>OZ024753.1:31159185-31174185 GCA_964016885.1 Eledone cirrhosa | reverse complement strand
ACAAAGCTAACCACGGCGGCATTTGAACTCAGACCAACCAAACTCATGAATATTATCCATGGGAAAGGCAAAGTCCGATACAGCTTTGCAACAGTGACTATGCAACATAGTTTTCTAGGTGAGTGAACTGGGAAAATGTGGAATAAATTGTCTTGCTCAAGAACACGTCGCAACTCCGAGTCTAGGAATGGAATTCACAACCTCGAGATTGTGTGCCCATCGCTCTAACCAATGCACGCTTTCACATGTTAACTGGTTACATCTCATCCGCACACACACACACACACACACACACACACGTACGTACGTACGTACGTACGTATGTATGTCCCACTCTCTTAACGAAGATGATATTTACCAAAAAGTAGAACAAGTCAACATCATTGGATACCATCAGGGTTGTAGGTGTTATATCAGAGTTTTTCTTCACCTAAAAATCTGCCTTGACAAAGGCTAAGGGGTCATCTGGCTTTGTGCAGTGCCTTTGTTCACTATAAAAGCTTCACGGCACAGGCATTGCTTTATATCTGGAGATCTCTCTGCACTTGTCGTCACATGGTACCATGGGCCCAGCACTATGTGTCAGTAATTGTCACAAGTGTAGTGTTTGTACCAGAGTTTTCAAGTCGCTGGCTGGACTAAAAAGTCACACTCGTTCAGCACATCGGTCGGGGTTCTCCTACATGGATATATAGTAGTGGCCGTACTCGAAAACGAGCCACCATATATATGTATGTATGTATGTATGTATGTATGTATGTATGTATGTATGTATGTATGTATGTAAGAGAGAGAGAGAGAGAGAGAGAGAGAGAGAGAGAGAGAGAGATGGTTGGGTCGTTGGCGACTAAACTGGCAACCCCGCCAAGTTTACTTGGTGAAGAGGGTGACTGGACATCCTGCAGGACTAAAAACAAAACCTGTCAAAGGGCACAGGAGCTCTTAAGAGTCAATGGCCATCCAAAATCACCGGGAGAGATGACCCCTTAGCCTTTGTCAAGGAAGAATTCTAGGAAAAGGAAAACTCTGATGTAAGACCTGCAACCCTGATGGTATCCAATGATGCTGACTTGTTCTTTTTGGTAAATATCATCTTGGTTAAGATAGTGGGACTGGCTTTGTGCAGTGCCTTTGCTCACTATAAAAGCTTCACAGTACAGGCATTGCTTTGTATCTGGAGATCTCTCTGCACTTGTCACATGGTACCATGGGCCCATCACTATGTGTCAATAATTGTCACAAGTTTAGTGTTTGTACCAGAGTTTTCAAGTCGCTGGCTGGACTAAAAAGTCACATTCGTTCAGCGCATCGGTAGGGGTTCTCCTACATGGATATAAAGTAGTGGCCGTACTCGTAAACGAGTTGGCAGCCACCATGTATGTATGTATGTATGTATGTATGTATGTATGTATGAGAGAGAGATAGAGAGAGAGCCAGTCATGACTAGCAAGACCATCATTCAACCCATACTGAAGGAAGATAGAGAGAAGTTAGTGTCATGGATCCTATATGTGTGTGTGTGTGTGTATGTATATATATATATATATATATATATATATATATATATATATAAACACATAGGATCCATGACATATATATATATATATATATATATATATATATATATATGTATATATATATATATATGTATATATATATATATATATGTATATATGAGTATTCCAATGAGAAATACAAGGAATTTGTTAGTAAAACCTTAGGACATTGACTTCTCTTAGTTATTTTACCATTAATAGCTTTACTGCGAAGCTGCTGACATAACGAGCGTCTTGAGACTGACTAAAGCACTTAACACTCTGAGATCACTGTTGATATTTAACAAATAACTATACTATTAAAAATGCTCCATAAATATTCTTCCTCGTAAAGGCTTAAAATACGAATCTATAGTTGTCATCTTTTGCAATTCATCTCATTTGATGCTGATCACCGCCTCCTTTTCTCGCCCTTTTCTTTCTATCTATCTATCTATCTATGTATATATGTGTGTGTGTGTGTTTGAGAGAGAGAGAGAAAAGGAGAGTGAGTCAATATATACATACATACATATATATATAATAAAGTATAAAGGCGGTAAAGGCACATATAGTAAGTACAGCGAATTTTTTAAAATTTATTTTAAAACTTTTTCTCTATTTGCTAGACCTTGATTTTATATATATATATATATATATACACACATCTCGCGAGGAATTGAGTCACTCATGTATAACTGAAGGACATCAACATCTACTGGGTGTAAAAGTAAAACCGCTGTTCAGCGACATCAATGGTTAGCATGAAGAACTCTCAATAAACTATGGAAATAGATCTCATGCAAAGACAGACTACATTAGAAAAAAAGTAATCGCCAATTTCTTCGGAAGAGAAGTAACATAATCGATTGAAATATAACGGAACACTTGCTGATTAATTTAAACTAAATTTACCCATAGTAATGCTCATACATTATTTGGGTTTCCACTTTAACAGGAGTGAATCTCTTCATATTTTTACGTATACGTGTTTATATCACAAACAGAACAATTAGAAAATCATACAAAATATAAGAAAAAATCGATATCTTTATTGAAGCCAATGGAAGAACATTGCAACGAAAGTCCCAATGGAAGATAATTTAAAAGATGCTATCCTATAAAACCTATGTCGATATAGTCGAACTATGTTAATGCCTTACCACAACCTCAAGACAACCGATGACTCAGCAACAAGAAGAATTTATGTTTCTCTTTGCCTGAGGGTCGTATGCCATGTTTTGACCCATAGACTTACGGCCCTTGCCATTCTGAGTTCAAATCCCGCTGAGGTTAACTTTGCCTTTCACCCTTACGGGGTCGATAAGATAAAGTACCAATCACGCGCTGGGGTTGATTTAATTGACTTTCCCCTCCCCCGAAATTGCTGGTCTTGTGCCTATATAAGAAACATAGTTACGTTCTTTTACGGTCTGAGTTCAAATCCCGCTGAGGTTCACTTTGCCTTTCATCCTTACGGGGTCGATAAAATAAAGTACCAGTAATGTACTGGGTTATTGCTGGCCTTGTGCCAAAAGTAGAAACAATTATTTTTAAGGTGATAAGGGCAATGGATTGGCTGAATCAATAGAGCGTCGGACAACGTGCTTAGTGGCATAGAGTTCAAATCCCACCGAGGTTAGCTTTGCCGTTCATTGATAGGGTTGACAAAATAAAGTATCAGAAACGCACTGGGATCGATTTAATCGACTTTCCTCCCCACCCCCAAATTATTGACCTTGTGCCTAAATCAGAAACCATTCTGACGCCATGCTTTGCAGCAAAGAGTTACGGCCCTTGCAAAACTGAGTTCAAATCCCGCCGAGGTTAACTTTGCCTTTCATCCTTATGGGGTCGATAAAATAAAGTACCAGTAATGCACTGGGTAATTGCTGGCCTTGTGCCAAAAGTAGAAACAATTATTATTGTCCCTTCTTCCTTAGATTTAGTCATTTCATTTAGTGATTTCATTCATTAGAATTCGACCACGCTGGAGCACAGCTAGAAAAGGATTTAGGGGCTCGCATCCCAATTTCAGTATATTTTGCTTTTCAAATCTGGTACTTATTTTATTTATTTGTGTTCGTTAAATCGGTGACCTATGAGACATAAATAAAAAGCAGACGGACACGTGCGTGCCCAATAAAACATTTGTTTATCCGTGTGAGCTGGGATTCCACTGATAAAAATAGGAGTAAGCAGGAGAAAGCTCTCTACGTTCATAGTGTGTAGTTACGATGGAGATTCAGTATAAGAATAATATGTTATTCTTTTATATATACACACACACACATATATATATATGTATGTATGTATATATATGTATGTATGTATATAGGCTCATACATCCAACAAGAGCGATGTCTTTCTACATAGTGTGCGTGTGGGGGGGGGGGTAGTAGGTAAACAGAAATAACAACACAATCGGTACAGCATGGAAGGGATATATTAGGTTAACGCTTAATATAGCAGGAAGAGGGTCTTAACGTTTCGGACGCTAGTCCTTCATCAGAAGAGAGTATGAGAAATAAGATAGACTGAGGGGACGGGCGGGTTGGAAAAAATGTATTTAGATAAAAATAACAGGTCCATTAATGTTGACACACATATATAATATATATATGTGCGTGTGCGTATATGTATGTGTATATATGTATGTATATATATATATATATAGGCTCACACCTCCAACAAGAGCGATGTCTTCCTACACCTAAACCAGTTCTCTCATCTTGAATCAATAACAGGAATCGGTAAAGAAAGCATTGTCAATCACTTGATCTAGAATTTATATATACCAGATGTTTACCACACAATACAACACTCAGACACGCGCACACACACACACACACACACCAATTGATCTTGAGTATGTATGCACCAGATGTTCATCCCAGTCGCGCTCATTGTTACACACATGCACACATTCACATATACATACATACCAACGTGTATGCATGCATACATAAATGCATATATACATACATATAACGCGCATACATACAAACACGCATACATACATACATACATACACACATGGATACACACACCAACAACATATATACATACACATATCAACGTACAAACGTACATATATATACATAGATACGTATATATATGCACAAGTATGTAAATGTAATTGCTATATCTATTTTTCTCGGCCACACTACACACATACAAGAGTCTAATTAACAGAAATCTAAACTATAATAAAGGAAGGTCTGCGGGACTGCGTAAGGTTTATTTTTTTTATCCCGTTAGTAAAATAAGTTGGATTACTTTGAATAAATAATTGTTTCTACTTTAGGCACAAGGCCAGCAATCACCCAGTGCATTACTGGTACTTTATTTTATCGACCCCGTAAGGATGAAAGGCAAAGTCAACCTCGGCGGGATTTGAACTCAGATCGTAAAGGGACGTAACTATGCTGGAAAGCATGGCGTCCGACCCTCTACCGGTACTGCCAATCCACCGCCCTTACTTTGAATAAATAATGAATGAATATTACATAATTTATCTACTAAATTTTGTAAATAAAAATAATTTCGTAAAAATAAATAATTTAAAATTGACATCTTTTCAAAGTTGTACTTCCGGTATATCGTTGCCACCACCACTTCAACTACCATATATATAGAAAGAGAGAGTGTGTGATGTCAACACTTCCGGTGGCGATCACTTAAATAAACATACTAATTTTCTATCACTAATTTTCTCCTAATGTAGTTTATATATAATGTCTTTTTTTAATGTATCATGGATTACGTTACTGATTACATAAGACAATGTAAGAACGTCTTCGTTTAATTCCGGTTTATATTGTCGGTTACGATTTAATTTGATGTATCATATCTACATGTATATATACTTACGTATAATATCAATATACACACTACACATGTTAGCAGAAAACCACCCGCTGGGTGGTTTTTCTGCTAGTCTATTTAATTAATTATACATGCGGTGAATTAACAGAGTGGATAGAATGTTTTACAGTATTGCTTCTGGCTCCCTGAATTCAAATCTTTGTATCTTTCATACACATACATACACACATACATACACATGGATACCCACGCATACTTGTATACATTTAAATAAACATGCACAACATACAAGTATACATACATACATACACATATATATATATAGTAATAATAATAAATTTGAAGACTAAAATCCAAATAGGGCTCGATAAGGATAAATATATATAAAATATATAAGAACCGTAGAGCAAATATTTATTAAAATAACAGATTAAAGTTTAAGCAAAGAATCGCAGCTTTCACCCTTAACGGGATCTTCTGAAACTCAGTTTCAGAAGATCCCGTTAAGGGTGAAAGCAGCGTTTCTTTGCTTAAACTTTAATCTGTTATTTTAATAAATATATATATATATATATGTAGTTACATACATAGACACATGCACACATATATATATATATATATATATACACACACACACAGGATGTCCCCAAAAATTGAAAAACACATTTATTAGAATGCTGTTGAAGTATGTATACATTTTCGGAGGACACCCTGTACGTGTGTGTGTGTATATATATATATATATATATATATATATATATATATGTATTCAACAATAGATAGAATATATATATATATATATGTATTCAACAATAGATAGAATAAATATATATATATATACACACACACATACGTACATATATATATGTACGTATGTGTATATATATATATATATATATACTATCTATTGTTGAATACATGAAACACCCTCTTCAAACATAACAGCAATGTATCACAATAAACAACTACATGCTTTGTTTAGAGAAAAGACCGGATTACGTATTTTCTTCCATAGTAATCTGACCTAATTTACCTCCTTCTGCCGCTCTTTTTCTCACACCCAGGCATATATAACGTGAAATTTGTTGTTCTTGCTATTATTGCAGACATGCGTTATTGCTATGATATCTCCAGCTTCTTTGAATGGTGAACAGGTGTGGTTGCCATTTGTTAGGCACGTTTTTCACCGGCTCGTCTCTTTGACGGAGCTGCAGTCCTTGATCCAGTGGGGACCTAGTGAGAGCGCTTGAATGCTAGAATATCTTCAAGCGCTCAGAACCCTCAGCCAATCGGGCACTACGATCGGTGGAAACTCTATCTTGGCGTTCTATAGAACGTTAGTGATGGGTAAAAAGGACGATGTTCTTGGGGAAACTCTGGGCATCGACAAAAATCAACTAGCCATTCTCTTCTGCGGGAAGATTGTGGACAACGATGTTGCTTTCACAAGACAGGACAGCGGACTGACCACAAGATGAAAATTAAATAGTATTCAATAGTATTCATGTATTTATTCAGTGTTAACCTTCATTTGCGTGTGTTTGTATGTGTGCGTGATCTGCGCCTGTCTCAGTGTAATTTTAAAGCGATCCAGAGATTTAGAGGGTTGATATAAACAAGAGCCGTTTCTATATTTCAAAGCAAATTTCTCTGAATTTTCTTCCAATTATTCTTGATTGGAAAATCTGAAGACGTAGAAAATAAAGTAACTTTAAACCCTTGTTCAAAAGTAAATTATTCATCCCTTAGGCTCAGCTATATTTCATTAAATATTTCAAATGTCCGCAATTTATAGTATTTTTCTTCTTTCATAAGTAAATCTATGATCAATCTTTGGTGCTCTCAAGTAGCTGTTATTACCATTCTTACGATGCCATTATTATTTTAAATACTTCTCGTATAGAATATCAGAAAATTAATCAAACGTCTGATATTGACTTGCAATATCATTTACCATTATTTCTTTATAGTCTAATCTATTTATAGTCTAAATTATTTCTTTGAGTTCAAATCGCGCCGAGGTTGACTTAGCCTTTCATCCTTACGGGGTCGATAAAATAAAGTACCAGTGGAATAATTACTGGCCTTGTAGAAACAATTATTTCTTTATAATCTGTATTATATAGTTTTGTTTATGTCTTCTCTTGTATCCATTATTCTACACCGTATTTATCAATATATAACATCATCGCCTTCTTATCTTTTGCGAGGTACCATCATAATTCTTCATAATTACTATATTACAAAACTACTACCACTTTTGGTTAGGTTGTATTCGTTTATATTCAGTGATGAGATTAAGAACATTATTATTTTACACACGGACACACACACACATATATATATATATATATATATATATTACTTCTCGAAAAACCTGGCATTTCGAGCCATTTTTTCCATATAAAACAAGTAACATTCAGAGACCAACCAGATGTGAGAAAAACCACAGACCCTCCATCTCAACTCACCTTTTGAAAATCAGAAGAACTGCGAAACCGGTAAAGGAACCAAATAAATATATATATATATTTTTTTTTAAATAAGACTCCATTTGCATTTTCGATTTCATCTCTTTTTCTTTATACTTTCACTCGTGTAGGACACCTCGGTTATTTTTCATTTTGTAAAAAAAAAAAACCTCACTTTCTAATATATATATATATATATATTCACAAAGTATAACAATATCTGTTTCAATACACGTTTTCAGATATGAAATCTTTCAAAACAAATACAAAATCGAAGTATATATATAGTACATACATACATACATGATGGCTGCCCCCTCGTAATCGAGTATGGCCATTGCACCATATACCATTATTAATAATTATTAATTAATTCTATCGTGCAATGCCTGTGCGTGAAGATATTTTTTAAAGTGACGAAAGACTGTGCACTGAGCCAATCCCACTCTCTGAGCGACAGTAGCTATAACCCGGAAAGAAGAAAAGATCAACATCATCAGTAACTACTGAGCCACAGGTTTTATATCGGAGTTATCCCAGTTTCCTGAGTTGCTTTCTCCTATAAGAATGCCCTGACAAAGGCTAAGGGTCCTTCACTCCCAGTAGTTTAACCACACGGTACAATTGTATATACATATTTATACACTTTCGGATGGCCGTTGACCCTTATGAGTTCTTCCGCCCTTTGTCAGGTTTTGTTTTTTGTCCTGTAGGGTGTCCAAATTGAAGGAGATACAATGCGAGACAACTTGAGAATTGAGCTTAGACATAGAAAGAGATAACATACAGTACAGATTTGTATTGAATTAATCATAATGAGTTTACATGAAAGGTTTCTGAGACTCTTATTAATGTGGACCAGGTATTTCGAGAACCCTCAAATGACCTCAATATATTTGATATTTAACTGTCTACCAATCTCGAAATTAATTTCTGTGGCGTAGGTCTGTTTGTTTTTGTTTCGCATTTTTTTGCTGTTTTTTTTTGTCTTTTTTTTTTGGGGGGGGGGGGGGGGGGGGATTCTGAATTGTGATAAAGAATTTAATTAAATATGGAAGACAAGAACATTTATTATAATTAGTTTACATTTTTACTGCTTAAAATCAATTCTTAAACGACAATTAGAAGAAGGCGTACAGGATATACAAAATATATGATTTCTAGAAATTAATGATATTTTAAGTTCTGATTACTTTCTTATTCTATTGTCGTCGGTTAGATAAACAAGAGATAGCTACCATAGATATATCCTGGTAAAGTCAACTGCCATCTACACTCCACGTTTGTAAATAATTGTTTCTACTTTTGGCACAAGGCCAGCAATTATCCCAGTGTATTACTGGTACTTTATTTTATCGACCCCGTAAGGATGAAAGGCAAAGTTAATCTCGGCGGGATTTGAACTCAGACCATAAAGGGCCGTAACTCTTTGCTGCAAAGCATGGCGTCCGACCCTCTACCGATACTGCCAATCCACATAAATAATGATTTGTAACAGACATCCTTTGATGTGTGACCCGTTTCGTAGAGAGACTGGTCATACAAAATGTAATTACGGAAATACATGCCTGCGATGTATGTATATACACATATATATACACACACATATATATATATATATATATATATATATATATATATATATATATATATAATAGTAGAACACTGGAAGGTTATATCAATAGTAGTAGAGCACTCAGTCCATGGGACGAGTTTGGTAGAAGTAGTTCCACAACAGTTAGTTTAGACCGAGCTGAGTATCCGCATAAGGTGAAACATTTGTTCTCTGTATTGTGAACTAACTGTTGTGGAACTACTTCAATATATATATGTGTGCGTGCGTGCGTGTGTGAATGTATATATATATACATATATATGTGTATATATATATGTGTGTATATGTGTGTGTGTTCTCTCTTTCTTGACCTTTAACCTTTCTCAGCAACCCCTTGGATTTTAGTCGTTTTATTACCATACTTATGGTGAATAAAAAAAAAAAACTAAGCTAAGGATATTTCAAAAATAAAAGCCGACTTAATTCGCCGCACTGTATAGCACCATTACCAGGTCCTTGATTGACTTTAGTGGAGCACACTTTGTTGCAAGCATTCGAACTTTGTTCACAGGACCACGCAACAATTTGATATGCACCTTATAAAATGCATCACTTGACAATTTGATATGCACCTTATAAAATGCATCACTTGACAATTTGATATGCACCTTATAAAATGAAGCACACGACAATTCGATATGCACCTTGCAAGATGCAGAACTAGACAATTTGATATGCACCTTGCAAGATGCAGCACTAGACAATTTAATATTTCTTACAACTGCAGCAACCCATAGCCTACAAAATTGTCCCAATTACATACGTTGATAAGTTCCTGATATTACACTTCCCTTTCGCCCTGTAGCTTGTAAAAATCAATGTTAATCTAACTACAAAAATATGTCAACCAATATGTTTATTTGTGTATCCTGACTGCAAAGTAAACTACTAAGAGCATTCTTGTGCACAGATAGAATTTTTGAAATTATAAATATAAAAAACTCATGACCTAGAAGCCAAAAAATAGTCCCGATCTACATATACACGTGCACACGCTCACACACACACACACACACATATATATATATCTTCTTCTCCGTTGCATGAAGAGACTAGGAAGGGCGTTAACTCTACAACAGCAATGTGTCTTTCACCTCTATTTTACAAGATGTAAATGCCTGTCACGTGTCTTAAAGCAGAGTTTCCTAAGGATAGGCAACAAATATAACAAAGAAGTGATCAAGAAAGATTATATAACTTTGTCATGCTCCAAAAATGAATAACTTACCTGCAATACTTGTACTTATACTTTTCAGTAAAACATCCTTTATATTTAATCCTCCTTTTTCGAGAATGTGAAAGTTATATGATATACTTTCCTTGGTTAATCGAAAGGCCAATGCTGATACAGTGAAAAAGCAAAATCTAAACGTTATAATATCCAATTCGTTGCTGTTGTATAAAACATAAATCTGTTTCCAGTTATAATAATGGATTATACTAAGTATCGAATCGCTGAGACCATTGAATGTAATACCAACACGGGTCAAACTTCCAAACTCAGTTTTGTCTTGGAAATCGTGAGCCATACCCCCGGGGCTAATTACTGGTATGTTCCAAGAGAAAGAATAACGACTGACTGGAGCCAGGGCATATTCACAAACGGGGCCGAAAAATATATCGACGTCGTCATTTATATAAAATTTAAAAGCAGCAAGTGGAGGTTGAGTTGCGTCACAGTTAGCACCCTGGTAATTCACTTTGAAACGTACTGAAGGTAGGGTACCTGACTGGTTTACTTTTTCTATCGCTAATTCAATAGCTGGCGATATTCGATCTATGGAAAACATCAAACTATTGTTAGTAGATACCAGAACTGCGATGCGAACCACTGTCATATTTGTATCCGTTGTGTTATTGGCAAATTTATCACCACTACATTTCATACATAAGTTGTGACACGACTGCGTTTCAAAGGGTTTCGCAAAATATAAGCATGATTGTAGCAAAGCCAGGTAAATAAGAATCCAGGTGAGTGTCTTTTTCTCCAACATATTAATCCAAATAATTAACAAACTCTGTCCAAGTGTGATTGGCATGTATTGTTTTCCTGGGGATTTGTTGTGGTCAATACTTTTATTAGACTTCCCTCTCTATTCCTCTCCCCTCCATTCCTTTCCTAAAGATCAACTAACTTATTGTACAGTGAGCCGGTGGTCTGTGATAATCCATATAAATATGATGATGATGATGATGATGGTGATGAGGATAATGACGATGATGATGATGGTGATGATGGTGATGAGGATAATGACGATGATGATGATGATGATGATGGTGATGAGGATAATGACGATGATGACGACGACGATGAGGGCGACGATAAAGTTCTTACTTTTTGGCAGTTGCTGGCGTTGTATTTAGTTTTATATTTCATCATGATCATGATGGTGACGATAATAACGACGATGACTCTTGCTGACGTTTGTGATGCTGCTGCTGTTATTTCTATTTATTCTTTGCCACTTTTTTTTTTTTTTACTAATTTCACTTGTAACATATTTCTTTAATCACTCCACCCTCTCCCCTGCAACTCTCCCTTCCTTCCATTTATCTACATTATCTCTCTCTCTTACCCTTTCTCTCACTCTTCTCACTCGATCTACTTATTGTCTAACAAAACGATGGCTAATATCTTCTTATGGCCGCAAACAAGCGCTTACACACAAGCACAAACATATATAGATGCACAACAGAATCGCACATAAATCGCCACACACATACGCGTATTATTTCCATTCGATCAACTTCCTTATAGTACTTTCTATACTGTCTTTCTCACACTCTTTCTAACACTCTTTCTTTCTTCTACCATCCACTCACACTTTCTCTCCCTCTCTAACTATTCCATTCATAATAATGTACTTTTCTACAGACTCTTTCGTTCTTACTCCTGCTTGATTATATATATATATATATATATATATATAACGAAGGAAATGTGGTAAGGAACCAGGTGGACCATAACGCACCAAAGTACTCAATACTTAGGGTAGTAGAGTGGGTAATAAGAACGAGTAGGACCCCGACGCCTGAGCTCAAGCCGTTTCGACGGCTAATTCTGGACTAAATAAAAAATTTTATCCTGGTATTTGAATAGCCGAGCTTCTCAGGGGGTAATTCCATATATGGTAAAAGTGATTGTCACAAGGATTGGTCAAAAGTTTGTGGTTGAGACATAATAATTCTATCATGGCAATTTGTGGAGGGAAGGGGTAGCTGAACCTGCCAGTAGAAGAAAGAGGGAGAGGAGGTGGAGGAAACCCAGTCGTGGTGCGTTGATAGTGCCAACTACAGCTGGGCATGAGGTCAAAGAAGATACTAAGGGGAGGAAGTCTAAACAATAAGTAAAACAATATGGGGTAAATATATAGAGAAATACCGAGAGTGTTAAAAAACAATTAAATGTAAAAAAAAAAAAAAAAAAATTCTGGTTACTATCACCTAAGGACAGCTATCAAGTCTCTCACTGGTACTGGTAGACTAAAGAAAGGTTTACTAGGTAGGACGGAATTATAATGAGACCCTTTTAAGAGGTATAAGTAAACAACCGAATATATCTTACGGTGACGGGTCAACAAGTGGGGGGGCCAAAATACTAAAGAAATTACCACGAAATAATAATTCAGAGTCCCGAGACCAGTACGAAATAAAGGTTTCTATCCCAGGCACAAGGCCAGCAACCACCCAGTGCAAAAAAAAAAAAAAAAAAACTAATACGAAATAATAATTCAGAATCCCGAAAAACAAAACTAATACTATCTCTAAGGGTTCCGCCACGATACAACAATTGTAGTGCAAATTACATAAATGCTCGTACGAAGTATATGTAAAATTTGATACGGAAAATTAATTCAGAAGGGCGATTAATTTGAGGGCGAGGTAAGGCCTACGCAATCTGTGTTTACATGCAGTTACCAGTTCATCTTTCTTGTTTAGGAGTTGGTCCGTCGAAAACAGCATTTGTAAAGTTTCCTCCGAGCATAAATTGCACGGACGGCGTCCTCCCGTGTAAGAGTTGGCTCTGGACAGTAAGCTCCAAGTGAGATCATAGGTAATATTGTTATCCTTGAGGTCCCATATGTACCCGAAAGTGTAGTGGCGTGACGCCGGGCCGGGTTTCGGAAGGTATGTCCGTGTTGGTATAGCCGGGTCTTGAAGTCATATGCGGTTAATCCTATATAAGCTTTGTTGGAGGTGTCCGTCCTCACGTTGCACTGGTAGATCACATAACGATCTCTGCATCTGTTGTCGAGGGGGCAAATGGATCCATCAGGACAGTTGCACCTCCTGGTCAGCTCTCCACTGCTATTTAGGTTATTTCTTCCATAGGGGTTGAGTTTTTTGTTGTTAGAGGAGACGATGTTTTGTGCAAAGCTTGGTGTGGTGCTGTAGGAGAGTTTGATGGTATTTTTGTTAAATATGTTTTGGTAGCGGTGTTGTAGTGGAAAGTGTTTTTCAATGAGCCTAAAGAAGATTTTCCCGATAGGAGTCATCTCGGCGTTGTGGGGAGGATTGAACCATGTTACGTTGCGTGAGCGGCGGTGTCGCCTGCTGGTTCCGCTAATGGAAGCTGGACAGTAGGATATTTCCTCCCGGAAACCACTCCGCTTGAGGGCCTGGTTGTAATAAGGCGCATGTTCCTCGAATATCTGCTCATTAGCTGACAAACGAGATATGCGGAGGGAGATGTTTTTAACCAGGTTATTGGTGATGTTCCTAGGATGGTTTGACCGGCGGTGGATGTAGTGCAGGTTGTCGTTAGGTTTCCTGTATGGGTAGTACAGATCATTATCGAGGTCAAGGGTAACGTCCAGGAAGTTTACTCGAGTCAGGTACGTTTGTAGGGTTATTTTAAATCCCCAGTCGCGGAAGAAGCTGATTAATTGTTTACGGACCCGATCTGTACTACTGGGGTTGTACCCTTTGACCAATCCTTGTGACAATCACTTTTACCATATATGGAATTACCCCCTGAGAAGCTCGGCTATTCAAATACCAGGATAAAAAATTTTATTTAGTCCAGAATATAGCCGTCGAAACGGCTTGAGCTCAGCCGTCGGGTCCTACTCGTTCCTATATATATATATATATATATATATATATACACAGGGACACACATACACACATATATATATATATATATATATATATATATACACATATACAGGGACACACATACACACACATAATATATATATATATATATACACACATATACAGGGCCACACATACACACACACATAATATATATATATGTATGCCTTGAAAACGTTAAACATACCTGAGGAAGTTACGAGTTCAGAGTCAGGTTCGATCTATAATAGATCCTGCCTCGAGCTGATTGTCGGAGAAACATATGTAATATGTTAGTAAATTGTGTTTTGATGCATCACTGATTCCTCGTTATCTATAATATATATATACTCTGCTCTGCGTGAGCATCGAGTGCTCAAACGGCATGCCGCCTACGAAACCATTTATTGCAACATTACAACAACTGTGTGTGCGTGCGTGCGTGCGTGCGTGTGGTGTGTGTGAGATATTGTAA
>OZ024753.1:31131685-31154185 GCA_964016885.1 Eledone cirrhosa | reverse complement strand
AATGTTACTAAGTAGTCGCATTGGATGGAGTCAACCGACGTCGGAGATTGCTCAACGTATAATAAAGTGTGTTACCTAATAAATTCTTTATACCTGCATTTCCGTTTCATAAACTTCTCTATCTAAGGCGGGTAAAATTCCCGAGATCCATGGACGAGTTCTCTCCAGCGGTCTCTGTCCCTCATTATCGCTGCCATATCCTGCATCTCCAACAGACCAGTGTCTGTCCTTAGGGCATCAACATATGTTAACCTTGGTCTTCCTCTTCCAGTGTGTCCATGTAGGGGCTCCCAAAGGAGCACTGAGTGCAATGTCAACTCTGGATGTCGGTGAGCATGTCCAGCCAACCTCAGTCTCCTCTGTGTTACTTTTGAGCTGACTTTTGGGATGCTCCCATACAGCTCTGAGTTTTTCATCCTCTTCTCTCTCTCTCTATATATATATATATATATATATATATATATATATATATATATATATATATATATATATATATATATATATATATATATATATATATATATATATATATATAAACGAAGTAAGTGTGGTAAGGAACCAGGTGGACCATAACGCACCAGAGTACTTGATACTTAGAATAGTGAGTGGGTAATAGGAAAAGAGTCAAGACCCCGACGGCTGAGCTCCGGCCGTTTCGACAGCTAGATCTGAACGTTCAGATCTAGCTGTCGAAACGGCCGGAGCTCAGCCGTCCGGGTCCTGACTCTTTTCTTTTATATATATATATATATATATATATATATATATATATATATATCAGTTTTGCAATGAATATACCTGTTATTTTTATCTAAAGACATTTTGTCCTATTCCAACCCACCCGTCTCCTCAATCTATCTTATTTCTCATTCTTTCTTCTGATGAAGGACTAGCGTCCGAAACGTTAAGACCCTCTTCCTGCTATATCAAGCGTTAACCTAATATATCCCTAATATATCCATTATTTTATATTTTCGGGGTCGATAAATAAAGTATAGGTTCAGTACTGGGGTGGATACTTCCTCTATATCTGTGTCTCACTCTTTATCTCCTTTTATGAACGAAATTGACTATATTGAGACCGGGAGATGAGCTCTACCAGGTTTGTTTAAAATGACCCAACATGCGTTATATGCCACTACAATGTCCCTACCACATCTAAATATACTCATATTCTTTTACTGGTTTCAGTCATTTGATAGTGTCCAAGATGGGACACCACTCTCAAGGGAGTTAGTCGACCATAGCGACCCCCTTTACTTTATATATCAAGTGCTGTACATATTTTATCCAAAACAACGCACACGCGCATTATATATCGGTGGTTTGGCAGTATCGGTAGAGCCTCGGATAACATGCTTAGCAGCAAAGAGTTATGGCTCTTTGCGTTCAAATCCCGCCGAGGTTAACTTTGTCTTTCATCCTTACGTGGCCGATAACATTAGGAACCAGTAATACACTGAGCTAATTGCTGGCCTTGTGTCAAAAGTAGAAACAATTATATATATATATATATATATATATATATATATATATATAGGAACGATCGACTTTCGTGAAATCGGACCGAGGAAAATGTTTCCGTTGGTCTTTCCAATTGCTAATACTATCTATCTGTCGCAACTCCAGGTAGAAATAAACTCTCGTGAAATAAACTGTCTTGCTCAAGGACATAACGCATCGCCTGGTCGAGGAATCGAACTCACAACCTCACGATTGCGAATCCAAGTCTCTAACGACAACGATAGCACCGAATGGCGTCTGTCTCAGAATAAAGTCTATTCACTGTTTATGTTTGGTATAATCCTGTTAACGATTACCTAACCTTTGCACTATACCTGATGACGTCTCCAAAGTCTTAAATCATGATCTGATGACCAGGCCATAGAATTATGGTAAAAGTACACTTGTCTATGGAATGCTCAGCCACCTACAATCTAATTTCTTGAGCAGCCTGTTGTGTTCATGTAACACTCATTTGTAGCACTCATTGACAAAACCAACGGAGGTCCATTACTTACTCTCGGGTCCCAAATAATAGGGGGTGATGGAATAAGCGGGTTGGGGGGAAAATCGGTATTTTTCAAGTTTATCTCACTAGATATTTTTTTTAACCAAAATCATATGTTCCTTTTAGTCACGTATGTTTTTTTTAATATATAATTAAAATTAATTATCGCACTTAAAATAAAATGTCGGCTGAGATAGATTAGCAAAATTTAATAAGCGGGTAGGCTGGAATAAGAGCGGTGAGGTTGGAAATATTCTGAAAAATTAATAAGCGGGTGGAGTGTTTTCGATTATTGAGACTCGAGAGTATATTTCCAATGTCAAACAACAGATACATCATTGCGCTTTAAGAGTTCGATTCTTCTTCTTTGGTAAGTGTTTTTACCGCATATTTTGGACAATCCCAACCGTCTGAATTAATTTAGAAAGACGTTAATTGTGTAGAGACCCGTCAGATTGACAGTGTCGATAATAATTGAAAGGTTTTTGCCTTTTCCCATTTTATGTCCTGCTGATTCTACCTGAGAATTACTTTGATGGTAAAGTTGGTTGTGGAATACTCAGCCCTATTTACAGAGAGACCTGCCTATATACAAATTTGTAAATAATATATAATAAATAAAATCGTTGATTTATACGTATATAATAAATAATATAATATATACAATGTATAAATAAATATAATATATTTTTTATTTTACTATACTTATATGTATAATATGTATCATTTTGTATTTAATATACTATTACATCATATAAAATACTATAATAATATTGTAAGTAATAAATTCATAGCGTCTCCCCAGCGCCCCCTGGCCTTTCTTAGCGCCCCCCGGGGGACAGTAGCGTCCACATTGAGAACCTGTTTTAAATTAATCATTTAAACAAAATAGTTTTAAACATCCCCAATTTTATTAATTTAATTTCATATTCTGCAAGACGTAAAAACAAAACAAAATAATACAAACACTACAACATTATTCAGATTTGATTAATTTCGGCTATGTATTATCTGTCGGTCTATTACAAGTAGTTTATAAACACAATTTCTAGCTTCAATTTTAGGTCAATTCTTTGCGGGGAAACAGTTACGTTGACGTTTATTATACAAGGGAAATAACTCTAAAACTATATTAAAATGACAAAAATATTTATATATTCATGTCCCTTCGTTTAATGTTCACCCACTTTCGGGTCTCGCATAGTCGTTACCCCCTACCTTCGCTTATTAACTTTTTCAGTTTTTCCACTCCTAATCTATCTCCGGCAAAATTTATTTTAAGTATTAGCATTCCTACAATAATTAATAAATAGTGTGGATTAGGGTCTTAATGTCAACTAAACGACTAATTATGGTTTTTAAAAAAAAAAAAAATAAAAAAAATAAAAAAAATCAAAAAATTCAACGAAGACAAGCTAGAATAATTATCGATTTTCTTTTGCTGTACATTTTATTAAACATTACATCTGTCAAATTATCAATCAAACCGATTTATTATTTTTAAAAAAAGTGTCTTTTGTGGTTATAAAAACGGAAAATAAAAGGCGAGAGCTCTAGGGTCACAGAAGAATGGAGAAGGGTAGGCTCTAAGCCTAGAGTGCGGCGGTACTGGGGCTGCGCCCCGCGGACGATACCACCTTTTTAATTATGAAACATTTATTCACGCCGTTTAACGTTCTGAGATCGAGCTGTACTGTTGCTAATTTTCATCTTTTATTATTTACAGGTCCATGTTGAGTTGTGAGGTCGTTGTTACATGGTATACCCCCCCCCCCCCCTCACCAAACTTCTGACCGTGTAGCAAATATATTTGTACGTACATTTATATATAGGCGCAGACATGGCTGAGTATTTAAGAAATGTTTAGTGGCTGTGGGGGGTGATTGGGTGTTCTCAGATTCTGTTCCACTTGAAAACATTTTACTCAACGCTAAAAGAAAAGAAAGGAAAATAAAGTGCTTTAATCCACCGTGCTTACATTCTCAGGCTCAATGTCAGCAATTTAGAGAGGGGAAAGTCAATTATATCGACCCAGTACTTGACTGTTACAGACCTGCCAACCTCTAAAACCCCAACGGGGGTACCATGAAAAAAAGTGCCCCAAAACGGGGAGAAATGAGGCAAAATGAGGAGACCCTACATAATTGTTTCTACTTTAGGCACAAGACCAGCAATTACCCAGTGCATTACTGGTACTTTATTTTATCGACCCCGTAAGGATGAAAGGCAAAGTCAACCTCGGCGGGATTTGAACTCAGATCGTAAAGGGACGTAACTATGCTGGAAAGCATGGCGTCCGACCCTCTACCGATACTGCCAATCCACATACCCATTTTCACATCTTTCACACAACCCAAAGTGGGTGGGGGATCTCCGTCTCGGACAGGGAGAGTTGACAGGTCTGCTGCTGCTTATTTTACCCCATGCATTCCCATGTTCTAGAAGATACGTTGTGATTGGGGTTTGTGTCTAATTTCTAGCAGATCCTGCAGCTATATCCCGGGTGGGGGGGGGGGGTATATGGTAAAGGATAGTATTAAAGGTTGCCCAAGATGCCACGTAGAGTAATCGAACCCTAAACAATGACATTGAAGCGAAATTCTTAACCATTCGGCCATGTTGTGATGAAGGACAGAGGGAGGAGTTAAATGGTTTCAAATTGGTCGTGTTTCCGTTGTGACCTTTGTTTAAAGAAGGCTTGACCCAGCTTTATTATAGCGACTCACATTTAGATCTAGCTTATAAAATCATGGGTGTCTGTGCAGAGTGACATAATCGCAGTAGGTGTTATATTATTTATATTTTATTTATGTTTGAATCTAGAAATACTTACACATGATTGCTCTCACCTGTCATAGACATACTGCACTATATGACTAGTATACCAAACACCAACACACCATTACATCACCATGCCAACACTATTACATCACCATGTCAACATACTATTACATCACCACACTAGCACGCACATCTATGTTACCAACTATCCACCTACTCTTCAGTAATAAACTGGGGGATAATTGTTGGCCTTGTGCCAAAAATAGAAACAATATTATATATATATATTTTAGGAACGATCGACTTTCGTCAAATCGGACCGAGGAAACAATGTTTCCGTTGGTCTTTCCAATTGCTAATATTCTCTATCGGTCGCAACTCCAGGTAGAAGGAGCCACGTGAAATAAAGTGTCTTGCTCAAGGACATAACGCATCGCCTGGTCGAGGAATCGAACTCAAAACCTCACGATTGCGAATCCAATTCTCTAACCATTCAGCCACACGCCAATATATATATATATATATAGGGAGGGGTCCAAAAAATGTATACACACTTTAACAGCATTCTAATAAATATTGCCTGTACAGGTAATCAGAGTATGTATACATTTTTGGGGGACACCCTGCATATATTTTAAAGTGTCGGGACGTGGCGGCTGAGCTCTTGCCGTTTCAACAGCAAGTACCAGACATGAACTAGCTGTTGAAATGGCAAAAGCTCAGCCGTCGGGGTCCCGAGTCTTTATAACATAACCATACTCTACTACCCCAAGTTTCAAACTGATTCCATCCTGATTTATTTATATATATATATATATATATATATATATATATATATGTGCGTGTGTATATATTAAGTTGTGGGCTATACGATAAAGTTGTATATGTGTGTGTGTATATATATATATATGTGTGTCTGTGTGTGTGTGTAAAAGGTAAACAGAAATAACAACACAATCGGTACAATATATGGACACACGGACACAGTAATAGTAACCGAGACTGTAAATGTATATATAAATGTATATATAAATTATATATATAAATTATATATAAATGTATATATAAATTATATATAATTGTATAAATAAATTATATATAAATTATATATAATTGTATAAATAAATTATATATAAATGTATATATAAATGTATATATAAATTATATATAATTGTATAAATAAATTATATTATATTCAAAACGGTAACAACTAACTTTAATTAATCCTTCCACCTACTCTTGGCATGTCAACTATTCTGCTCTACAACCTTGTTAAATAAACATTGTACATACAACCCAGTGTCTTGTTATATTCATACAACCCTGCTGTCACTGTTATAATTAAATAATAATGAATAGATTCTGTGGACAGAGGTGGGACATGTATAGATAAATTATATATAAATGTATATATAAATTATATATACATTTATATATATATAAATTATAATTTATATATATATAAATTATATATATATAAATTATAATTTTATATATATAAATTATATATACACTTATATATATATATATATATATATATATATATATATATAAATGTATATATAAATAAAGCCCTCGGTTACGTACTTTCTTGTGGTTGTTTTGAATTTATACACACACAGAGTAAATTTATATACACAATTACGCAAGTCAAAATTATGTTTATGCACTATATATAGACAGATACAATACACACACAGTCCTGCACATATATGTGTGTCTGTATACTCGTATGTATATGTGAGTATATATATATATATATATATATATATATATATATATATATATATATATTATAAGAACAAAAGATGGTTAAAAGAGTTCCATGTATTTTATTATGCGCATTTCAAAAACAAACATCATCATGCAACAATATTTGTGTTTTCATCAGATAAAACAGGAAGACATGATATGAAGGTTTAAAAACACTTGTGGATAGTGCAGTTTTAAATCAACATATTATATTATATATACTCCAGTCCTACAAACTGTAGAGTGCCTCTTATCCGATATCTGCATTGCTTTATTGTACTACAATAAAACTCACCTGCCTGCCTGCCTGCCTGCCTGCCTGCCTGCCTGCGTGCGTGTGTGCGTGTGTGTGTGTGTGTGTGGGATAGTAGCTAAGAAGCTCCCATAGGCGCTATGCCGGTTGAGCAGTCTATGCCCTTACAGAGCAGAGTATGATATAATAGAAAACGAAAAATCAGTGATGCATCTGAACTCAATTTATACAAATATAAATTGAGTTCAGTTGCATCACTGATTTTTCGTTTTATATATATATATATATATACTAATTTCTGTTTATTTGCCACTAGGGCACAAAAGAAAGGGACATGTACATGGGTGGGGGGAGTTTACATAAAAATCGAGTAAGAAAAATATAACAAACAAAATAATAACAAGAAGGTCCTCAATAGGGAGGGATCGTTTTGGGGTCACACACACCTCCGAAAAAAAGTGTGCGACCCTTCTCCACGGGAGCACAAAGAGAGGGTGCTCCCTTCTTTCTGTTCCACCTACAGTATATATATATATATACACTGACACCCAGACACAAGCAAAGTTGTGTGTGTGAGTGTGTGGTATTTGTGTGAGAGTGTGTGTGGTATTTGTGTGAGAGTGTGTGTGGTATTTGTGTGAGAGTGTGTGTGGTATTTGTGTGAGAGTGTGTGTGGTATTTGTGTGAGAGCGTGTGTGTGGTATTTCTGTGTTTAAACGAGTGGAAACAAACATGTAACGGTACGATACCGCATTCATTCCGTTGAAGCTGGTGATACATCAGTAGTTATTAAAATAATAATTGTTTCTACAAAGTTCTATTAAAATAATAATTGTTTCTACTTTAGGCACAAGGCCAGCAATTAACCAGTGCATTACTGGTACTTTATTTTATCGACCCCGTAAGGATGAAAGGCAAAGTCAACCTCGGCGGGATTTGAACTGAGATAGTAAAGGGACGTAACTACGCTGAAAAAGCATGTCTGACCCTCTAACAATACTGCCAATCCACGTCCCTTTCATTTGATGCTTTTAACCGAGAATACCCTCGTCTTTCGCCGAGGTCCGCCGAGATATACTCTCTGGCAACCTGAACATGGTAATGTAAAGACCTCTTCAAAACGGTAACAACTAACTTTAATTAATCCTTCCACCTACTCTTGGCATGTTAACTATTCTGCTCTACAACCTTGTTAAATAAACATTGTACATACAACCCAGTGTCTTGTTATATTCATACAACCCTGCTGTCACTGGTATAATTAAATAATAATGAATAGATTTTGTGGATAGAGACGGGACATTTTAAATAGACACTGAGTAGCGCAGCATAGACAAATGAAAGATGTACCATATATACAGACAAACACGTATACGCACATATACACATAAATATATGTATATATACGTATGCATGTATGTGTGTGTGCATCAACGTATGTGCATATATATATATACTCACATTTATATATATATACAGACACACACACACAAATATATGTATAGATATATATATATATATATATATATACACACACATATATACACACATATATACACAAATATATGTATATATATATATATATACATACATATATACATAAACATATATATACACATATATATACACATATATATATGTGTATATATATATATACACACATATATACACATATACACATATACATACACATATATACACACATACATATATACACACATACATATATATATATACATACACGTATATACACATACATATATATACATACACGTATATACACATACACATATATACATACACACATATATACATACACACATATATACATACACACATATATACATACACACATATATACATACACACATATATACATACACATATATACATACATACATATACATACACACATATACATACACACATATACATACACATTTATATATACACATATATATACATATACACACATACACACATATACACACATACACATATATATACATATACACAT
The DNA here is from genome assembly GCA_964016885.1 of Eledone cirrhosa. Taxonomy (NCBI): domain Eukaryota; kingdom Metazoa; phylum Mollusca; class Cephalopoda; order Octopoda; family Eledonidae; genus Eledone; species Eledone cirrhosa. The sequence continues at coordinate 31,145,371 of OZ024753.1, read as the reverse complement.
ACACATATATATATATATACACATATATACACATATATATACACATACACATATATATATACATATACATATACACACATATATATATACATACATATACACACATATACACACATGCATATACATATACACACATATACATATACATATACACACATATACATATACACACATATACATATACACACATATACATATACACACATATACATATGCATATACACACATATACATATACACACATACATATACACATATATACATATACACACATACACACACATATATATATACATATTCACACATACATATACACACATACATATACACACACATATATATATACATATACACATATATATATATACACATATACATACATATACACATATATATATACATATACATATATATATATATACACATATACATACATATATATACACATATATATATATATACATACATACACAGACTTATATATACACATATATATATACATACACATATACATACATATATATACACATATATATATACATACACATATACACATACACCATATATACACATATATACACATACATACACATATATATACACATACATATACACATACATACACATACATACACATATATACACATATACACATACACATATATATACACATATATACACATACATATATATATATAGACCTATATACACATATGTATATATATATATATATATATACACATACGCATATATATATACGCATATATATATACACATACACATACATATATACACTCATATATATATACATATATATACATAGACATATACACACATATATACACTCACATATATATACACTCACATATATATACATATATATATACATAGACATATACACACACATACATATATACACATATATACACACATATATACACACACATATACACAAACATATATACACACATCTATACATACACACCCACATATATATACATACACAAACACATATGCATACACACACACGTGGGCATATATATACATAAATATATATACATATATATATACATACATACATACATACATACATACGTACATATATATATATACATATATACACAGTGACAACACACACTTCTGTTTTTTTCCTACACAATACATAACTGCGGATCACAAGAAACTTCTTACTTGGACTAAGTACTCTGTGTAAGTTTGTAATTTTAGTGTAGTTTATTAAGATACTTCTTCCAGTGATTTAGGATGTATTTATTAGTTTATATTCAAACACACACACACACCACACAAGTGTGTGTGTGTGTATGTATATATATATATATGGTGAGGAGGGTGACTTTGGACATCCTGCAGGACTAAAAACAAAACCTGTCAAAGGACAAAGGACCTCTTAAGAGTCAATGGCCATCCAAAATCACCGGGAGAGCTGACCCCTTAGCCTTTGTCATAGCAGAATTCTAGGAGAAGGAAAACTCTGATATAACACCTGCAACCCTGATGGTATCCAATGATGTTGACTTGTTCTTTTTGGTAAATATCATCTTGGTTAAGAGAGTGGGACTGGCTTTGTGCAGTGCCTTTGCTCACTATAAAAGCTACATGGCACAGGCATTGCTTTATATCTGGAGATCTCTCTGCACTTGTCGTCACATAGTACCATGGGCCCAGCACTATGTGTCAATAATTGTCACAAGTGTAGTGTTTGTGCCGGAGTTTTCAAGTCGCTGGCTGGACTAAAAGTCACACTCGTTCAGCGCATCTCTGGGGGTTCTCCTACATGGATATAAAGTAGTGGCCGTACTAAAAAACGAGTTGGCAGCCACCATGTATATATATATATATATATATAATATATATATATATATATAAGAAGAAATTAAAAGATGGTTAAAAAAGTTCCATGTATCTTATTATGCGCATTTCAAAAACAAATATCACATTTGCGTTCTCATCAAATAAAATAGGGAGAATGATATGAAGCTTTAAAAAGACACTAGTGAGCAAGGTAGTGTCTAAACAACATATATACACACATATATATACCACATATATATATATATATATACACATACATACACATATATCCATATACATATATATATATATCCAAAATTAAATTAAGGGTCATGTCAGAGAGACATGCGCTATATCCACTGTAGAATATGCTTCAGGATTCCAATGAATAGATTCGAGCATTTTATATCAACTAGAAATTGATTGACATATATATATATATATATATATATAGGAGGTGAGTTTTATTGTAGTACAATAAAGCAATGCAGATATCGGATAAGAAGCACTCTACAGTTTGTAGGACTGGAGTATACATAATATATAAGATCAAAAGATGGTTAAAAGAGTTCCATGTATTTTATTATGCGCATTTCAAAAACAAATATCATCATGCAATAATATTTGTGTTTTCATCAGATAAAATAGGAAGACATGATATGAAGGTTAAAAAACACTTGTGGATAGTGCAGTTTTAAATCAACATATCTATAGTCTATCCTGATGGCCTGCAAAAACAACGGTCAATTTTTAAAAGGGGTACGTCAATGTCTATTTATATATATATAACTTATATATTGTATTTTGTCTGATGAAGGCATACCATAATGTAACTTGGTATCCTTGAAATATATATAATGAAATAAATATGGTTTTATAAATATAGTTTCCATTTATTAATATCGTATATATATATATATATATATATATATATATATATATATATATATATATATATATATATATATAAAATAAACATATGAAACAATCACATATGGCGCATGTCTCTCTGACATGACACCCTTAATTTAATTTTGGATATATACATGGCTCCTTAATTGTAGTGCTAACTCAGTTGAAAGGACTCGGCTGCTATTTCTAGTTGTCGATAACCCTATTCACGCCACTGGGATGAAGCTGGTACGATGTGTGTATTTTTAAAAATTGCAACACGTGTGGGTAGTCATTCGCAAATTTGAACTTGCTGTGTAAACACAGATAGTTAGATCTTCTCCCGTGTTGAAAATCCGTAATTTGGCTACTGTGGTTTACCGGTCGATTAATGGTGAAATATATTTCTTTAATGAAATATATACAAGGAAAATTAATCAATTTATAAGGTATCTATTTTTAAAGTTCTAGTTAAACTTTAATTAGTTACCTACCTGGCTATGTGTGCTTACACACTTTTACAAATTATTCCCTGTGATTGTTTCATATGTTTATTTTATATATATATATATGTCAATCAACTTCTAGTTTATATATATATATATATATATATATATATATATATGGAGGAGGTTATAGTTCACTTGAAGCATTGTGTAATGAGGTATAAACGTTTGAATATGTGTAATAAAGCCAAAACAATGCAGGTATGGACATGCAATTGTAAAAGATATTGTTGACAATTCATCCTTTACCTTGAATTTATTTAAATGTCCTTAATTTTCGAGATAATATATCTTCTTCGGAGGGAAGTAAAGGTCTCAAACCAGCGCTCTAAATATCTAGCCAAGCCATGCTGACAGGAAATAGTATAGAGTATCTGTTCTATCTCTAATATCAAAGAATTAAAATTAGGTGGATAAAGAGTAGTCTCCCTTTAAAAGGGGTTTGTTTAGGGGTTTTTTTTTGTTTTTATTTTATATACATGCCTGTATGTGTGTGGGAGAATGCATGAAGGTGTAGGTATGTGGGTGTGTGCGTGTGTGTGTGTGAGTGTGAGAAGATAGGTCTATTCGTAAATGTGGGGGGGTAGGTGTTATCTGGTGTTAGAACTGGTTGTGTGTGTATGTGGAGGTGTAAGCGTGTGTGTGTGTGCGCGTGCGTGTGTGTGCGCGTGCATGGGGGGGGGGTAAATGTGGGGCTAGAGGCCCTATCAGGTTATAAATTGGGTGTTGAGTTCTAGTCTATTATTGATTGGTGGTTGTGTTTTATCTATAATTAGTGGTTCCTTAATTCTAAGATTGCCGAGGTTTCTTTCCTTAGTTTCTATCCTAACTGTTATGGTTTTGTCGGTGTTTTTGCATTTAACTAGGTGTTTCTTAAATGAGGAAGCGTTAGTATTGAGGTGTTCTTTTATTCTTATGTGGGGTGGTCTGGTGGTGCTACCTACGTAGAAGTTGTTGCATTTGTCACACTCTAGTCTGTATACAACGCAAGCCTGGTGGCATAGGTCTGTGTCGTTGACGGGGCAGTTGGCTAGTCTGCAGCAGTTGTCATGTCTGGTGGAGTGTCTTTTGGTTAGCTGTCCGCGTAGGGAAGGACCTGAGTGGGCCAGTTGGATATCCAGTCCCTCTCGTCTGATGGCTCTGCGGATGGCTGTTGTTGTTTCTTCACTGAAGTGTGGGAGCTTCAGGAACCAAGTGTTAGTGCCTCGGGTGTGGTGTCCTCTGTTCTTTCTGGCACGGTTTGTGGTGGATGTCGTGTATCCGTTCAGTTTGAGTACTTCCAGGAAATGTGTGGTGTGTGTGTCTCGGTCTCTAGCGTCGGTGCATTTGTTCCTGATACGTGCCAGTTCGTTCCTTATGTATCCGAACTTGGCACCGAGTGGGAGGGCCGATCTGAAATGTACGAACAGGTCCCTGCTGGGGGATTTTTTATAGAAGCAGGTGTGGATGTTGCCTTCCTCTGTTACCCTGAGTTGGAAGTCCAGTAGTAAGACGGCATTCCTGTCTTAACGACATCACAACTTTCTCCGCTTGGCCTGTTCCCCCCCCCCCCTTTTGGAACTTTCCCCCGTTGATGGGCGTGAGCCCGAAATATTGGGATTAAATCTCCACTACGGTAACCCTTCTACCTTTGTTTTGTTTTCATCTTTGTCCCTCTCAATTTTCACTTTCACCTGTTTCTCCTATCTATCATTCACTTCCTACCACGAGATTTCCCTCTGCATTGTTGTGGCTTTCTTAACTACGTATTTTATATATATATATATATCAATTTTTAGTTGATATATATATATATATCAATTTTTAGTTGATATATATATATATATATATATATATCAATTTTTAATTGATATATATATATATATATATATCAATTTCTAGTTGATATATATATATATATATATATATATCAATTTTTAATTGATATATATATATATCAATTTCTAGTTGATATATATATATATATATATATATATATATATATATATATATATATATATATATATATATATATATATATATATATATATATATATCAATTTTTAGTTGATATATATATATATATATATATATATATATATATATCAACTAAAAATTGATTATATATATATATATATATATATATATATATATATATATATATATATATATATATATATATATATATCAATTTTTAGTTGATATATATATATATATATATATATATATATCAATTTTTAGTTGATATATATATATATATATATATATATATATATATATATATATATATATATATCAATTTTTAGTTGATATATATATATATATATATATATATATATATATATATATATATATATATATATATATATATATATATCAATTTTTAGTTGATATATATATATATATATATATATATATATATCAATTTTTATTTGATATATATATATATATATATATATATATATCAATTTTTAGTTTATATATATATATATATATATATATATATATATATATATATATGTGAAGTAATTCCATCGGAAAAGTCCAGGAAAAAAGAGTGCTCTATGTAAGCAACAGAGCTTAATTATTATTATTATGTAATAAACAACATAAGGCAATTATTCCATTTACCAGTGGTTTCTTAAAAGCAAAACCTTTTGCTTTTAAGAAACCACTGGTAAATGGAATAATTGCCTTATGTTGTTTATTACATAATAATAATAAATATATATATATATATATGGAAAGTTATATTTAAATTGTTGGGTTAACAACGAGTAAATATTTATAACTGATATAAAAGCACTCAACATTTATTTAATATCATATATATATATATCAATTTCTAGTTGATATATATATTTATATATATATATATATATATATATCAATTTCTAGTTGATATATATATATATATATATATCAATTTCTAGTGGATATATATATATCAATCTCTAGTGGATATATATATATCAATCTCTAGTGGATATATATATATCAATCTCTAGTGGATATATATATCAATTTCTAGTGGATATATATATCAATTTCTAGTGGATATATATATCAATTTCTAGTGGATATATATATCAATTTCTAGTGGATATATATATCAATCTCTAGTGGATATATATATATACATATATATATATATATATATATATATATATATATATTATTTCTGAAGACAGCATATATATGTGTAGGTATGTATATTCGCTCTGATAGTTTGTAAAAATTTTACATAGATCTATATGATATACATAGCAACACACACATATATATCCTAGAAACGATCGTAAAATGATGAATTTTTTAATATAAGGAACTGTTTCTTTGTTTTTATTCATTATTTTTATTAATTTATATATATATATATATAACTATACACATTCATTTTTATACACACATACTCACATATATACATATATTCATTTTTATATATACACACACATGTATCCACACACACACATGTATATATATAAGTGTCTGTCTGTCTGTCTGTCTGTCTGTCTGTCTGTGGGTGTGTCTGTGTGTACGTTAAATCAATTGCTACTGTGTCTTGGAAACCGAAGATTCTAGGTAAAACCAAGGTTTCTTTGTTACATATAAATTAGGTCTGCCTCGTCACTTCACTTCCGCCCCGCAGTAAATATCTTCTCCTGGCATTATTGATTTCTTGGTGGATTGGCAGTATCGGTAGATGGTCGGAAGCCATGTTTTGACGTATAGAGTTACGGCCCTTGCCATTCTGAGTTCAAATCCCGCCGAGGTTAACTTTGCCTTTCATCCTTATGTGGTCGATAAAATAAAGTACCAGTAATGCACTGGGTAATTGCTGGCCTTGTGCCAAAAGTAGAAACAATTATTGATTTCTTTCAAACCGGCACCAAGTTTATGAATTTGTTGATGGATATTTTTGCAGAGGTGGCTAACGATTATATTACCAGTTGCAAGAATAGAAGTGCCTATGTATGTGAATGCTTCTAAGATAGTGCCGGGTTTACCATTGTGCTTAGGTGTGCTTAAGCGCAGGGTCTCTTTGGTCAGGGGAGGAAGGTGCCATCTCCTGTCAAAAAGATGTTTGACGATGAATTTTTTAAATGTAAGGGTCTCATAACTTAAATAGCACAGGGCTTCATTTGTTCTAAATCCGACACTGATCGAAGGGCACATATTTGTGCTACCATCAACATCATAACCGTTAGACTGCGGTACCAGCTGGCCAGAATCCTCTTTTCCATGTGGCAGCTTTTATGATTAGTTGTTGCCCCATGGTTGTGTAATTAGTTCTGGCCATCTGTGGGATTTGGCTGAGATATGTCCCATTAGGCGAAGTCTTTAGAACGTCAGATAAAATGCTTCGTGGAGCACAGGATTGTTATACTATATATACATAGCTGGATTACCAGATATATGTGGACTGGAGAAACAGTTGAGGAGAGGCCACATCCATGTGCGCACAGCAAGCTGTAGACAACTGCCGTCACTTCCCCTCGACAGATATATGAACAATCCTACAAATTGATAAATATGCATTTTGATCAATTAAGGTTCGCATAAGAGGAACCCTATATTTTGTGTGAATTACTGACACATGGAAGTGATTAAAGATAAAAAGGATATTTTGATAATATATTTCTAGGATATAATTACATAAATATTCACCACATATATATAAATGATATACGGGATTAAATGTAAGAGTAATTTTGGAAAAATAACTTTACTGTGATAAAGATAAGGTAGAACCCAGGAGCTTGTGATTAGAAAGCGTTCTTCTTGTAGCAAAATGACTGAAGTAAGGTTGTCTGTATGTACATTTATGATGAGTGATTGACGGATGTGTGTTCGTGTGCGTGAGAGAAAGTGAGGGTTTTAATGAATAAAACTAGATGTCTTTTCACACGAGTGAAAGTATAAGAAATCGAAAATGCAACTGGAGTCTTTTTAAGAATATTTATTTGTTTCCTTTACCGGTTTCACAGTTCTTATGCTTTTCAAAGTAGAATTGAGATGGAGGGTTTGTGATTTTTCTCGCATCAGATGCGAAAAGAAAACATCTCAATTCTACTTTTGAAAAGCATAAGAACTGTGAAACCAGTAAAGGAAACAAATAAATATTCTTAAAAAGACTCCAGTTGCATTTTCGATTTCTTTGTGACGTATATTTCTCGTACCAATTAAATATTTTGCTTACAAGGGAAAGACATTTTATCTGCAACTCAAAGGTTTCAAATATAAATGGAATATATTTACGAAATATAACTAAAGTGATAAAAGAAATTCACATAGCCAAACAATTTTGTGTTTACAAGAAAAACAGTTTACTACATACGACTCAAGGATTTCAGAGTTCAACTATAAATGGAAGATATTTATACGAAAGATATGAAAAAGAAATACTCATACGAAAGTTTTCAAACATACACAATTAATAGTGTGTAATTATTTGTATTCTTGGGCAGTTGGCTGTAACTGAGTTTATGATTCAACCCAGGGAAAGCTTACTATTCACATCTTGTTGTCAGGTCACTCTCGAGTACTACTGGTAGTATGTAACTAAGTCCAACCTATCGCATGGTCGGGTCGCCGGCGACTAAATCGGCAACCCCACCAAGTTTACTTGGTGAGGAGGGTGATTTTGGACACCCTGCAGGACAAAAAACAAAACCTGACAAAGGGCAGACTCATAAGAGTCAACGGCCATCTGAAACGAAAATCCTGCCAAATCAATGTGTGGCAGTAGTTCCATTCGAAAAACTGGTGTAGAGGTTATGAGAACAATGCGGCTTTGCAGATGATCAATGCAAATTTACAATGGAAAGGCACTCCCGCTCGAGTTAGAAGAGAACTATTAACCTTCAGTAGAAGCAGCGACCCCTGATTGTATTCAACAACCACAACAAATATGAAGTACACCAAATTCAATGCTCCTAGGGACGGCCCTGGTTCTTCTTATTTGCGAGTGTAAACTCGGCCAGATTAGATATACTTGGACATTAAGTGCAACATAACAGCTACATAATATATAGTGAAATTCATTCACTTACCTGCGTATTTGTTTCCAATTTCTTCAAAGAACAAGGTATCAAAATCAGACACGTTGTCCAAGCGGTAATGATCCGTGGTTATGTTTTTCTCAAAATTGGGTATGTCATAATGAAGAGACTCGGTTACGAGATGACAAAATTTCTTTGGAAGTGATTCGAAACCATGCTGGTAATAAAGCAATTTCGCTCGTTCCCATTTGTAGTTTTTCATGGAGCGTGCAATACACCCGGAAAGACTGTTGAAGTTAAGGGGACCGGATCGTGTAAGTAAAGGGTAGGATTCTTTAAATGCATTAAATTCACGTGCCATAGCACCAACACTTATGAGGGGTATATTCCAAAAGGTCACTTGGCGAGCAATTGGTGCAAGCGCCATATCACAAACAGGGCCAAAGAAAACATTTACAGATTTCTTTATATAAATGCCTATTGCTTCATTGATAGCTTCGGCAATAGAACAGTGTGAATCTGCATAACTCACGTTAAAGATAAAATACTTTTTTAAATACAGATCCTCCATGAGATATGTAATTCCTAATTCTAAAGCTGGTTTCAAGCGGTCTATAGAAAATAATAAAGTATTGTTTCGAGGTAGTATAGAAGCGATATGCACTTCAGTGTGTGACACACATTTGTTAAAACAAAATAAAAGAAAGAATAATGTGAACAGTTTCATCCTATGGCAACTGTGCCATAGCCAATCCATTTCTTTTTTTTTTTTTCGGTGGGAAATAATTTAAGATATTCCTCTGGAAGTTATTGTCACATTCTGACCTGCAATAAAAGGAGAAAAAAAAATTTAGGGAAACACAACTTGGTATACATTTTAAATAATGGTGATGTTGTAGGTGATGATAATGATTAGGACAATGATGATGATATATTTGCTATTTAGATCATTCCGGATCAAGCAGATATGACCATATACCTTTCAACCAATATCATCCCGTATTTTATTCAGATACAGCAGGGGTGTGCAACATATTCCATGGGGGGGGGGGGGCACTTTTGAACATTGGAACAACTATTCAGTATCGGTAGAGGGTCGGACATGCTTTCCAGCATAGTTACGTCCCTTTATGATCTGAGTTCAAATCCCGCCGAGGTTAACTTTGCCTTTCATCCATACGGGGTCGATAAAATAAAGTACCAGTAATGTACTGGGTAATTGCTGGCCTTGTGCCAAAAGTAGAAACAATATTTATTAAGCACTATTCCAAAGATTCACCACAACTTCTTTCCATAACATGGAACTGGCAAATTATAACACACACAACCCTATCAGTGAAGCCCTTTAGTATAGGTCAACTAACAGAAAATTGTATTACGGTTATAAAAAAAATTCTAAATAAACCTACAAGCTAAAAATTAAAAACGGTCATCGGGGGCCATTGACAGCGTTCGTATAACAGGCGGACTGTGGTAAATCATTCTGATACTAGTGAACCAGAGTCATTAATAAGGCCAGTAATTTGAAGAGGAGGGGAAAGTCCATTAAATCGACCCCAGTGTGTTACTGGAACTTTATTTTATAGACCCCGTAAGGATGAAAGACCAAAGCTAACCGCGGCGGGATATGAACTCAGAACGTAAAGGGCTGTATCTTTATACCGTGAAGCATGATTTTCGGCCCTATACCGATACATAAAGGGTCGTAATTCGATGCTGCAAAGCATGTTGTCCAACGCTCTACTGATACTGCCAATCGACCGCCCTTCAGGTCTCAAATAATAGGGGGATGAATGTGTCGGGATGGAATAAGTGAGGAGGGTTGGGGGAATTCGGTAACTCTTCTGGGTTGTCCCCGTTGATTTTTTTTTTTTTGAAAACCAAAATGTCAGGTTAGTAAAATTTAATAAGCGGGGACTGGAAAAAAATCTGAAAAATTAGTAAGTGGGCGGGGGACAAGTATTCGAAACCCGAGAGCACTTCATGTTTGGAGTCCATGATTGGTATGCCATATACTCCAAAACTACCGGATGACCTAAACAATTATACAAACTGGGAAATTTAGGTTTTGGTGAATTAATGGCTTGCCTAAGAGAATCCCTATAGTTTTTTTTTCTTAAATAATGATTTCTTATATAGGCACAAGGCCAGCAATTTGGGAAGAGGGAAAAAGTCTATTCAATTGACCCTAGTGCGTGACTGGTACTTTATTTTATCGACCCCATAAGGATGAAATAAAGTTAACCTCTGCGGGATTTTAACTCAGATCATAATGGACGGTAACTTTATACAGGAAAGCATGACGTCCGACCCTTTACCGATACTGCCAATCCATTGCCCACTATTTCTAGGATATAATTCCATAAATGGTATACGGGATTAAATGTATGAATATTGTTTTTTTGTTTTTTTCAGAGTCATAATGTCCTAATATTGTCAGAAAAATATATCTGTTTCAACACACGATTTCATATCGATAACCTTGCAAAACAAATACAATGTGTGAAAAATTTTGGAGAAATAATTATTTATAGGGACAAATGTAGGGCTAGAAACCTGGATCTTGTAATTGGAATACAAACTTTTTATTGTAGCAATATCACTCATATAACAACCGCAATGTGTATATGTGCGTATGTTTGTGTAGTTTAGACATAAGGCCAGGTAGAATTGGAATTCGAATCAAATAACCCAGGGACAATACCAAAGTATTTGATCCGTCCCTCTAACGAAAATAACAATCAAAACGAGACATTTATACAAGGGACAAGGTGATAATCAACAACAACAGTAGCAGCAGCAACAACAAGGGATCAACTATGGTTTGCATAAGAGAAATCTTATATATGTTGATTACTGACACATGAAAGTGATTAAAGATAAAAGTGGTATTTTGATAATATTTTTCTAGGATATAATTACATAAATGCTCAGCATATATGAACAAATAACATACAGGTTTAAATGTAAGAGTAACTTTAGAGAAATAACTAGTATAGGAAGGAACGAAGGTAGAGATAGAAAACAAGACTTTATAATTGGAAAGCTATTTTTTTTTTTTTTTTTTAGCAATATACATACTTGATATAGGAAATACATGTGTGTGTATTTAAACAGTTACAAACGGTGAAATATATATAGAGAGAAACACACGTGTCATATTATCATGGTTGATATACGGACCGTTATGTAGTACCACTCTAGAAACAAGGCCACAGACGCCTAGAGTAGTTTAAGTTCAACTTTCTTTTTTATTTTGGGCGTATTTCGGTTGCAAATGGACGATAGTATGAAGGTTGAGAGTGATGATGATAATGTACATTGTTAGTGATTTCTTCATTATTTAGAAACACTAACTATAAATTTACTGTAGAAGAAACAGCTTTTAGACGCTTTCTCTCTTATATACGCCAGATCCGAACACGAAAGAACTAAACTGTTACTACCTCCGTCTCTCTTACTCTCCCCATCTACATTATTGTGAGCAAATGGTAGCCCACGTGCTTCAGAGGATCGATTAAAAAAAACTATCTTATTCGAAAGTTGGTGCCGGTTCGAATCTCTTGAGAGGTGATGGACATGGTTTTTTTCAGTGTATATTTTAACGTGTTTAATTCGTTTCTTTTAATGTTTGTATTTCCACAATCGGCGTTCTCTTTTATCCCTATTAAAAACGATATGCCTTAGATATATACTGAGTTTTATTTGACAAAGTAAAACAAAAACCAGTATTCCTGGTAATAACTTTCTTATCTACATGAGAAACTTTATTGTGTTGTATCAGATGAAAGAATGGTATTTAACTAATATATTGGTACGCGATGGGGCCCACCCACAGCCTCGGCGGACAGAATGGAGAAGGCGTTTCCCCGGAGGAGGGCAAGGGAGACGCGCTGGAAAAGCCACTCCAACTCGCGGGGCTCACACCTGCGGCAGGCCAGCTCAGCGCCTATAGTGGTGAGTAAGGAGGTAGCCCTGGGGCCGAGGACACCAGAATGTCTATATATCACGTCGAATATTACTTATGAAGCCGAGTTTTATCCCATCTCTGGTAAAACGTCTTTGTTACTATATTTTCAGACTTAGACCGTTGGAAAGAATACTTTCCAGTATTTATTCCGATTCAAATCGTGTCGAGGTCATCTTTTGGAGGTCGACAAAAAATATCTGTCTATATCTGGCAGAATTGACAGATTGTCGGATTAAATGATTTCATGTTTGTTTCGACTCTCTGTACTTTGAGTTCAAATGCCGTCAACGTCAAATTTACTTTTCGTCTTTTCTGGGTCTATAAATAAAATACTTGTCATATTGTTGGAATTGTAAAATAGATAGGATTTTTGTGGTGACAATTTCGATTCGGTGCATTCTGAGTTCAAATCTCACTTCCTTCTTCTGGGAGTTGCTACCAACAGATCGTATCAGCAACAAAAAGACTAATACAAACATAGTTTCCTTGGTCTGATCTGATGATCGTCTTCTTTCCTATTTGTTTC
>OZ024753.1:31119185-31126685 GCA_964016885.1 Eledone cirrhosa | reverse complement strand
GTCTAGATTTCCACTGCTTCCAATCCAGTGTCATCTTCAAGAACATCCTTCAGCCTGGTGGTCGGTCTTCCAATTCATCAGAACACATGAAGTTTCCAGAAAAGAACTCTGTTAGCAGTTCATTGCGACGTTTCACGCGTCCGGCTAATGCGGGCCTCCTACGGCGTAGGTGTGAGCCGTTGAGCTATTTAATCCAGAATATGTATATATATATATATATATGTGAATATAGACATAGAATATTCGAAAATATTCTGTATGTTTATAATAAACATTTTGAAGACCTAATCGCTATAGAATAGAATACGTCACGTATTACAATTAGATTCTCGATAAAAGCAAGGGAAGTAATCTACGCGTTTCATTCTTATTAGAAATCTTCAGGACTACATATCCAGTGCTTTTATCGAGAATGACACAGCTAGAGACTTATAGAATACTTAGCTGTGTACAGGAACTGGTTTGAAAGAGCGGTTGCCGGTCCGGCAGAAATTAGAAATTGGAATAAATGCTCTGAAATAGCGATATATATGTGAATATAGACATAGAATATTCGAAAATATTCTGTATGTTTATAATAAACATTTTGAAGACCTAATCGCTATAGAATAGAAGATTTCTAATAAGAATGAAACGCGTAGATTACTTCCCTTGCTTTTATCGAGAATCTAATTGTAATACGTGACGTATTCTATTCTATAGCGATTAGGTCTTCAAAATGTTTATTATAAACATACAGAATATTTTCGAATATTCTATGTCTATATTCACATATATATCGCTATTTCAGAGCATTTATTCCAATTTCTAATTTCTGCCGGACCGGCAACCGCTCTTTCAAACCAGTTCCTGTACACAGCTAAGTATTCTATAAGTCTCTAGCTGTGTCATTCTCGATAAAAGCACTGGATATGTAGTCCTGAAGATTTCTAATAAGAATGAAACGCGTAGATTACTTCCCTTGCTTTTATCGAGAATCTAATTGTAATACGTGACGTATTCTATTCTATAGCGATTAGGTCTTCAAAATGTTTATTATAAACATACAGAATATTTTCGAATATTCTATGTCTATATTCACATATATATCGCTATTTCAGAGCATTTATTCCAATTTCTAATTTCTGCCGGACCGGCAACCGCTCTTTCAAACCAGTTCCTGTACACAGCTAAGTATTCTATAAGTCTCTAGCTGTGTCATTCTCGATAAAAGCACTGGATATGTAGTCCTGAAGATTTCTAATAAGAATGAAACGCGTAGATTACTTCCCTTGCTTTTATCGAGAATCTAATTGTAATACGTGACGTATTCTATTCTATAGCGATTAGGTCTTCAAAATGTTTATTATAAACATACAGAATATTTTCGAATATTCTATGTCTATATTCACATATATATCGCTATTTCAGAGCATTTATTCCAATTTCTAATTTCTGCCGGACCGGCAACCGCTCTTTCAAACCAGTTCCTGTACACAGCTAAGTATTCTATAAGTCTCTAGCTGTGTCATTCTCGATAAAAGCACTGGATATGTAGTCCTGAAGATTTCTAATAAGAATGAAACGCGTAGATTACTTCCCTTGCTTTTATCGAGAATCTAATTGTAATACGTGACGTATTCTATTCTATAGCGATTAGGTCTTCAAAATGTTTATTATAAACATACAGAATATTTTCGAATATTCTATGTCTATATTCACATATATATCGCTATTTCAGAGCATTTATTCCAATTTCTAATTTCTGCCGGACCGGCAACCGCTCTTTCAAACCAGTTCCTGTACACAGCTAAGTATTCTATAAGTCTCTAGCTGTGTCATTCTCGATAAAAGCACTGGATATGTAGTCCTGAAGATTTCTAATAAGAATGAAACGCGTAGATTACTTCCCTTGCTTTTATCGAGAATCTAATTGTAATACGTGACGTATTCTATTCTATAGCGATTAGGTCTTCAAAATGTTTATTATAAACATACAGAATATTTTCGAATATTCTATGTCTATATTCACATATATATCGCTATTTCAGAGCATTTATTCCAATTTCTAATATATATATATATATATATATATATATATATATATATATATATATATATATATACGATATTAAACAAATGGAAACTATATTTATAAAACCATATTTATTTCATTATACATATTTCAGGGATATCATATTAAAAATATGACATGCCTTCTTCAGATAAAATACAATATATAAGCAGTTTTATAAATAAATTTGACGTACCATAAATATTGATCAACTTCCATGTAAGAAGTTGGTTTGGTAGTGAGATGTTTATAAATATTTAGTGTTAAGCACAGTTAGAAAGAAAGACGGAGAAAAGGAAGAAATGTATGTAAAGAAAACATATATATATATATATATATATATATATATATATATATATATATATATATATATATATATATATATATATATATATATATATATGTATATGTATGTGTGTGTGTGTGTGTGTGTTGGTAAAATTCAGATCAAAGGGATGAAAACAAACACACCAGAGAACAATACATTACGATAAACGAATATTAGTATAATGCTTATAATAAATTATAAGAGAGATATTTTGGAGACTAGTCCTTCATTGAAAAGAGAACAAGGAAAGATGAGGGGGAGATTCAAAGAGAAAAATGAACAAAAAAATAGGGAAAATTAAGACAGAGAAAATAGTATATATATATATATATATATATATATATATATATATATATATATATATCAATGATATTAATAAATGGAAACTATCTTTATAAAACCATATTTACTTTATTATATATATTTGAAGGGTACCAAAATTTTGGTACGCTCTCATCAGATAAAATACAAAAGTAGTTTTATAAATATTGACATATCCAAAACAAGAACTGATCGTTTTAAGTTCAGTTTATGAAACTACTTTTGTATTTTATCTGATTAGAGCGTACCAAAATGTTGGTACCCTTGAAATATATATAATAGAATAAATATGGTTTTATAAAGATAGTTTCCATTTATTAATATCATTGATTTTATACTCCGGAAAAACTGTAGAGTGCTTCGAATCTGTTATAAATAAATTTGTTGAATAACCAACAAATGAAATATCTCTTTGCATATATATATGTGTGTATATATATATATATATATATATATATATATATATATATATATATATATATATAAGTTAAAACAATGAAATAAAAAATTAAGTCATTAGAGATATACTTCACTGCTTTACGATCGTTTCTAGATGATGATAATACATTGTAGCTATACTCAGTTACTGGTCTATGTAAGTTTACAAACTATCAGATAAAGAGAATATTTACTTATATGCATATCACCAGCTGTTTTCAGAAGCAATAATAATTTTTTTCAGAATTAGTAGTATGTTAGTATCATGTCCTTATTTGGAGGTGGTTCAAGAACTAACGAATCAAATTGTTTTTTTCATATGGTGTTAAGATAAAAAGTAATACACTTTAGTTGAGGTCATGACCCTTTCAAAGGAATGGTTGAAGGCTGTTTATAGTAGAATTGGCATAAAAATCTATTAGGAGGAAAGGGTTTGTCAAACTGATAGTTGAATGTATCTGGTATAGTGAATTTAAAAGGAATGTCAAAATAAAAGTTGATTAGTGTTGTATTGAGTTTGAAGGTGAATATAAATTAAGATTATGGCTAGGAAAGATAGTATATTAAAAGATGAAAATTATAATAAGATAATGAAATACAGTAAGGCGATAATATACAACTTAACCAACACAATATAGTACGGTGTGGTAAATTGCACTTAGTATAATATAGCATATGATACGCTCCAAAATACTTTCAAGTATGTTTATGCATAAATAATCAAACTCAGATAAATACATGTTGGCATAGTTAAAACACATAAATTTCATAGATTACAAAGTGTATATATCCACACTAACTATAGAGAGAGGTACAGTTATATTGATAGCCAACCAAAATTATACATACGTACAAATAGTTACAAACCTAAATACTCATGTATACGTATGTATATAATCATATACATATATATCCATACATATCTATATCCACAGATACACATCTATACCCACATATATATATATATATATATATATATACACACAAATATATTTCCATATCATACATAGATATTTATTTACTCATGCAATTACGGGTGGCTGTGTACTTTGTTGTCTTTAGTCATTAACGCATAAATCTAAGGAAGCTAAAACATTAAAAGGCAAAAATAAGTATGAATGCATATAATTAGGGGAAAGAGGTACTAATAAATGTTATTCTATATGGAATTATAGTGAGTTGCTATTCAGAATATTTAATTAGGTTTATAGTATTTAATTAGGTTTATAGTATTTAAATGTTTTTCGTATACGGTGATTACAAACTATAATCAATTCCTGTCTTTTATTTAATAAATCGTCCTTAGATTCTGTGTATGTATATATATATATATATATATATATATATATATTTATTAAAATAACAGATTAAAGTTTAAGCAAAGAATCGCTGCTTTCACTATATATATATATATATATATATATATATATATATATATATATAGTCTGTGTGTGTATGTTTAGGTCTAGGATATTTATATATCTATGTATGTAGGCAAATTTGGAGTGTATGTTGGTTGTTTACCGACACCTCAGTATGCAGATAGGAGCACTCGACGAAGTGCGCAGGTTGGTTTGGTTACTCCGGAGTAATGTAAAATAAAATAAATAAGTAAAATATTTAAAATTTGGCTTCGTTTATTACTGCTATATATATTTCGGTGACAGCCATCTTTTGCTGTGACCTCTTCAGGCAGTCCGAATTGGTGTGGTAGAGACGGGTACATATGTTGTTATATTTCAGTGACAGCCATCTTTGGCTGTGACCTCTTCAGGCAATCCGAATTGGTGTGGTAGAGACGGGTACACATGTTATATTCCGGTGACAGCCATCTTTGGCTGTGACCTCTTCAGGCAGTCCGAATTGGTGTGGTAGAGACGGGTACACATGTTGTCATATTTCGGTGACAGCCATCTTTGGCTGTAACCTCTTCAGGCAGTCCGAATTGGTGTGGTAGAGACGAGTACACATGTTGTTATATTTCGGTGACAGCCATCTTTGGCTGTGACCTCTTCAGGCAATCCGAATTGGTGTGGTAGAGACGGGTACACATGTTGTTGAGGTGTTTAACTTCGCCAATACTCTGATATGTATGTAGTTATATAGAATGCATAATTTTTACTGTGAACGAAGCAAGACGATCTATTTCAGGAGGGTGTATATGTTAGGTTAAAGAAACGAGCACATTAAATTGAAAAGATATAGCTCGTGTTCATAGTCAATAGAACATTTTATGTATGCAGGAAGGTGTGTATGTATATATGTATATATATATATGATTGTATGTGTGTGTGTGTGTGGATGATTGTATGTATGTATGTGTGAAGGTATGTAGGTTTGTAGGAAGGTAGGTATGTGTGTGTGTGTGTGTGTGTGTGTGTGTGTGTGTGTGTGTGTAGGAAGGTAGGTATGTGTGTGTATATATATATATATATATATATATATGTGAGTGTGTGTATATATATATATATATGTGTGAATGTAGGATGGTATGTAGGTTGGTAGGAAGGTCGGTATATATATATATATATATATATATATATATATATATGTATGTCTAAGTTCCACCTATGTCTCCAGGCACTAATTCACTAACTATAAAAAGCCTATATAGCAGTACAGTGAAGCTAAAAATAGAACCATTGATCACAAATATTTATATAAGAGTATGTGTGAATGGATATATATATATATATATATATATATATATATATATATATATATATATAACCTTTTATCTATGACCTGTTCCACCCGACGTGCTCGCACACTGTCATTGCTGCTACATATTCTAAAGCCGTCATTCCCTGGTTGGCCAGTTATGCATGAGGGATTTTAATACTGCCGCCCTCATTTGTGCTACTTGGCGTGCTGTGGGACGGACCATCGGGTACCTTAGACCTCAGAATGTCGAGATGCTTCTTAAAAACATCTACGTCTCCACCCACCAGCTCAACATTGAGATCGTTCATGTTTCTTACAGCATATTAATGTTTTGGGATCCCTTGTACCAAAATCTGTGACAGCCATGTATATAACTTCCAACAACTCGAATAGTACCTGCTATATGGCAGCTATAACTTCGATTTACCGGTCCCTCTCCGACAGGTTTGCGGTCGTGCCTTTGGCAGAGGAGACTTCTGGTGGCCTTGGCCCTAGGGCTACCTCCCTATTCACCACCATAGGCGCCGAGCTGGCCAGCCGCATGTGTGAGTCTCGCGAGCTGGAATGGCTCTTCCAGCGCATCTCAATTACCATCCTCCGTCCGGGGAAATGCCTTCTCCATTCTGTCCACCGGGACTGTTGGGCGGCCAGCACGTAGAACCCCATTTGCTCACTATACAGAGAGATGGGGAGGGCGAGAGAGATGGGGGTGATGACGGTGGGAGTTCGGCTCTTCCGTGTTCGGACAGATTGCACCTGTCAAGAATGTATTTTCATATTTTCCTTACACACATATACCAATACAGTTCCAGTATTTCCGTTAGAATTACTTCGATTTATACCTAATATTATATGGATGTATATAAGGTATAGTAACATGAACCGGTTATTTTTCTCTAAAAACATTTTTTTAGATTGCGCCCCACCCTGCCCGTCCCTTCAATCTTTCTAATTTCTTATTCATTCTTCTGATGAAGGAGTAGTATCCGAAACGTTAAGTAGTATCCCTCTTCCTGCCATTTCAAGCGTTAAACTAATATATTCCTTCCATATACTGCATCGATTACGTTGTTATTTCTGTTTACCATATATATATATATATAAATTATATATATATATATATATATAATATATATAATATATGTATATATATTATGTATATATATTATATATATATATATATATGTATATATATTATATATATATATATCAGGGACGGTGGCAGCATTTCTGAATGGGGGGGCAATTTAGTTATAGTGATTAGTTTAATTCTTTGCAATCTTAAATGGTCAGAAAACTTCGATATGCGATAAATATAACATGTACATAAATTGTAGCGCATATCCAAATAGATGCGTGTTTTGTTAGTGTGGGGAGGAAATATAATTAATATATGGCTATCGGTGAGCTTTGTCGCTCTAAACTTTCACCTGCACTCTCACAGGATCACCAGTCATGCCGGGTGGGTGAGTACGCAGGTGAGACTCCAGAGTAACAAGGCTTAGCCATAATAAATAAATATTTAAACTCTACTTTGGTATTAAGTTTTCATTCTTACGCTCGTCAATAATTCACGTACTCTCAGGTCTTCAATAATCGTCTCTACCCTCCGCTTATTAATTTGCCAGAGTGCTGGTATGTTTCCCGCCTGCTTGAATTGGATTGGAATGGTATGCTTCGGGGTGCTGCGTTGGCC
>OZ024753.1:31099185-31106685 GCA_964016885.1 Eledone cirrhosa | reverse complement strand
AGCACCTTTCCATTATCAATTTGCAAAGCCGCATTGTTCTCAGAACTACTACACCAGTCTTTCGATGCGTGCAGCTGGAACTACTGCCACCCGTTGATTTCAACAGGATCGCAACACATTTCTACAGTTGAGAGTTGAAAGGCAAAGTTAACCTCGGTGGAATTTGAATTCAGAACGTAAAGAGCGAGAACAAACAAATACTGCAACGGCATTTTATCCGAAGCTTGACCAATTCTGCCAAGCCACTTTCATAGAAAACAGTGTTTTGGAAGTATTTTCCGAATACTATTTATTTTCCGTTTGCTGTACGAGAGCTATGTTTTCTTCTCAAATCTTCTTCTACAACAAAATGTGCATTAGGCATTATCATCGGACAACATGCTTCGCAGCATAGAGTTTCGTTGATTTAAGTTCTGAGTTCAAATCCCGCAGAGGTTAGCTTTGCCTTTCATCCTTACGAAGTGGATAAAATAAAGCATCAGTAACGTACTGGGGTCAATTTAATCAACTCTTCTACCCCCAAAATTTCTGGCCTTGTGCCTATAGTAGAAATCATTATTCTCATCAAATAAACTGGCTGTTCCGTTGATTGAACAACTGGAACACTCATCGTCGAAACCGACAGAGGTCCGTTCGGCTTGAAGAGAGAATTGAAAGGATGAGCTAACATAGATGGGTACAGCGGAAGCTTTAATGATAGAATAATTGCGCAGTTGTGTAAAAGTATATCCGATATATAAAAATGAGAGCTTAGAGTATATGGAAAGTTACTTCCGGTTAGTGTGTTTCTCTGATTACAGTCAGATTGGCTGAGTAAACTGTCAGATTACTCGTGATTTGTGAACTATACACAGGCACAACGCACACACACACCTATGTATTTATGCATACATATATAGACGAGCATATATGCACATGCATATACAAATACATACACACACATATATATATATATATATATATATATATATATATATATACGTATTTATGCATACATATATAGACAAGTATATATACACATGCATATACAAACACTTGTGCCATACAGAGTTATATTTTAACCCTTGCTATATATATATATATCAGTATATGTGTGTGTGAAGGTGATGTGGGTGTATTATATATATATATATATGAATGAGTAGGACCCCGACGGCTGAGCTCAAGCCGTTTCGACGGCTAATTCTGGAATTAGCCGTCGAAACGGCTTGAGCTCAGCCGTCGGGGTCCTACTCGTTCCTATTACCAACTTTACTAGCCTAAGTATTGAGTACTTTGGTGCGTTATGGTCCATCTGGTTCCTTACCACATTTCCTTCGTTATATATATATATATATATATATATATATATATATTAGAAAGTGAGGTTTTTTTTACAAAATGAAAAATAACCGAGGTCTCCTACACGAGTGAAAGTATAAAGAAAAAGAGATGAAATCGAAAATGCAACTGGAGTCTTATTTTTTAAAAAAATATATATATTTATTTGGTTCCTTTACCGGTTTCGCAGTTCTTCTGCTTTTCAAAAGGTGAGTTGAGGTGGAGGGTCTGTGGTTTTTCTCACATCTGGTTGGTCTCTGAATGTTACTTGTTTTATATGGAAAAAGTGGCTCGAAATGCCAGGTTTTTCGAGAAGTAATTTGATTGGTTTGTCAATAATTATAATAAATTTCGCACCAGTTCGCGTTACAATAGTTCTTCAAATAAGAGGGGGAGTTTTGTCACAGGTTGTTTTTTCATATATGAGTGTTTGAATTTCTTTTTACTTGAAAAAAGGAGGCTCACGAAGGCTTATTTTTGGTTGGTCATAAATGAAATTATGGTTGTCACGTGAACAAGTTTTCATTAAATTTTTGTGCCCTTATTTGGAAATCCATTCTGTAGCCTTTTTAGAGAATTTTTGATAAGTGAAAGATAATTGTTTCTACTTTAGGCACAAGGCCAGCAATTACCCAGTGCATTACTGGTACTTTATTTTATCGACCCCGTAAGGATGAAAGGCAAAGTCAACCTCGGCGGGATTTGAACTCAGATAGTGAAAGATAATGGTCAAGAGAAAGGGATGGGAGAATTGTTCTGGTTCAGTGAATATGGTTAGTTCGCTGGAGTGTCAGAATTCAGATTTTCTATTGAATAAAGTAAAGATATGTATGTTTATGTGTGTGCTTGTGTGTGTTTGAATTTCTTTACTTTAAAAAAAGGTGGCTCACGAAGGCTTTTTTTTTAATAAACGTGATTTGATTGGTTATAAATGAAATTTGGCTGTCATGTGAACAAGTTTTCATTACATTTTTGCGCCCTTATTTGGAAAACTATTCTGTAGCCTTTATAGCGAATGTTATGACAATCGAAAGATAGTGGTCAAGAGAAATGGGATTGGGAGAATTGTTCTGGTTCAGTGAATATGGTTAGTTCGCTGGGGTGTCAGAGTTCAGATTTTCTATTGAAGTAAAGATATGTATGTTTATTTGTGTGCTTGTGTGTGTTTGAATTTCTTTACTTTAAAAAAAGGTGGCTCACGAAGGCTTTTTTTTTAATAAACGTGATTTGATTGGTTATAAATGAAATTTGGCTGTCATGTGAACAAGTTTTCATTACATTTTTGCGCCCTTATTTGGAAAACTATTCTGTAGCCTTTATAGCGAATGTTATGACAATCGAAAGATAGTGGTCAAGAGAAATGGGATTGGGAGAATTGTTCTGGTTCAGTGAATATGGTTAGTTCGCTGGGGTGTCAGAGTTCAGATTTTCTATTGAAGTAAAGATATGTATGTTTATTTGTGTGCTTGTGTGTGTTTGAATTTCTTTACTTTAAAAAAAGGTGGCTCACGAAGGCTTTTTTTTTAATAAACGTGATTTGATTGGTTATAAATGAAATTTGGCTGTCATGTGAACAAGTTTTCATTACATTTTTGCGCCCTTATTTGGAAAACTATTCTGTAGCCTTTATAGCGAATGTTATGACAATGGAAAGATAGTGGTCAAGAGAAATGGGATTGGGAGAATTGTTCTGGTTCAGTGAATATGGTTAGTTCGCTGGGGTGTCAGAGTTCAGATTTTCTATTGAAGTAAAGATATGTATGTTTATTTGTGTGTGTGTGTGTGTGTGTGTGTGTGTGTGTGTGTGTGTGTGTGTGTGTGTGTGTGTGTGTGTGTGTGTGTTTCCATATAAAACAAGTAACATTCAGAGACCAACCAGATGTGAGAAAAACCACAGGCCCTCCATCTCAACTCACCTTTTGAAAAGCAGAAGAACTGCGAAACCGGTAAAGGAACCAAATAAATATATATATATTTTTTTTAAATAAGACTCCAGTTGCATTTTCGATTTCATCTCTTTTTCTTTATATATATATATATATATATATATATATATATATATATATGCATGAATATACATTTGGACTCTACTTCTTCATTGGAAGAGATAGTGTTTAGCATGCGGACCAGTGTATATGAGCCTTGGTGTCACAGAACTATAAATTTATTTATTAATCGATGTGTGTGAGAGAGAGAGAGAGTAAAAAGCTACATAAAAGGTCCTTGCTATACACCTTTATTCCGTGCCAGAGTAATGCCGGGTAACTCTACTCGTCACTAAACAAATGTTTTGTCTCCTTCAGTAATGGGAGAGCACTTCATGATCAAGTGATATATTAATGTCCTTGAGACTGAATTTGCAAAAGAATGAGGGGTAGCCGCTATAAGCCTCACACCCCTCCCTAACATTGGTTGCAAATTTGTGAATAAGAAATTCAATAAAGGAGTGGTGAATAAAGGAGAAATGTTGATATAGAAGAGAGGGCGGCCTGTGGGAGTCTGGTATGAAGGATTCATAATGTGAGGAGATATGAAAAATAACGGCCATGTTAGAACGAGCGCTAAATTTGTAACAATAACCATGCTATGGCTATCAACCTTGGAGCATCTACCCACGACTCAGAGAAGGGGAAGATGACCTAATACCAGGTATTAATGATCCGACTACTTCTTGTGTCGGTATCCTTCATCTTTGGACTGTCGCAGAGGAACAGAAGATGACCAAATGTAAGACATTGACTGACCGTCTCCTTTTAGGATCGCCGATGGCCTCAGTCTCTGTACTACCGTTTTCTATCGCTAATCTGAGACTGAGACGATGGAATCATGTCTGAAGAAGTAGCCCCGCCACAAGGTGGATTGACTGACACAAAGGATATCACTATCTTATTCGCGGGGCGTTCGCGGAACGTATCAAAGATTATGCTGCCTAGCCTTGTGTGCAAGGACCTTGTTTCAGGGGTGTACCTGGGTATAAGTCCCCTCCCACACACACAGTTTTTCAGGAACGGTGGACAAATCATATTTTGTCACCCCCCCCCCCCCCCCCCCTACTTTTTCCCAATTAAAGAACAAAGAAAATCCCACTAGCAAGTCATACATATGTATAATACATTTTTACATATTTATATATACCCCTAAGTTTCAATTGGTATTGAATTTTGTTCATTCAAATTTACATCCATTTGCTACAAATTAAAAATTTTGTTTATTTGATATAATAAATTCTTTTTAAGCTTATTTTTTTTATATCTGAACTTTATTTGAATATATAAAATTTAATTAGCGTAAATGTTTACTTATGTGATAGGGTCCGGGAAAGGCACCATAAGCAATACTAACGTGCTCCTTTAAGAATGAACAAATGTTGGTTTGTCCCCCTCACATTTTAAATGCAAACGAGGCCCCGGCTTGTGTGTAAAGTCCCGCCACCCCACCATTTCCTTTTCCTTTCATCTTAAATTTAATTGTAAAATTTATAATAAAGTTTTATGATACCTTTTGTCTGTTTTATAGTCAATGTTTGACTGTGTTTTTGTCGACACCTACAGAGCTGTTTTTATTTTGCTGTTATTGTCTTCGATTATCATAATTGTTTTATATTGCTTATAGTAGTATTTTTACATTTCTTTTAGTACTTTTTCTATTGTTGTTATTGTTGTACCAGTGATTCATCCACGGGGTTGAGATTAGAGAAATCAGATTGGTTAATATTACTTCAAATTTTAATCTTTAGAAATCTGTTACATTTTTTTGGTTTTTATTTTTTTCCTTCTGCGGTATAAAAATGGTTGTGATTTTCGTTATCTGTATATAACAAAACCTCAAGGTAATGTTTTCCCATGTTCTCAAATAGTCACATTATCAACACACACTGACCTTTAACCTGAGTCAAACAAACTTAGATAGCAATTCCTTTGTTTGAGATCATATTGTCGTCGTCGGATTTATTACTTTTGTTTGAAAGGAAAGTTCATCTATTTAATGTTTTCTCGGTATCCAATCCTTATACATACAAGAGATCTTGACCCCAGAGGGTGGAGTCTGCTTCTTCGCTCTGCTACAGTCTGTTTTTCAGCCTCACACAGTTCGCCATGTAGCCACACATATGCAGATACTTAGACAGACAGACAGACAGACAGACAGACAGACACACACACACACACACACACACACACACACACACACAAACACACCACACACACCAGCAAGGTAGGAGCGATGCAAGGGACGAGAGAGAGACGGGGGTGTTAGATTGATCCTCCAAAGAATGGAAATCCTGAAGGAGTGGGCGAGAGGGTATATATATATATAATGTAACAAGTGGTAGGCAGAATTACAATATCCGTAGTGATTAAATATCCGGAGATGTGACAGGATGTGAGAGGACAGAAGATGAGAGCATGATGGGATAGAAGAAATACAACAGTAAACAAAGCTAAGGTGGAGAATTGGCAGAGTCGTTAGAGCATCCGAGAAAAATACTTTGTGGTATTTGTTCACCTCTGAGTTTAACTCCCTAACACCCATCACATAAGTCAGAGAGCCCCTAAAAACTCACGAGGACTGCCTTTCTCCCCTTCACTGAACAATAAACAAAGGAAATGTATATATAAAGGAGGTTCCTATTTCGTATTTGTTTCAGCGCCTGATGAGAAGCCAGTTTAGAAAAACCTCCATAACTGGACCTCCAAAACAGTGGTCGCGCATACATGATATGTATTAGAAACAAATTATATATCATGAAACAATCTCAGTGACCTA
Source organism: Eledone cirrhosa (assembly GCA_964016885.1). Classification (NCBI taxonomy): domain Eukaryota; kingdom Metazoa; phylum Mollusca; class Cephalopoda; order Octopoda; family Eledonidae; genus Eledone; species Eledone cirrhosa. The sequence continues at coordinate 31,100,601 of OZ024753.1, read as the reverse complement.
GGTATACCACCAGAGAGTAGTAATGATATATGTCATGAGACGGCAGCACTGGCCTAGTTGTCATCAAACAGTGACCCCGACCTAGCTATGTCATCAAGCAGCAGCCCCGACCTAGTTATGTCATCAAACAGTGACTCCGACCTTGCTATGTCATCAAACAGTGACCCCGACCTAGATATGTCATCAGTGTTAATGATTAAAGCCCCAAAGTATTTAGTCATCTGTAGAGTCAAAACAAGGACCTCATACAAAGAATACTTTCATTATTTAATCAATATGTGGTCGACGATTCTCAATTACTATCAGTTTGTAAATCATAATACCAAAATATCGAAGCTTTCCCATCCTCCTGCATTATTTTACAAGGCACATACTCATACCAATCTTTATTTCTTCGTATTGGTATTTACGACACAAAAGCCAATGAAGGTACAAACATACTTTGTGTGCAATGTTCCACATCCACGTACCAAGTGGGTTATAGTTTGTACATTCTTTTCAAGGCGTCTGTATTTCTGGGTGTCAGAAGTATTGTAGATGTACTTTACCGAATTCCTAGCAAGAGCTTGGTCTTGAACAACAAATTATTATTACTACAATTATTATTGTTTTCGTTATTTTTGTTGTTGTTATAATTATTATTATTATTATTCAGTTATGCTATAACTGATATTACATTAACTAATGTATGAGGTGATATATGTTGATGCAATTTCTAGTATTTAGAACGAAATAATAGAGGCTTCCATATGAACTCTAGTTTTAATTTTGTGTTTTATGTATGAGAGCACACTACTGCCATAATTTGTATATGGAAACAAATATAGGCTTAAGACATTACTGCAATCTGCGAACAAAACTAAGTGAAATCGCTTCAGAAGAAAACAGAAAAAACCTTATTAGAAAAACAAAGAGATTTAATAAAAAGAATATATCAACCTGCTAAAAACATTACCAGCCGTAACACTGCCATTCGATATCAGTCACACTGCTCGAAATCAAAGAACACAATCTTCAAACAACACGAAGACTGTCGTTAAGAACCCAAGACAACTGAGGAGGCCTGGGTGATTGAGAAAATTAATTTCAATCTCAAAGTGTTCTCATTTTCCATTCACCTTCAGATTAATAAAATATCAGGAAATTACCGACAGATCTCTATAACCTCTCATATAGTCAGGTTATTTGAGAGGGTGGTGAGCTCACATTACATTACGACAATCTATTTCAGCTCAACTGGCCGAGCTCCCTTTAATATCATACCAAAACACATCAAGGCAGAGAAATATCCCATAATATTGAAACCCAACAAATTCCATATATTTCCATCAATAACTCTTTCCTAGAATGATCCATCGTGTCCAAATCATGACTGACGAGTGCCGCATACTTTGAAAGACTGGTTGTACTTACTTA
>OZ024753.1:31074185-31086685 GCA_964016885.1 Eledone cirrhosa | reverse complement strand
ATATATTACATAGTGAGTGAGTGAGTGAGTGAGTGAGTGAGTGAGTGAGTGTGTGTTCGTTCCTGGTCATCTTGCTTTCACTCTCTCCCTCTCTCATACATACTTTCTTCCTATCTCCTGACTGCCTCTACCCACACACACCTACATGCATACACATTATTAGCGAACTACCGAGTGAAGTGAAAACGCGTCGGTGACCAGGTCGCAGATAAGACGGCGAAACTTGTTACGAGAATTAAATGATAAATATAAAGATAAGGGTTTTTGCATGTTTTTACATCTTCAAAATGAGTCTTCCACGCTGTAATTGCTTTAGTTTCAACAGAAGAGCTAAGAATATATCCCCTGTCAGACATATATAACTCCAAGTGGAATTCATCAGATTTTCTCATCTATTATTTATAGTGACCGTCTAAGATTATAATTATTTATGTTGTGGGTGAACTGGAGCAAAGTGACATGAACTGTCTTGCACAAGGACAACGCTCCACCCGATCTGAGAATTGAAATCACATTTACACGATTGTGAATCCAACTCTCTAACCACAACAAAAACAAAGGTTGAATCACTAAGTCTGACGAGCAGATTGATGCTGATGTCATTGAGCCAATCATCTGTAAAACGAACGCATCACGTCGCTATTAAAAGATAATAAAAACATGTAAAAGAAACTTCGTTGCTTTTACTTAATATATACATTACCAGATTTAGACTAATTACATCAATTGTCAAGTCAAGAGTATTCAAACTATACGGCCATATAAAAGGATCAACTCGTGGTGTGAGTAGGTTATGCCTGGAAGGAAGGTTGACTGGTAAGAGAAGGAAAAACGATGGCTTGACAATGTCAACTTATGGACTGGACTGGACTTGATCTTTGAACTCTGCTGCTGGTGATCGAACTTTGTGGAGAGAGATATCACATGTTAATGTGCAGTCTACAACTGGCGGTGTTTAGCGTCACAAGAAGAATATGTACACTTTGCATCGAGTGCTCACCACAGTAAATCAGTGAATCACCTATACTATATAATACCCAAATAAACGAAACACTACAAATTTCGTAAAGAAAATATTGCAGCATAAAGACAGGAACATTGACTTCTCCATCAGATGGACGATACTAGAGAAATCGCAGCAATATATAAACGGGCTCATGGCCTACTTGCAGATTATATAATGATGAAAAGTGGTGGATATTGAATAATCTCCACAACAATAACAAACACCTTAACACCCTACGGAGTTCTTCTCGAGATGTCCTCCTGTTTCTAAGTAGCTTTTGGAGAAATGTTCCCCTTAATATCAATTTTTTTCTATCCCCCTCACCATTAGTTAATATTTTAGCTCTTGTTCGCTTTTTTTTTTTTTCTTTAGATCATATTGTCTCCCATAGATCATCTGGATTATCGACCCTTGCTTTGACTCCTTTCTTTTCTTTTTCGCTCCTATGTGTAAAACCTTTCCGGTTCTTTTTAATCGACTCAAGTTGAATAAGTTGGTCCTCGGTGACCAACGAAACCTATGTATCTGGTATAATAATAATTGATACAATGGCCAAAATCTAGAGAGGACTTAATTAGGGGGAAATCAGAAATTATTTGCTTAAACTTTTAATCTGTGGTAATTATATATATATATATAGGGAGAAGAGTTAGGACCCCGACGGCTGAGCTCCGGCCGTTTCGACAACTAGATCCGAACTAAGCCTGCAGTATTCAATACTGTAGAAACGGCCAGAGCTCAGCCGTCGGGGTCCTGACTCTTTTCCTATTACCCACTCTACTACCCTAAATATCGAGTACTCTGGTGCGTTATAGTTCACCTGGTATCTTACCACACCTTCTTTGTTTTATATAGATAGATAGATATATATATAGATATATAGATAGATATAGATATATAGTACTATACCTTTAAATTTATGTACATATATATATATATATAAGAGCTGGGACCCCGACGACTGAGCTCTTTCCGTTCCAACAGCTATATATACATACTCAGGTGTCATGGCCTGGATGCGGTCCGGCCCCATCAGAGTATAAGTTAAGGACCGAAACACTTACATGAGGATGGGGGGGGGGTCATCAGTGAAGACTTTCTGGTGTCCAGCTCTCCCGAGAGTTTCTTACCACCTAAGAGTGAGCATTAATATATAGATATATGTATGTAAACACACACACACACACAGGGTGTCCCAAAAAAGTGTATACACACTTCAACAACATTCTAATAAATATTGCCTGCACAGGTAAGCAAAGTGTGTATTCATTTTTTGGGGACACCCTGTATATATGTGTGTACACACACACACATATATATATATATATATATTTTTTTTTTTTTAATATATATATATATTTTTTTTTTTTTTCAATATATATATATATGTATATTTTTTTTTAATATATATATTTCTATATATATTTTTAAATATATATATTTTTTTTTTTAATATATATATATATATATATATTTTAATATATATATATATTTTTTTTAATATATATATATATATATTTTAATATATATATATATTTTTTTAAATATATATATATATATTTTAATATATATATATTTTTTTTTTAATATATATATATATATATTTTAATATATATATATATTTTTTTAAATATATATATATATATATTTTTTTTTTAATATATAAATATATATATATATATATTTTTTTTTAATATATATATATATATATATATATATTTTTTTTTTTAATATATATATATAATATATATATATATATATATATTTTTTTTAATATATATATATAATATATATATATATATTTTTTTTTTAATATATATATATATATATATAATATTTATATATATATATATTAATATTTATATATATATATATATATATATTTTAATATATATATTAATATATATATATCTTTTTAATATATATATTAATATATATTTATATTTTTATATATATATATATATATATTTATATTTTTATATATATATATATATATATTTATATTTTTATATATATATATATTTATATTTTTTTTTTTATATATATATATTAATATATATATATTTTTTTATATATATATATTAATATATATATATTTTTTTATATATATATATTTATATTTTTTTTATATATACATATATTTATATTTTTATATATATATATATATATATTTATATTTTTATATATATATATATTTATATTTTTTTATATATATATATATATATATTTTAATATATATATATTAATAAATATATATTTTTATATATATATATATATATTAATATATATATATATATATTAATATATATATATTTTTGATATATATATATATATTTTTATATATATATATATATATATATATATTTTGTAATATATATATATATATTTTGTAATATATATATATTTTTTTTTAATATATATATATATATTAATATATATATATATATATATATAACAGATTAAAGTTTAATCACAGAATCGCTGCTTTCACCCTTATATATACACACACACTGTAGTTCACTACAGTGTGTGCGTGTATATATAATATGCAGTTGACTGCTGTAAGTGGGTGTATATTTACTATGAATAAGTGTATACACTATAACTAGGTCGAAGTATTTACCCTACTAATATATCACAAAAAAATAAAACGCTCAGTTAATTTTATTTATCATATAAAGTTTTTAAACCAATATGTTAAAGTGTGTATGCGTTTCTCTGTGTGTGTGTATATGAGCGTGTATCAGTGTGTATGAGTATGTGTATATAAATTTCGGTTTCTGACTCCCTTTGTTTGTGTATGTGGTATTGTGTCGTGACTTGTATGTCCGTATTCACATATACCACTGTATGTCTAAAGAGTATATCTGTATATATGTATAACTGAGTCTGTATGTGTCTATTGCATATGTTTGTTTGTTTTCCGAGTACATACAAGTATTTATGGTAACGAGCCCTTTATGTTCTGGGTTCAAATCCAGACGATTTAAATGCTAATGGGTTAAACCACAATGAAGAGAAATTTTAGTGAGATCAAATCAAATGAACAGTCCAAGGGAAGTAATACTTTAGAACAAAGACGAATGCTTGTTCGAATTAATTCCCTTGAGTATTATTGGATTTGGTTTACCTAACTTTTTCAAGCCAACAATGGAGCCTCAGCATAGTCGCTTGACTTGCTAAAAGTCGTTGCGAAATCTTAAACTCTCACTCCCTTTTTTTAAAACAATGATTTGTATAATGTGATAATAGCTGCATTATGTCTGTAAAAATAATTGTTTCTACTTTTGGCACAAGGCCAGCAATTACCTAGTGCATTAGTGGTACTTTAATTTATCGACCCTGTAAGGATGAAAGGCAGTGTTAACCTCGACGGGATTAGAACTCAGACCATAAAGGGACGTAACTGTGCTGGAAAGGATGGCGTCCGACCCTCTACCGATTGGGATGCTTTTGATGAAAGGTTTAACTTGGTCAGGATTGAGCAAGAGCTAAACCAGTCGTGGGCAAACTGTGGCCCGCTTGGCTTCTCTGAATGACTTGTCTAATTTCAAAATTGCGGCCTACCTTATTGTGACCCACATCTTATACGGTCCACTGCTCCAAAAAGGTTGTCTGTGAAGGAACTAAACAATAACAAAAAACAACCAAAAATTTGATACATTTCTCATGTTGGCTTGACAGAATCGGTAGAGTGTCGGACAGAATGCCATTGCGGTATATGTCCTGGCTCATATTTTGTGTTCAACTCCCACTAAAATCACATTTGCCTTTCATATGTGTGTATGGTGTCGTGAAGTGTGGTAGGTGCGTGATAATTGGCCAAAGCTATGTGAGTGAAAGTTGGTGAACGGAAACTGCCGAAGCTCGTCATACATATATATATATATATATATATATATATATATAGAGATAGATAGATATATATATATAGATATGAAGTATATCCGTAGAAAGGGTAAAGGAAGGGAGAGTGTTCTATGTATGCTACAGAGCTATTTAATTATGTAATAAACACAAAATGGAATAATTGTTTTGTATTTTTATTACATTATATATATATATATATATATATATATATATCTAAGGCGGGTAAAATTCCCGAGATCCATGGACGAGTTCTCTCCAGTGGTCTCTGTCCCTCATTATCGCTACCATGTCCTGCGTCTCCAACAGACCAGTGTCTGTCCTTAGGGCATCAACATACGTTAACCTTGGTCTTCCTCTTCTAGTGTTCCCATGTAGGGGCTCCCAAAGGAGCACTGAGTGCAATGTCGTGTGGAAGTCGGACCTTCGTAGAGACCTGAAAGTCCGCCTCTTCATTGCTGTAGTGGAGTCTGTGCTGCTGTATGGGTCTGAGACTTGGACACTGACCAAGTAACTCACTCAGATGGTGGATCGGTGCTACACGAGAATATATATATATATAGAGGTAGAACACTGGAAGATAATATCCGTAGTAGTATAGCACTCAGTCCATGAGACGAGTTTGGGAGAAGTAATAACCCAATAGTTAGTTCACCATACCGAGAACAATTGTTTCACCTTATGCGGATCCTCAGCTCGGACTGGTAATGGTTATAAGCCGTGTATATATATATATATATATATATATATATATATCCTACTCGTTGTAACTACATATTTAGGTAGATGGATGATTAAAGTAATAGAATAATTTAATGTTAGCGGCCCAAGACTTGTACCTAATGCATATGATTGTTATTCCCACATCTGGATTATGGTGTATTTAATTATATAAGTAAACATTACAATACATCGGGAGGAAACAACAGTATCACTGATGATGTCACATGTGTGACGAAATAACTCAAAGTGTGTGCGTGTGTGTGTGTATGTATATATATATATATATATATATATATATATAAAGACTAAAATCCGAAAAGGGCTCGATAAGGATAAATATATATCATATATATAAAAACCATAGCGCAAATATTTAAAATAACAGAGTAAAGTTTAAGCAAAGAATCGCTGCTTTCACCCTTAATAAATATTTGCACTACGGTTCTTATATATTTTATATATATTTATCCTTATCGAACCCTCTTTGGATTTTAGTCTTAAAATTTATTATTACTATATATATAAACTGTTGGTCAATCAATAATTAACATCGATTGCCACCTAAATTAACTATATATATAGTTTTCACTCTTAACATGGTGGATAGTTAAATGTATTCGTAAGAGTATCTTGGTCAGCCTATGAGCTTTTCAGCTGACCATATGTCTAGCAGAAACAGAAACATTAAGTAGACAATATGTTTGTTTTTTATGATTATCGTTATTTTCTCTTTTGTTTTTATTCAACTTATTTCAAATGTTTAAACAACGCCTGGGTTTTGTTTTGTTTTTTCTTTGATATTGTTCTCTTTAAACTTACTCTCATCTGGTTCTTGTCTTTCCTACAATGTATTTGTTACATTTTACTGTCTGAAGTAACCATACGGAAATCACCGAACTCAATTCTCAAATACTTCTTCCTCCACTTGGTTCACTTTATCTGCTATATCACTAAAAAAAAAAAATAAAAAAAATCATGGAAGGAATATTTTATGAATTTTTTTTTTTTTTTTTTTTTTTTTTTTATTCGTCTGTATTTATTTATCTATATGATTGTTTTACACCGTTGTATGAAATTGAAGTGCCGAATTGTGAGAGTCATTAGCACCTCAGAATACTGTCTGGTATTCGTTCTGACTCTCTAAGTTCAAATGCTGCCGACAACTTTGCTTTTCATTTTTGCGAGGGCAATAAATGAAATACCAGTACATTACTGGGATCGATTCTTCTGTAACTTTCTCAATTCCTGTCTCTCTAAAACTCGAGAAGTACCCGACAGATTTTTTTCAAACTTAACACATGCGTTACTTAAAATTTCTTAAGTGCAATGGGCTAAAATGATTTTAACTTTTTCTGCCCTAAACCGCATTTTTAGGCTTCTTTGAGGCGCAACTTAAAGAATCTATATATGTATATATGTATAATCTATATATGTATATCTGTGTGGGGAGGTTGTGTGTGCACACATACAGACACCCACCCACAGTGCAATTCCGTTATAACGAAATTGACGGGGTATTAAAATTCGTTATGACGAAATCAACCGAAACAAATGGTTTGTTTGTTATTACCTCGTAAATTAAACAAATGAATGAAAACATACCTGCAATGTGACTGTATCATGCAATAAAATATAAATATATATTTCAAATATCTTCCAACATCGGAGCCATTAGGCGTTTTCGTTGTGGACCAAAATTTGCCTCTAATTTTTTTCTTTAACTTTAGACAGGTTCTTAACAACCGTGGACAATGTCGACGGAGTTAAACTATAACACAATGTCTTTATATAATATACATACTTATATTTAAGTAACAGCCGTACTAAGAGTGAGAAATTAAATTTCGTTTCATTTTTTCCACAATGTCTTTCTTTTTCCAGAATCAACAGCTTTCAGAATTTCTAACTTTTCGTGAAACAAAAATTGCCGCCCATTTTTTTTTTTTTTTCGCTTTGTTTTCCATAATTTGTATAAAACCACAATAACAAATGGGTATGCTTTACTTTGGTGTCCAAAATAGAAATTTCGCAAAACCAAAATAAAACAGTACTTTGTTCGGTGTGTGTGCAAAAGTCTCCAAATTTCAATGGTAGGTCGACAAAGAATCAGATAGTAAAGACGAATTAGTTTCTTTTTTTTTTCAAATAGATACTTTATACTAATTGTAGGACTTTACTGACTTATAGCAAACAGGATATTTAGTTTATAAAGTCAGTGTGTGATAAGAATGTGAAGGCAATACAGACAGAACTTAAATATAAAATAATAACTATAAAGATTTTGAAATGTTACTGTAGAGATAATGTAGTTAATTAGTCCTGATATTACAGTAGATATATTGTAGTGAATTCATCCTGATATTACAGTAAAGATATTGAAATGTTACCGTAGAGATACTGTAGTTAATTAGTCCTGATATTACAGTAACGATATTGCACTGTTACCGTAGAAATACTATAGTGAATTAGTCCTATTACAGTTGAAGAACTTCACTGAGACTTCTAAGAACAAGAAATTGAGAGAGACGTTTGTAAATGACGAGTCTATTGTGTTTGAGCATCGATATTGGAATAACCCCGTGTATTCTAGTAGAAATACGACTTGTGGGAAATTGGAAGCAACATTTTAGGGTTCGAGACTTGGTCGGATGACAATTCTGCGAGAAGGAATGTGTCGAAATTTGTTTTCGTTGTAGCGAGGAATTTTGGGTGTTTGAGGTTCGAATTTCGTTCGTTTTACTGAAATATTCATCGTAATGAATTTCGTTATAACGAGATTCTTTTATCGTTGTTTTAATAAGCTTGTGGCCGGGGATTAAGAAAAATTTCGTTGTAATAGTATTCGTTATAACAGAATTTTACCTGTATATATATATATCAGACAGGCTGTGGTAAAAGCCAGGTAGACCAAACCCACCAAGAGTACTCGATACTTGGAGTAGTAGCGTGGGTAATATGAAAAGATTCAGGATCCCGACGGTTGAGCTCCGGCCGCTTCGACAGCTAGATCCGAACTCAGTTCGGATCTAGCTGTCGAAACGGCCGGAGCTCAGCCGTCGGGATCCTGAATCTTTTCATATATATATATCGTGTGTGTGTGTGTGTGTGTGTGTGTGTGTGTGTGTGTGTGTGTGTGTGTGTGTGTGTGTGTGTGTGTGTATGTGTGTGTGTGTGTGTGTGTGTGTGTGTGTGTGTGTGTGTCACACGATGAAAGGAAATATTTTCGCAACAAGTTTCCTGCAAAATCATGTCGGGAATGTTATCTTTACTTGTATATTTATTCATTTTGTATATCCTACTACTAACACTCCTTTAAATGCCACGTTTATATAATTAACTAGCGATAACTTACGGACATTGTCCAGTGAACAGCTCAGACCAACAACGCACATTACTCTCGTTGTCCTCACAGTTTACCTGAAAACACTCTGCCAATAAATCTTTATCTCTGAAAAGAAAATTATAGTTTTTAAAAAAAACAAGGAAATGTAATGTATTATGAAAGATAACTCTTCAAAAGAAGTAAAAATAAAATCAAGGAAAAAATGTTATGATTTATTTGTCACTTAAACAAAAGTTATGTTACTATTTAGATACAAGTTATGTCAGGTTAAATTGTAAATTATAAATGATTCGTCGCTATATATCTTATATTTTGTTTAAATAGCCACAAAAAAAGAACAGGTGAGCAAATAAATTAGCTAACTTCTTATCTCTCAACGGTTTCACGTCACCTTAAAGTAAATAGACCAAATAGGAATTTGGCAAGTGTTTCAGACATGTCAATTATTGTTATTGTTGTAATATATACAATGCTGTACACGTGAAAACGGTACGCGTATTCTAGAACATTAGCAGGCAATCAAGGATGTAAAAATACACACAAATGCGTACCAAGTATGAACACAGAGGAGCCGAACTCCCACTGTCATCGCCTACGTCTCTCTCGCCCTCCTCATCTCTCACTATTATGAGCCAATGGGGGCCCACGCGCTGGCCGCCACACAGCCCCAGCAGACAGAATAGAGAAGGTGTTTCCCCGGAGGATGGTGAGGAAGATGCGCTGGATGAGCCATTCCAGCTCGCGAGGCTCACACGTGGCTAGCCAGCTCAGCATCTAGTTGTTGTTGCTGCTGTTTGTCAGTGTCGTCTTTGTTGTTGTCGATTATTACCGGGAGAGAGAGATAGAGAGATTGAGCTGTTATTTCAAACGAATTCACATAATGGGGTAAGTCGTTAGAACACTCAATGTAAAGAAATAACTGGCTAACAGGTCTTCTGGCTAACGAGTCTTCTGGCTAACGGAACTTCTGGCTAACGAGCCTTCTGGCTAACCAGCCTTCTGGCTAACCAGCCTTAAGGCTAACCAGCCTTAAGGCTAACCAGCCTTAAGGCTAACCAGCCTACTGACTAACGGGCCTTCTGCCTAACCAGCCTTCTGGCTAACCAGCCTTCTGGCTAACCAGCCTTAAGGCTAACCAGCCTTCTGGCTAACCAGCCTACTGACTAACGGGCCTTCTGGCTAACGAGTCTTCTGGCTAACGAATACTCTCCATTTGTATATTAGCTTCTTTTTGTGCTAAAAATCTTATAGTGTCTAAGGGTGTGTCAGACCTCTTAGTGCTTAAGGACTGTGAGTATGTGTGTATGTATGTACTCCTGGTGGAGTTGTAGGGGCGCTTTTCTTGTGCATTTTAGATCTGGTACAGACCATCTCCACACGAATTCGGAAATCAGAGGATTTCATTCAGAGGAGGTGAGTGGACAAGAGAGAGGGGGAGGAAAGAGGAAATAAGAAGGGTATATGGAGGAAAAATCGATCCTAGTAGTTGATGGAACATTTTTATTGACTTCGAAAGGATGAAAGGTAAAGTTCACCTCGGCGGGATTTGAACTCAGAAAGCAGAGAAGCAGAACGAATACCACTTTACTGCCAATTCGCCGGCTTAAGGAGTTGGTATTAACTGCCATCTGCTGAATAATATTGATACTAACAGCCATCTGCTGGCCCACATTAATACTGACATCATGGTGAGAAATAATATCTATAAATATTAACCATAATAATAAGCCAGGTGTATTTGCATATATGTAAGTGTGCATTTGTGTGAGTATGCGTGTGTGTGTGTGCGTGTGTGTGGGGGTGTATGTATGAGTGTGTGTATGAGTGTGTGTGAACGAATGTGTGTTTGTGTAAATATATGTGCGTGTGTTCATCTGATTTTATTATTTTATACATTTTCACCAATAGAGAGTTGGTTTCTAACACAAACAAGACTCTTTCATTGGAATTAAAAAACATTAACTTAAAATAAGCAGCTTAACCCGTTAGCATTCACATTATTCTATATTTACTATTATATTTTCACGGTAAAGGCTTTACCTGACATAATTATCTCACATAATATCGAATCTATGAGATTTTGAAAGTATTTATTTTCAGAAAAATACCTTAACATCAGTATAATTGATGAGTTACAGCCAGTTTCAGCAGAATGAGATGAGAGAATTCTGGCCGGTTTTGGCGGGTTTGAACATTAAAGGGTTTTAACCAAAGTTGAAGATGTTGGGAATATAAACCTTAAGAGACGGAAAAATGCGACAGTATCACCTGTGGGAAACGAACTTATACTTAAAGCTTTTTGAATACGGTTGATTCTTTGTTTCAGTTTTATTGCTACAATAAGAAGTTCGCTTTCCAACCACAATGTCCTGTGTTCTAATCCTATATTTGACATTTGATCTTGTAAATAGTCATTTCTCAATAGTTACTCGATAATATATATATTTATTTTACTTACTGACAAATGACGTCATCGTTAGCGGAGCAATCATCCTCCCCACAGCGGACATCTATCAAGTTAATCCAGCAATTGGCAATGCCACGGAAATTGCATGCACCTGTGAGACGATGAGAATGATGAGAATAATAATGGTTTCTGATTTAAGCCCAGGGGCAGCAATTTTGGGGTCCGGGGGAGGTGGGGATCGATTGAATCGACTCCATTGCGTTACTGGTACTTTATTTTACCGACTCCGAAAAGATGAAATGCAGAGCTAACCTCGGCGGGGTTTGAACTCTGAGCATACATTGCCGTAACACAACGCAAAGCATGGCGTACGACGCTCTACTGATATTGCCAATCCATCACCCCTTATGATGAGGATAATAATTGTTTCTTCTTTTGGCACAAGGGCAGCAAATACCCCAGTGCATTACTGGTACTTTATTTTATCACACACACACACACACACATACACACCGCCGTAAGGATGAAAGGCAAAATTAACCTCGGCGGAATTTGAGCTCAGACCGTAAAGGGCCGTAATTCCATGCTGCAAAGCATGGCGTCCGACCCTCTACCGAAACTGCCAATCCACCACACTTATATATTGTTGTTGTTATAGTAATGTTGACGTCGCTGTCGTCATCATCATCATACTCAACATCGTTATTATCCTCATCATAACAACAATACAACAACAACAGCAACAACAATATCAATCACAACATCAACAATAACAACAACAACAATAACAAAAAATAACAACATCAACAACAACTACACCAACAATCACAACATCAACAACAACAACAGCAGCAACAATATCAATCACAACAACATCAACAACAACAACAACAGCAATGACAACACAAACAACAGCAACAACAATAACGACAATAACAACAACACCAATAACAACAACAACAACTACACCAACAATCACAACATCAACAACAACAACAACAATATCAATCACAACATCAACAACAACAACAACAGCAATGACAACACAAACAACAGCAATAACAACAACAATAACGACAATAACAACAACACCAATAACAACAACAACAACTACACCAACAACAATAATGATCACGATTTCATTAATTGGCCAC
>OZ024753.1:31041242-31053985 GCA_964016885.1 Eledone cirrhosa | reverse complement strand
CAAATTCAAAGTTACCGGAAAACATTCTCAATGTGGTATAAACATTTGAGCGTATTATTATTCTTGCGATTACTCTACAAGATTATCTATCAAGCAGAAATAGAGAGCAGATTTCAATATACTAATCGAAAATATATATTATATTATAAGCAGAGATAACAATAATAATGATAATAAGTAAAAATATATAAAAATATAAAAATATAGAATAGAAAACTAAAAAAGAATATTACGAAAGAATATTACATAATAAAAATATTGCATATTAAAAATACTATGTTTTAAAATTATTACGTATTAAAACTTTACATATAAAAATATTAAAAATAAAAATAAAATAAAATAAAAAATAAAAAATAAAAATATAAAAATATTATAGAATACTACAATACTAAAAGAATAAAAATAAAAATAAAAATAAAAATAAAAATAAAAATAAAAATAAAAAATAAACCACAAAGAACAACCCTTCAAGGTTAATTGACAATATATTGCCAAGTTCACTACAAGACAAAGCCAAAAATTATCTATCAAATCACATCTAGCAAGGAATATCGCAAAAAAAAAAAAAGGTTATGATGTCCAATAATGTCTACATATGTTCCTATATTTAATATATAAGTTTATCAAGTGTAAGGTTAATTCATAAAATTTGGAGCATCGGCTTTTAGGGTAGCTTAATTTTTCATGAGGAATGTTTAGATAAAAATAAAAATAAAAATAAAAATAAAAATAAATACAATAAAAATAAAAATAAATACAATAAAATAAACAGTAAAAAGAGGGAATCAAAGATTTAGGAATCAAAAGATTTATCGGCTAGTTCTCATATAAATATAAATCAAACTAAATATACTACATTTTAAATTTAAATTTATATTTAAACGTTGAGTTTAATCTATGTTTGCAACAACTGAATAAATTTGTCCGTAGGTTAAGGGAATTTTTAGATTTTAGTATAAAGAATATCTCCTCTGCGCAGAGGTCACATGTCTCAGAGGATGAATTAAAAGGAATCCCTCTTGAGACTATATTCCAAGCCGTCGAATATCTAACGTTATCTAGCTTAAGTTGCCAGAGTACACCTGATAGTGCCGTTGAAGATTTTTTATTTGGATCTGTGAAAGAATTCTTGTGGTTATTATAGCGAAGTTTAAATTCCGTCGATGTGGAACCGACGTAGTTAAAAGAATTAGAGTCAGTATTAACATTACAATTGTATACTATATTTTTAACTAAGCAGTTGTTATTTAACGGACATTTAGATCTATCTCTACAGTTGCATTTGTTAACTTGTATATTATTTATGCTATTATCAGTAGTTTTTAAGTTCCTATTATTTATTCTATTAATATTTTGTGCTAAATTTTTGGTGGATGAATAGGTTAATTTAATTGTATGCCTATTGAAGATTGAGTGGTACCTATGTGTTCTAGGGAAGCGATTATCAAGAGCTTTGAAAAATAATTTAGCGATGTGGGTTTTAATGTTTAGTGAGAAAGGGGGGGCAAACCAAATTATGTTCCTAGTTCTATTTCTTTTTTGTCCTTTGGAATTATTGTAATGCTTTCTATTATAGTTGTTAATGTTGTTGCCATAATTAAAAAAGTTGTTACTTTGTTTAGTTTGTTTATCATTATCTATGTACACAATCTTATCAGCATACCCTGCCCTAGCTAGTGCATCATTATAGTATTGGGCCTTTTCGTCAAAAATCTTTCTATTCGACGAGATCCTAGAGATACGCTTTTGGACTGAGTTTACTATAGTGTTTTTGACAGATCTGGGGTGGTTAGAGTTAAAGTTGACATAGTTTAAGTTTTCATTCAACTTGTGAAAAGGATAGTGGAGACATGTGTTGAGATTTAATGTTATATCTAGGAAATTGACTATTCTATGGTTGTTCTCAATTTCTATTTTAAGGTTAAAGTAATTAAAAAATTTTGTAATTTGTTTACATTTTCTATTTAGTTCAGGGTTATTATTATTAATGAGTAAAAGCATGTCATCCCTATATAAACCTCCGGTAGTACCAGGTATTTTCCTATGTAGCGAATTGATTAAAAATAAGCCCACAAGGTCAGTTACTTGAGCTGAGTCGGAAGATCCCATAGTTATGTCAAAATTGCTATCTCTATCTGCTCTGGTCCATAATTTGTCATCAAATTCTATCAAAGTTTTCCTAGCCGATAATATAATATGCATTTCTTTGCTAGTTAGGTCCGTATGTTTGAATGCGTAATTTAGTGCCTTATTTAGTAGACTAGGGGTAATAGAAGAATAATAGTTAGCTATATCAAGTTGAATAAACCTATTATTATTGTCATATTTAATTTGCCTAAACCACTCAACAACCTCTCCGGTTCCCTTCCACAAGCTCAGGTTAGATACATAATCCAAGTTCTTAATTTGCAGTATCACCCTGTCAAGAATGTTTTTGCTTAATTTGCCCAGGTCCGATTTTGAAGGTGCGATTAATCTAACTGGCAGGTCAATCTCAAAATTCCTCTTGTGGTCCTTCATATTGATCTTCGGTTTCCTGGGCACAAAAGGTTGTGTTCTGTTCTCAATTTCCAACTCATGCATTATACAAGATGCTTCAACATTCATTTTCACAAGTTCGGTCTTATCTGCTACCTTGTATTTTTTCCTCAGCTCTTTCAGTATGAGGCCATTATACATGTCTTTCTGCACTCCATAGAGGTTGTTGGTCTTGTCAGATTTCACCAAGATCTTCTCAGTTTTCTCTAAGCTCTCAATGTTATCCTTAATGCCTTTCAGATATTCCTGGCCTTTAAAGTTTCTCTTGAATTTGACCCCTTGTATGATAGAAATTATATCGTTTTCAAAGTCAGATAAAAGTTTGTTAGGGGGTGGATTTCTTTTAGATTTGAAAACTTTGTTTAAGTCCGAGATATTTTCGTCTGCATTAAATTTATCAAAGTGGAATGCACGCCACCTGATTCTCCTTATAAAAGAGTCAGATTTATCTATTAGTTGTTTTACAAAGTCTTTGTTTCTAGGTAGAGGTATGTCTTTTAGAGAGGAAGTAATCTTAAAGAATTCCATTTTTCAGTTATAATATAAAGCGCTCAACAGTATTGGAGCAAGAAACATGTAAAGTTATATTTAAAATTGTTGGGTTACAACTAGTAAATATTTATAACTGATATAAAAGCACTCGACAAATACTTGGAGTATATTTACAATATTAAATAAATGGAAAACTATATTTATAAAACCATATTTATTTCATTATATATATTTCGGGGATATCATATTAACAATATGCTATGCCTTCATCAGACAAAATACAATATAAACAGTTTTATAGATAAATATATTCGACATACCGTAATAAACATCAACTTCATTTGAAGAGGTTCACTCTAGCAGTGAAAATACAGAGAGAAAGAAAGAGAGAGAGAAAAGAGGGAAATAAGAAAGAAAGAAAGACGAAACGAAGAAAAGGAAGAAAAAGAAGAAAAAGAAGAAATGCATGGGACAAAATAGAGAGATGGAAAAATAGATAAAGCGAAGAGCTTCATGTAAAGAGACCGAAAGAGATATATATATATATATAGAGAGAGGAAATAGAGATAGATACATATATAAATATAGATATAGAAAAATTAGGTAGTGGGAGGTCATTTTGAGTAAGTGTATCAATGATGCATTTATTTATTTATTTATTTATTTATTTATTTATTTAGCTCAAGTATTAATGTAAGGGAGATATAGAGAGATATAGAGAGATATAGAGAGAGAAAAATTTAAAAATAGCCAGACATATTCGAGGCGTAGAAAACCCTATGTTTTAATGTATTAGTATTTATAAAACTTACACTATATTGTAAATATCAGTATTCCTGAATGAAACAAGTATTCACAATGCGTGAAAATTCATTATCTTATGTTTAGTTTTTTAAAAAATTCATATGTCTATGTGAATCCAACTGATTCACTCCGCAAATTCAAAGTTACCGGAAAACATTCTCAATGTGGTATAAACATTTGAGCGTATTATTATTCTTGCGATTACTCTACAAGATTATCTATCAAGCAGAAATAGAGAGCAGATTTCAATATACTAATCGAAAATATATATTATATTATAAGCAGAGATAACAATAATAATGATAATAAGTAAAAATATATAAAAATATAAAAATATAGAATAGAAAACTAAAAAAGAATATTACGAAAGAATATTACATAATAAAAATATTGCATATTAAAAATACTATGTTTTAAAATTATTACGTATTAAAACTTTACATATAAAAATATTAAAAATAAAAATAAAATAAAATAAAAAATAAAAAATAAAAATATAAAAATATTATAGAATACTACAATACTAAAAGAATAAAAATAAAAATAAAAATAAAAATAAAAATAAAAATAAAAATAAAAAATAAACCACAAAGAACAACCCTTCAAGGTTAATTGACAATATATTGCCAAGTTCACTACAAGACAAAGCCAAAAATTATCTATCAAATCACATCTAGCAAGGAATATCGCAAAAAAAAGGTTATGATGTCCAATAATGTCTACATATGTTCCTATATTTAATATATAAGTTTATCAAGTGTAAGGTTAATTCATAAAATTTGGAGCATCGGCTTTTAGGGTAGCTTAATTTTTCATGAGGAATGTTTAGATAAAAATAAAAATAAAAATAAAAATAAAAATAAATACAATAAAAATAAAAATAAATACAATAAAATAAACAGTAAAAAGAGGGAATCAAAGATTTAGGAATCAAAAGATTTATCGGCTAGTTCTCATATAAATATAAGTCAAACTAAATATACTACATTTTAAATTTAAATTTATATTTAAACGTTGAGTTTAATCTATGTTTGCAACAACTGAATAAATTTGTCCGTAGGTTAAGGGAATTTTTAGATTTTAGTATAAAGAATATCTCCTCTGCGCAGAGGTCACATGTCTCAGAGGATGAATTAAAAGGAATCCCTCTTGAGACTATATTCCAAGCCGTCGAATATCTAACGTTATCTAGCTTAAGTTGCCAGAGTACACCTGATAGTGCCGTTGAAGATTTTTTATTTGGATCTGTGAAAGAATTCTTGTGGTTATTATAGCGAAGTTTAAATTCCGTCGATGTGGAACCGACGTAGTTAAAAGAATTAGAGTCAGTATTAACATTACAATTGTATACTATATTTTTAACTAAGCAGTTGTTATTTAACGGACATTTAGATCTATCTCTACAGTTGCATTTGTTAACTTGTATATTATTTATGCTATTATCAGTAGTTTTTAAGTTCCTATTATTTATTCTATTAATATTTTGTGCTAAATTTTTGGTGGATGAATAGGTTAATTTAATTGTATGCCTATTGAAGATTGAGTGGTACCTATGTGTTCTAGGGAAGCGATTATCAAGAGCTTTGAAAAATAATTTAGCGATGTGGGTTTTAATGTTTAGTGAGAAAGGGGGGGCAAACCAAATTATGTTCCTAGTTCTATTTCTTTTTTGTCCTTTGGAATTATTGTAATGCTTTCTATTATAGTTGTTAATGTTGTTGCCATAATTAAAAAAGTTGTTACTTTGTTTAGTTTGTTTATCATTATCTATGTACACAATCTTATCAGCATACCCTGCCCTAGCTAGTGCATCATTATAGTATTGGGCCTTTTCGTCAAAAATCTTTCTATTCGACGAGATCCTAGAGATACGCTTTTGGACTGAGTTTACTATAGTGTTTTTGACAGATCTGGGGTGGTTAGAGTTAAAGTTGACATAGTTTAAGTTTTCATTCAACTTGTGAAAAGGATAGTGGAGACATGTGTTGAGATTTAATGTTATATCTAGGAAATTGACTATTCTATGGTTGTTCTCAATTTCTATTTTAAGGTTAAAGTAATTAAAAAATTTTGTAATTTGTTTACATTTTCTATTTAGTTCAGGGTTATTATTATTAATGAGTAAAAGCATGTCATCCCTATATAAACCTCCGGTAGTACCAGGTATTTTCCTATGTAGCGAATTGATTAAAAATAAGCCCACAAGGTCAGTTACTTGAGCTGAGTCGGAAGATCCCATAGTTATGTCAAAATTGCTATCTCTATCTGCTCTGGTCCATAATTTGTCATCAAATTCTATCAAAGTTTTCCTAGCCGATAATATAATATGCATTTCTTTGCTAGTTAGGTCCGTATGTTTGAATGCGTAATTTAGTGCCTTATTTAGTAGACTAGGGGTAATAGAAGAATAATAGTTAGCTATATCAAGTTGAATAAACCTATTATTATTGTCATATTTAATTTGCCTAAACCACTCAACAACCTCTCCGGTTCCCTTCCACAAGCTCAGGTTAGATACATAATCCAAGTTCTTAATTTGCAGTATCACCCTGTCAAGAATGGGATCTTCCGACTCAGCTCAAGTAACTGACCTTGTGGGCTTATTTTTAATCAATTCGCTACATAGGAAAATACCTGGTACTACCGGAGGTTTATATAGGGATGACATGCTTTTACTCATTAATAATAATAACCCTGAACTAAATAGAAAATGTAAACAAATTACAAAATTTTTTAATTACTTTAACCTTAAAATAGAAATTGAGAACAACCATAGAATAGTCAATTTCCTAGATATAACATTAAATCTCAACACATGTCTCCACTATCCTTTTCACAAGTTGAATGAAAACTTAAACTATGTCAACTTTAACTCTAACCACCCCAGATCTGTCAAAAACACTATAGTAAACTCAGTCCAAAAGCGTATCTCTAGGATCTCGTCGAATAGAAAGATTTTTGACGAAAAGGCCCAATACTATAATGATGCACTAGCTAGGGCAGGGTATGCTGATAAGATTGTGTACATAGATAATGATAAACAAACTAAACAAAGTAACAACTTTTTTAATTATGGCAACAACATTAACAACTATAATAGAAAGCATTACAATAATTCCAAAGGACAAAAAAGAAATAGAACTAGGAACATAATTTGGTTTGCCCCCCCTTTCTCACTAAACATTAAAACCCACATCGCTAAATTATTTTTCAAAGCTCTTGATAATCGCTTCCCTAGAACACATAGGTACCACTCAATCTTCAATAGGCATACAATTAAATTAACCTATTCATCCACCAAAAATTTAGCACAAAATATTAATAGAATAAATAATAGGAACTTAAAAACTACTGATAATAGCATAAATAATATACAAGTTAACAAATGCAACTGTAGAGATAGATCTAAATGTCCGTTAAATAACAACTGCTTAGTTAAAAATATAGTATACAATTGTAATGTTAATACTGACTCTAATTCTTTTAACTACGTCGGTTCCACATCGACGGAATTTAAACTTCGCTATAATAACCACAAGAATTCTTTCACAGATCCAAATAAAAAATCTTCAACGGCACTATCAGGTGTACTCTGGCAACTTAAGCTAGATAACGTTAGATATTCGACGGCTTGGAATATAGTCTCAAGAGGGATTCCTTTTAATTCATCCTCTGAGACATGTGACCTCTGCGCAGAGGAGATATTCTTTATACTAAAATCTAAAAATTCCCTTAACCTACGGACAAATTTATTCAGTTGTTGCAAACATAGATTAAACTCAACGTTTAAATATAAATTTAAATTTAAAATGTAGTATATTTAGTTTGACTTATATTTATATGAGAACTAGCCGATAAATCTTTTGATTCCTAAATCTTTGATTCCCTCTTTTTACTGTTTATTTTATTGTATTTATTTTTATTTTTATTGTATTTATTTTTATTTTTATTTTTATTTTTATTTTTATCTAAACATTCCTCATGAAAAATTAAGCTACCCTAAAAGCCGATGCTCCAAATTTTATGAATTAACCTTACACTTGATAAACTTATATATTAAATATAGGAACATATGTAGACATTATTGGACATCATAACCTTTTTTTTGCGATATTCCTTGCTAGATGTGATTTGATAGATAATTTTTGGCTTTGTCTTGTAGTGAACTTGGCAATATATTGTCAATTAACCTTGAAGGGTTGTTCTTTGTGGTTTATTTTTTATTTTTATTTTTATTTTTATTTTTATTTTTATTTTTATTTTTATTCTTTTAGTATTGTAGTATTCTATAATATTTTTATATTTTTATTTTTTATTTTTTATTTTATTTTATTTTTATTTTTAATATTTTTATATGTAAAGTTTTAATACGTAATAATTTTAAAACATAGTATTTTTAATATGCAATATTTTTATTATGTAATATTCTTTCGTAATATTCTTTTTTAGTTTTCTATTCTATATTTTTATATTTTTATATATTTTTACTTATTATCATTATTATTGTTATCTCTGCTTATAATATAATATATATTTTCGATTAGTATATTGAAATCTGCTCTCTATTTCTGCTTGATAGATAATCTTGTAGAGTAATCGCAAGAATAATAATACGCTCAAATGTTTATACCACATTGAGAATGTTTTCCGGTAACTTTGAATTTGCGGAGTGAATCAGTTGGATTCACATAGACATATGAATTTTTTAAAAAACTAAACATAAGATAATGAATTTTCACGCATTGTGAATACTTGTTTCATTCAGGAATACTGATATTTACAATATAGTGTAAGTTTTATAAATACTAATACATTAAAACATAGGGTTTTCTACGCCTCGAATATGTCTGGCTATTTTTAAATTTTTCTCTCTCTATATCTCTCTATATCTCTCTATATCTCCCTTACATTAATACTTGAGCTAAATAAATAAATAAATAAATAAATAAATAAATAAATGCATCATTGATACACTTACTCAAAATGACCTCCCACTACCTAATTTTTCTATATCTATATTTATATATGTATCTATCTCTATTTCCTCTCTCTATATATATATATATATCTCTTTCGGTCTCTTTACATGAAGCTCTTCGCTTTATCTATTTTTCCATCTCTCTATTTTGTCCCATGCATTTCTTCTTTTTCTTCTTTTTCTTCCTTTTCTTCGTTTCGTCTTTCTTTCTTTCTTATTTCCCTCTTTTCTCTCTCTCTTTCTTTCTCTCTGTATTTTCACTGCTAGAGTGAACCTCTTCAAATGAAGTTGATGTTTATTACGGTATGTCGAATATATTTATCTATAAAACTGTTTATATTGTATTTTGTCTGATGAAGGCATAGCATATTGTTAATATGATATCCCCGAAATATATATAATGAAATAAATATGGTTTTATAAATATAGTTTTCCATTTATTTAATATTGTAAATATACTCCAAGTATTTGTCGAGTGCTTTTATATCAGTTATAAATATTTACTAGTTGTAACCCAACAATTTTAAATATAACTTTACATGTTTCTTGCTCCAATACTGTTGAGCGCTTTATATTATAACTGAAAAATGGAATTCTTTAAGATTACTTCCTCTCTAAAAGACATACCTCTACCTAGAAACAAAGACTTTGTAAAACAACTAATAGATAAATCTGACTCTTTTATAAGGAGAATCAGGTGGCGTGCATTCCACTTTGATAAATTTAATGCAGACGAAAATATCTCGGACTTAAACAAAGTTTTCAAATCTAAAAGAAATCCACCCCCTAACAAACTTTTATCTGACTTTGAAAACGATATAATTTCTATCATACAAGGGGTCAAATTCAAGAGAAACTTTAAAGGCCAGGAATATCTGAAAGGCATTAAGGATAACATTGAGAGCTTAGAGAAAACTGAGAAGATCTTGGTGAAATCTGACAAGACCAACAACCTCTATGGAGTGCAGAAAGACATGTATAATGGCCTCATACTGAAAGAGCTGAGGAAAAAATACAAGGTAACAGATAAGACCGAACTTGTGAAAATGAATGTTGAAGCATCTTGTATAATGCATGAGTTGGAAATTGAGAACAGAACACAACCTTTTGTGCCCAGGAAACCGAAGATCAATATGAAGGACCACAAGAGGAATTTTGAGATTGACCTGCCAGTTAGATTAATCGCACCTTCAAAATCGGACCTGGGCAAATTAAGCAAAAACATTCTTGACAGGGTGATACTGCAAATTAAGAACTTGGATTATGTATCTAACCTGAGCTTGTGGAAGGGAACCGGAGAGGTTGTTGAGTGGTTTAGGCAAATTAAATATGACAATAATAATAGGTTTATTCAACTTGATATAGCTAACTATTATTCTTCTATTACCCCTAGTCTACTAAATAAGGCACTAAATTACGCATTCAAACATACGGACCTAACTAGCAAAGAAATGCATATTATATTATCGGCTAGGAAAACTTTGATAGAATTTGATGACAAATTATGGACCAGAGCAGATAGAGATAGCAATTTTGACATAACTATGGGATCTTCCGACTCAGCTCAAGTAACTGACCTTGTGGGCTTATTTTTAATCAATTCGCTACATAGGAAAATACCTGGTACTACCGGAGGTTTATATAGGGATGACATGCTTTTACTCATTAATAATAATAACCCTGAACTAAATAGAAAATGTAAACAAATTACAAAATTTTTTAATTACTTTAACCTTAAAATAGAAATTGAGAACAACCATAGAATAGTCAATTTCCTAGATATAACATTAAATCTCAACACATGTCTCCACTATCCTTTTCACAAGTTGAATGAAAACTTAAACTATGTCAACTTTAACTCTAACCACCCCAGATCTGTCAAAAACACTATAGTAAACTCAGTCCAAAAGCGTATCTCTAGGATCTCGTCGAATAGAAAGATTTTTGACGAAAAGGCCCAATACTATAATGATGCACTAGCTAGGGCAGGGTATGCTGATAAGATTGTGTACATAGATAATGATAAACAAACTAAACAAAGTAACAACTTTTTTAATTATGGCAACAACATTAACAACTATAATAGAAAGCATTACAATAATTCCAAAGGACAAAAAAGAAATAGAACTAGGAACATAATTTGGTTTGCCCCCCCTTTCTCACTAAACATTAAAACCCACATCGCTAAATTATTTTTCAAAGCTCTTGATAATCGCTTCCCTAGAACACATAGGTACCACTCAATCTTCAATAGGCATACAATTAAATTAACCTATTCATCCACCAAAAATTTAGCACAAAATATTAATAGAATAAATAATAGGAACTTAAAAACTACTGATAATAGCATAAATAATATACAAGTTAACAAATGCAACTGTAGAGATAGATCTAAATGTCCGTTAAATAACAACTGCTTAGTTAAAAATATAGTATACAATTGTAATGTTAATACTGACTCTAATTCTTTTAACTACGTCGGTTCCACATCGACGGAATTTAAACTTCGCTATAATAACCACAAGAATTCTTTCACAGATCCAAATAAAAAATCTTCAACGGCACTATCAGGTGTACTCTGGCAACTTAAGCTAGATAACGTTAGATATTCGACGGCTTGGAATATAGTCTCAAGAGGGATTCCTTTTAATTCATCCTCTGAGACATGTGACCTCTGCGCAGAGGAGATATTCTTTATACTAAAATCTAAAAATTCCCTTAACCTACGGACAAATTTATTCAGTTGTTGCAAACATAGATTAAACTCAACGTTTAAATATAAATTTAAATTTAAAATGTAGTATATTTAGTTTGACTTATATTTATATGAGAACTAGCCGATAAATCTTTTGATTCCTAAATCTTTGATTCCCTCTTTTTACTGTTTATTTTATTGTATTTATTTTTATTTTTATTGTATTTATTTTTATTTTTATTTTTATTTTTATTTTTATCTAAACATTCCTCATGAAAAATTAAGCTACCCTAAAAGCCGATGCTCCAAATTTTATGAATTAACCTTACACTTGATAAACTTATATATTAAATATAGGAACATATGTAGACATTATTGGACATCATAACCTTTTTTTTTTGCGATATTCCTTGCTAGATGTGATTTGATAGATAATTTTTGGCTTTGTCTTGTAGTGAACTTGGCAATATATTGTCAATTAACCTTGAAGGGTTGTTCTTTGTGGTTTATTTTTTATTTTTATTTTTATTTTTATTTTTATTTTTATTTTTATTTTTATTCTTTTAGTATTGTAGTATTCTATAATATTTTTATATTTTTATTTTTTATTTTTTATTTTATTTTATTTTTATTTTTAATATTTTTATATGTAAAGTTTTAATACGTAATAATTTTAAAACATAGTATTTTTAATATGCAATATTTTTATTATGTAATATTCTTTCGTAATATTCTTTTTTAGTTTTCTATTCTATATTTTTATATTTTTATATATTTTTACTTATTATCATTATTATTGTTATCTCTGCTTATAATATAATATATATTTTCGATTAGTATATTGAAATCTGCTCTCTATTTCTGCTTGATAGATAATCTTGTAGAGTAATCGCAAGAATAATAATACGCTCAAATGTTTATACCACATTGAGAATGTTTTCCGGTAACTTTGAATTTGCGGAGTGAATCAGTTGGATTCACATAGACATATGAATTTTTTAAAAAACTAAACATAAGATAATGAATTTTCACGCATTGTGAATACTTGTTTCATTCAGGAATACTGATATTTACAATATAGTGTAAGTTTTATAAATACTAATACATTAAAACATAGGGTTTTCTACGCCTCGAATATGTCTGGCTATTTTTAAATTTTTCTCTCTCTATATCTCTCTATATCTCTCTATATCTCCCTTACATTAATACTTGAGCTAAATAAATAAATAAATA
>OZ024753.1:31031242-31036242 GCA_964016885.1 Eledone cirrhosa | reverse complement strand
GGTCGTTTATTATAACGCCCGCTTTGTCCTACTAAGAGTGAGAAATGAAATTTCGTTTCATTCTATTACAACTTATTGTTTTCGGTGCGCCTGGCCGACTGAACTCACTCGATATGCAAATTAGGCTGCTCAGCCGTTAATTTTCATAAGGAAAGTATATACTTTCGAACGTTCAACCATCTGGCAGACGGGTATACGGTGCTCATGATAGCTAAGAAGCTTGAAACTATTACATCGTTCCTGTGTCAGTGTTGAACAAAAAGGTGACGTGCTTGCCTTAACACCGTACGGCATAAATCAGGCTGTCCGTTTGTTTACAAACGGACAAAGCGAGCGTTATGATAAACGTCCGCTAAACTGATACGTACCTATATATATGTGTACCTGTATGTATATATATATATATATATATATATATATATATATATATATATATATATATATATATATATATATATATATATGCATGCTATTGTACGTCTGTATACATATATGTATGTACGTATACATACATACTTACATTTAAGTAAGTGCCGTACTAAGAGTGAGAAATGAAATTTCGTTTCATTCTATTACAACTTATATATATATAAATATATATAAATATATGTGTGTGTATATATATATAAATATATGTGTGTATATATATATATATATATATATATATATATATATATATATATATAAATATATATGTGTGTGTATATATATATATATAAATATATATGTGTGTATATATATATATATATATATATATAAATATATATGTGTGTGTATATATATATATATATATATATAAATATATATATGTGTATATATAAATATATATATATAATTATATATGTGTGTGTATATATATATATATATATATATTATATATATATATATATAAATATATATGTGTGTGTATATATATATATATATATATTATATATATATATATATAAATATATATGTGTGTATATATATATATATATTATATATATATATAAATATATGTGTGTGTATATATATATATATATATATTATATATATATATATATATAAATATATATGTGTGTATATATATATATATATATATATATTATATATAAATATATGCGTGTGTATATAAATATATATATATATATATAAATATATATATATATTTCGTTTCTGAATTTGTTTAGCAAGATTCTTTATCTGAAATCGTGTGTTGAAACCGATATTGTTATACTTTGGGAGGGTCATGTTGCCAATAAGAAACACACGCACCAGTTGCTTTCACTTCAATTTAATTTATTATATATTTATAAATTTACAAATTTATAAATTTCTGGTTGGTTGGTTGGTTCCACAACCAGATAGTAGTTTATATATATATAGTCATAGTTCTTTCGTCACACACTCTGTGACCTCTTCAGTGACTGGGGATTTCTTTCTTCGTTTCTGTGCCTTTCCTTTCTTCTATCCTACGCCATTTTGTTTGTGTGTGGGTTGCGTGCTCAGTTTGCGCATGCGCCACATCCGGGTGTCTGTGTGTGTTTGTGTTCATTTTTCTATTTTTCTATTTATATTTTTCTATTTGTTTGTTTATTTATTTATTTATTGTTGGTTGGTTGTTTGTTCTATGTGTGTGTGTGTTTTCATTTTGTCTTGTGTGTGTTTTCAATTGTAAGTTGTTTGTTCTATGTGTGTGTGTGTTTTCATTTTGTCCTTAATTGTAAGTTGTGATGTTGCTGTTCCACTCATATTTTCTATTTAATTTTGGTTTTAATTCTTTTATGCTTACTGCCTCTGTAATTTGCCTAAACATTGCGTCTTTCTTGTGTGTGGATTCTATTTTTCTTTCTATGCTCTCTAATTTACCCCTGTGTTCTATCTTAGCATGTTGGTAGAGCACAGATGATTCTTTATTATCTTGGAGGTCTCGCCAGTGTTCATTTATTCGTTCCCCTATACTACGAGCTGTCTCACCTATGTACACTATGTTTTTGTTTCTACATTGTCCTTCAGTACATCTTATGCTATATACTACATTTCTAGTTTTACAGTTAATATGGGGGCTTATTTTACAGGTTATACATTTCTTATCTATACATGAGGGTCTTTGGAACGGGTATGTCTTTCTAATAAGTGTTTTTACGGAGGTACCAGGCCTTTCTACTATCTTAATATTGAGATTATGTTTCTTTAGGGCCCTTCTAAATTAGTAGGCTAGTTCGCCTCTAGGGGTTGTATTGATGAACATTACACTCTGGTATTTATTGCTATCATACCATGAGTTTATTCTATTGGCCTTGTTCTTAGTTCTTTCTATTCTATTCCAAAATTTGCTCCTATACAAGGGGCAGGTCCCATTTATGTCATTGTTTACCATTTTTTCCCATTTGGTTCTGGCTCCTTTATACACTCTGATTCTATCTCTCTGATTGTAGCCAGAGAACTGCATACGGTGGATGAAGTGTTGTATGTGTCTCTCTAGTTCTTCGGGGTTGCACATGCGGGACACATTTCTCATCACCCGTACCAAATCCGCAATCAGTATGTTGATTTTGGTATGGTCCGAAATGGCCGAGTTTCGGTGGATCAGATGTTTGGAAGTCATGGGTTTGGCATAATGGGAATGGAGGATTTGTTTTTGGTTGTTAATTGTATCTAACCAGAGCTCTGTGTCTAGTACAGGTAATCGATGGTTGGGGTGTCTACTTGGGTAGTCTATAGTAACTCTAATGCTCTGGTGGATGGAGTTTGCTATTTGCTGGATGCTTTCCATTGTGTTTTTCTCTAGTTCCTGACTGTTCTTTAGTGGGGGTGTCTTAACTACGATGTTTATATCATCTACGCAGCGGGAGTACATTATCAGGGTTAAGCTGTCTTCTAATTGTTCATTAAGTTTTTGTTTAAGTCTACTGTCCCACCATACCATGAATAAGTTAGCTATGTCGCCTGCAATGCTAACACCAATGGCTGCTCCTTCCTCTTGGGCATATGTTTTACCATTAAATTTGAACATATGTTCCTTAAGGGTTAATTTTATGCTGGCCCCTACCGCATGTGCGATCATTTTCTTCAGTTCATCGTGGTTTTCGGGTGTCCGTATGGCTCTGGTCCACCCGTTCCATCTATCTGTGTGGGTTTTCTTGGCCATTGAGGTAATGGTAGGTGGTCTGCCTCTTGCTGGTCTTGTAGGGCACAGGTTGCTAAGGTCATAAGTGTCTAGGTAACTATTACTATGGGTAAGCTTAAGTAGAAGTCGCAGGTCGATGAACAAACAGAAGCACAATTTAGTATAGCTAAATCCGAACTTAGAAATATTATAGAACAGTATATCAAGAAGCATAATAGAATAGAGGCCCAGCAACTGGGAGAAGAATCTGCAAATGGCTTGCGTAAGCTCATGCAGCGCTCGCGTAATGGAGAGATAGCATGCTTTCCAACAGACAAGTCTGGCAGAATGTCGGTTGACAGCCTGCCAAACTACATCCAGGCAATGCAACCCCACATCACTAACACAAGAGAGGTAACACCACAGGAGCATGAGGATAGAGAAAAAACCCTCAATGCCCATATGGTGATGTGGACAAATATAATGCAGCCCAACAAAAGGACTGCCAACAACTTCCAGGCCTGGAACAATGGCGTGCCGGCGTTGTATGGGCTTCGAAAAGACCATAAAACGGGCTGGGACCCTGTCGCGGGACCACCAACACGGCCAATCTGTGGGGCTAACATTGCTAGTAACTACAGACTGTCCTACTTCCTCTCCCTGATCATACGCCCCATCATTGAGATGTCCCCAGATGTGTGTGACAGCACGGAGGACCTCCTCAGCAGAATCGGCGCGGGTAACCGATCTGGGGACCTAACAAACTGCATAATAGGCAGTATGGATGTTGTGTCCCTGTATCCATCTATTGACGTGGATTTTGCTGTGGAGAAATGCGTCGAAATGATCAGCGAGAGCAAGGTTGAGTTCCGTGGGATTGATACCAGTGAGCTGGGACTTCTACTTAAGCTTACCCATAGTAATAGTTACCTAGACACTTATGACCTTAGCAACCTGTGCCCTACAAGACCAGCAAGAGGCAGACCACCTACCATTACCTCAATGGCCAAGAAAACCCACACAGATAGATGGAACGGGTGGACCAGAGCCATACGGACACCCGAAAACCACGATGAACTGAAGAAAATGATCGCACATGCGGTAGGGGCCAGCATAAAATTAACCCTTAAGGAACATATGTTCAAATTTAATGGTAAAACATATGCCCAAGAGGAAGGAGCAGCCATTGGTGTTAGCATTGCAGGCGACATAGCTAACTTATTCATGGTATGGTGGGACAGTAGACTTAAACAAAAACTTAATGAACAATTAGAAGACAGCTTAACCCTGATAATGTACTCCCGCTGCGTAGATGATATAAACATCGTAGTTAAGACACCCCCACTAAAGAACAGTCAGGAACTAGAGAAAAACACAATGGAAAGCATCCAGCAAATAGCAAACTCCATCCACCAGAGCATTAGAGTTACTATAGACTACCCAAGTAGACACCCCAACCATCGATTACCTGTACTAGACACAGAGCTCTGGTTAGATACAATTAACAACCAAAAACAAATCCTCCATTCCCATTATGCCAAACCCATGACTTCCAAACATCTGATCCACCGAAACTCGGCCATTTCGGACCATACCAAAATCAACATACTGATTGCGGATTTGGTACGGGTGGTGAGAAATGTGTCCCGCATGTGCAACCCCGAAGAACTAGAGAGACACATACAACACTTCATCCACCGTATGCAGTTCTCTGGCTACAATCAGAGAGATAGAATCAGAGTGTATAAAGGAGCCAGAACCAAATGGGAAAAAATGGTAAACAATGACATAAATGGGACCTGCCCCTTGTATAGGAGCAAATTTTGGAATAGAATAGAAAGAACTAAGAACAAGGCCAATAGAATAAACTCATGGTATGATAGCAATAAATACCAGAGTGTAATGTTCATCA
>OZ024753.1:31001242-31013742 GCA_964016885.1 Eledone cirrhosa | reverse complement strand
CTGTATTCTTTCACGCTATCTTACCCCCTTACAAATATATTTATTCTACAAATGCAAATGTATATATATATATATATTCACATTTTGTGAAGCCGCCTGGTTTATTGGTCTGGGTTTTCGGCTCCGTAAAACTGGATTCTTCTAACATAATTAATTGCATTTGTATACATTTCTTTTCCAGTTTCAGTAAAATAAGAAAAAGAAAGATGTCCACTTTTCGAAAACTCACACAGCAAACTTATAAAACACATATGAGCATGGTGAGCATGCGCAGAATAGCTACATCAGCTTTGGAAAAACAAGAGGCCGACCTCGACGACACATTTATAACGGTTGGTTTGATTTTCTTTTATCTCTGAAGCACACTTTTATTGATATCCTCGCCAACAGTATTCTCTAATATGTCACACACACACACACACATACACACATACACGCATACATACATACATACATACATACATACATACATACATACATAACAAAGGAAGTCTGGTAAGGAATCAGGTGGACCATAACGCACCAGAGTATTCGATACTATGGGTAGTAGAGTGGGTAATAGGAAAAGAGTCAGGACCCCGACGGCTGAGCTCCGGCCGTTTCGACAGCTATTTCTGAACTATATATATATATATATCCTTCTCTTCTCTACTTTTCCCCCGACCCCACATTGAATACTGTTGTCCATCGTAGTCTTCCCACTTGAAACAAAGTATTATGCCAATTGAAGAACTTCAAACGTCAATCATAAACAAGATAGAGGTCACGGTAGGATTTGACTATTGGGGTCGACTAGAAATGCTCAAACTCTATTCTCTCCAACGCCGCCGTGCCTGTTGTGGATACTATTCCATCACCTTGCCCACAACAATTGGTCCAGCTCTCTTTAACATTACACAAAAACACATTAAAACAGAAACAGATCCCATAAAATTCAAAATGTCTTTGGACAAATTCCTTCAAGTCATCCCGGATAAACCTCCTACACCCAGATATGTATCCGTAAACAATATCTTCTATTTGTGTGGGCCATGGTGTCCAAATCCTGATTTGAAAGACTTTGCCAAGTTAGACATGGCCTGGGCCAATACTAACCGAAACATATATATTTACACACACACACACACACACACACACACATATTTACACACACACACGCATATTTACACAGACACACACATATATTTACACCCCCCCCCACACGTATGTATATATATATATATATATATATATATATATATATATATATATATATATATACTTGTCTTTTTTTTTTTTTGCTGTTAGTTGAGCGGCGTATAGCATTTGTTTGTGTTTTATGCATTCATATAAATATAAATATATACTCAGATTTCAGTCATGTATATATATCTTCTTTCAGCCGATTCACTGATTTTCTGTTGGTTCGACGTAGCAGAATCACAATAATGCATATGATATTTATCATACACGGTTTAAATTTCCAAATTAACATTGACAACACTATCGAACAGTTTAGAATTTCTGTCTGAGTTTTCTTGTAAGGTTCTTTGTTATTATTAAACGATTACCCCGGCTAAGAAGTTTTATGTTACATCATAAAACACTAAACTACTGTTCAAGTAGTCTCCACCACCCGGCCAAACAAAAAGAATCGTGTAGAACAGGCATAGACAACCCTTTTCTGGGCCGAATAGGATGTGTTTTATCATAAGGTCGGCTGCACTGTTAAAAGTTTCAATTTCCAAATTAGGCGTGCTATTTAGAAAGCCGAAAAAGGCCGCATGCGGCTCCCGGGCCGCAGTTTCCCCACGACTGATGTATATTGTAGAGATATGTATGTCATATAAACATGTATATATGTACATACGTGGAATACACGCATTAATACGATACGTTAAAATACAATACATACACACACAAACATATATATGTATATATGTACATGTACAAACACACACACACACACACACACACACACACACACACACACACACACACACATTTATATATATGTACATATATATGCGTGTATTTTTATATGACAACATTATGTATTGTTTTATTTTTGTTTTATAGCAATGTCCCATGAGAAAAACTTTGAACATCCTTAAGACATATGCATCGGAAGAGAAAGCCAGCACTAATTTGATCGGTCGCCCGTTTGAAGAGGTACCCGGACCTAAAGGATTGCCAATTTTGGGAACACTTCTAGACTACTTCAAGAAGGGCGGTTTATCCTTCAACAAAATGTTTGAGGTTAGTATTTCATTGAAAGAAAAAGAAAACTTTGATATCATCGTTTGTCTTTCGTCGACATCTTTAACAGTAATGATAAAAAGAACATTAAAAACGACAACAACAATAACAGCAATAATGACATGGTCGTTGCCTTCAAAATGGCGACGATGCTAACGACTGAGATGATGGTGATCAAGGTAAAATTGAGTGTCTTACACAAGGACATAGCATGTTACCTTGCTTTGGAATCGAACTGACAACATTACATGATAGTGGACGTAACACCCTTACCACTAAACCGCCTGCCGTTAACATAACAGAAGTCATGTTATATATCTTATCTCTTTACAGGCTTACAACAACAGAGCTTTAGAATATGGTCCTATATTTCGAGAACAGATCACAACAGTGAAAACAGTAGTAATAAGTGATTTAGAGGAATACAGTAAAGTTATCAAAGCTGAAGGCCGCTTCCCACATAGACGAGAAATGGAACCGATGATGTACCACCGCTATCAACGAGGACTTGACCTTGGCTTAATCAATTCGTAAGGACACTTCTTTATCAGTATTTATTAACGTGGATTGGCAGTATCGGTGAAAGGTCAGACGCAATGCTTTGCAGCATAGTTACGGCCATTTACGGTCTGAGTTCAAATCTCGCCGAGGTTAGCTTTGCCTTTATCCTTACCGGGTCGATAAAATAAAGTACCAGTAATGCGCTGGGATAATTGCTGGCCTTGTGCTAAAAGTAGAAACAATTATTTATTAACGAGATTTTACTTCTTTTAATTTTAAAATCGTTTCTCTTTATATCTCATAAATTAGTTGGAAAAGAGCACTAAGTTAATTTTCGTAGCATTAACTTTTTAGCATTTAAACCGGCTGTATCCGGCCTGTAATCTCTCACATCTTTTTTCTTTTCAAACCGGCTGTAACTAGCCACTCATACTTATGTTAAGGTATTGTTCTCAAAATATTATCATCAAAATTTCGTAACTCTGATATTATGTGAGTTAAGCCTTTACTGTGAAAATACAATAGTAAACACAGAATAATGTAAATACTAAAGTGTTAAGCAAGTGAGGATATTCCCAGGCAAACCAAGAGCGGATTGGTCGAGTCGCGAGGGCGTCGAATAGAATACAATGGTATTTATCTTGTCACATTACGCTCTGAATTCAAATATTACCGAGGCAAAATTTGTATTTAATCCTTTCGGGATATCAATCTATGGTAGTGGATTAATGTAATGGTTAGAGCGTCATGCAAGACGCCTTGCGGTATTTGTTCTGGCGCATTGTGTTCAAATTTCGCCAAAGGATTCAAATCTTAATGACGGCCAGTTCTAATCATCTGACTAGGGGACCTCAACTAATTGCATGAGATGCAATGGGTGGAGGAGAACTGTGACCGTCTGTTACTGAAATCGAAGGAAGATAACCCAAGAACAAGGTTAAAATAAAGTAGTTATCATAGCTATTTTACTACTTCATAACCAAACTCTTTATAAGACGGGCTTCCGCACAGATTCCGTCTCTGAAATTTCACTCAAAAAGGCATTGGTCAACTTGAAACTATAGAGTCGAGACTGAACACGAAAAAGCAACGTAGTTTTCCAGCAAATCCACACACCCATGCCTGCGCCCATGTATTCAAATATATCACCGAAATAATTTACGTGTTTTTTCTTTCTATTTTATTTAAAAATCTACCATTTGTTTGTTTCTCTCTGTTGTAGGCAAGGAGAAGAATGGCACAAATATAGATCCGTGCTAAGTCGAAAACTCTTACTCAGTAAAGAAATACAGCAACACTGTCCAGCGATGGATGAAGTTGCTAATGATTTTATTACCAGACTAGATTTGTTAAGAGAGTCGGGTGATAGAGGAGAGGTACATAACATAGAACATGAAATTTTCAAGTGGTCCATGGAGTGTAAGTATTTATATCTTTTAGAAACGATAAAAAAAGCTAATGTTTGTTGTTATTGGTGGTGGTGGTAAAGCTGGGGTAGTGATGGTATGGGTTAACTCAAGGCTACAGTAAAAGACACTTGCCCAAGGTAACCACGAAGTAGGAATGAACCCGAAACTACATGACTTCGAAGCGAACTTCTTAACCACACAGCCATACTTTCATGTAGTTTTGGGGGAATTTTGTGAATAGACACTGAGTGACGGCAGTATCGGTAAAGGGTTGGGCGCCATGCTTTGCAGCAAAGAGTTACGACCCTTTATGGTCAGTTCAAATGCCGCCGAGGTTAACTTTGCCTTTCATCCTTACGGGGTCGGTAAAATAAAGTGCCAGTAATACACTGGGATAATTGCTGGCCTTGTGCCAAAAGTAGAAACAATTATATAATGAAAGAATGATTTCATGTTTTTCTTTTTTTTTGTTTATCTCTTATCCAGCCATTGGTACAGTGCTTTTCGAAGAAAGGATTGGTTGTCTCGACACAGAACCACCAGAATTAGCTTTAGATTTCATTGCAAACCTTGTCGGCTACTTCAAGCTTATGCAACCCCTAATGTACAACGCCCCTATATATAAAGTGTTCCCTACCAAACAGTGGAACCAATTCGTGAATTATGCAGATAACGTGATGAACATAGGCAAAACCTTTGTGGAAAAGGTAAGTTTTAAGATATTTCGTATGAAATAAGGAGGAAAGTTCGTTCATGTTTAGCCTCAGGTCAGATTCGATCCATCAGACAAACATACTCACACACATACATGCGTCTATATATGATGGTTGCCTCCTCATTATCGAGTATGGCCATTGCACGAAAAAGACCAAAAAAACATTAAAAAAAACAAAAAGAAAACATATATATTAATAATTAACGGTGCTGCGATCGAATGTGTTATTAGCACAGCCAATGATCTAAAATCTCTTGCACAGAATTGGCAACCAAAACATTCACTGGCAATAGCCGGCTCTGGTTGGATTTCATGCACTTTTGCATGTCGTTTGAGCCCTCCTGCTGATCTACACTCTCTTCCACATGCCTGACAGGCATGATGAGCAGCATCTCCGACAGCAACCTGGTATCCAACCACTGGTCTCACTTTATGATTGTGAAGATGATTTTGAGTCCAGTTTTGCTGAGGCACAGTATTGCACAGACGCTGCATGTCAGCGTCACAGGAGGACCTTTGCTGTCTGGAAATGCAACAACAATGCGGACGTCTATACATACATAGACAGACAGACAGACACACACACATACAGACGCTGCATGTCAGCGTCACAGGAGGACCTTTGCTGTCTGGAAATGCAACAACAATGCGGACGTCTATACATACATAGACAGACAGACAGACACACACACATACAGACGCTGCATGTCAGCGTCACAGGAGGACCTTTGCTGTCTGGAAATGCAACAACAATGCGGACGTCTATACATACATAGACAGACAGACAGACACACACACATACAGACGCTGCATGTCAGCGTCACAGGAGGACCTTTGCTGTCTGGAAATGCAACAACAATGCGGACGTCTATACATACATAGACAGACAGACAGACACACACACATGCGCATAAATACATGTATATATATATATAGTTTTTTTCTTTGATTCTGTTGGTAGAAAATCAACAAACTGAAGAAAGAGATGGAAGAAGGCAACGACAATAGTGCAGAGGCTTCCAAGTTTCTCACCTACTTGCTGACCCAGAAATCCTTGTCTCTTTTCGAAGCTACATCGTCAGCAGTTGATCTTCTCAGTGGGGCTGTAGAAACGGTAAGCATTTATCTGTTCTCTTTTGTCTTTGATATTTCGTTATGCTTTTGATCGCTAAGTCAGGAGGAAGGGTAGAGCTCATGACACTTTTTCATGGTATTCCAAATTGGTCAAAGAATGGGAGAGTCGCCGAATTGAGAGAGACGGTAGAACGCAGGATGGAATATTTTGCAGTATTCGCGCCGGTTCTCTGCTCTCGCTGAGTTCAAATCCTACTGATATCAATGTTTCATCTTTTCGATGTTGATAATGAAAGTACCAGTTCAGGACTGGCGTCGATTCTTCCTCTACATTCTTCCTCTTTCTCACAATGTCGCCTTCTCTGGAGAAATCGTTTGTCTTCAAACCTGGACCCTCAAGATTAAATGTGTCCAGGAGACCTCATCAAGAGTTATTGGTCCAAACATATATATATATATATATATATATATATATATATATATATATATATATATATTTATTTATATTTATATATATATCTACAAAAACCAAAATCCAGGGAAGACTCGATATGGGTGAAAGCAGAAACTGTTTGGTTAATCTTTTAATTTGTGCTAATAATATATATATATATATATATATAATGTTATTCAAACATTCCCTCTTTTTTAAAAATCCAGACGTCCAACTCTGTAGCCTGGGTGTTGTATTGTCTTGCTAAAAACCCTCATGTCCAAGAAGAAGTTCATAAAGAAGTGTGCAAAACCGTTTCCCCAGGAGAAGAACTGACGCCCAGTAAGCTAGCTAATTTACCTCAAGTGAAAGCTTGCCTCAAAGAAGCTCTTCGGTAAATATCTTTTATCTTTTCTAGTCTTATCACATAAAATTCCCTTTT
Source organism: Eledone cirrhosa (assembly GCA_964016885.1). Classification (NCBI taxonomy): domain Eukaryota; kingdom Metazoa; phylum Mollusca; class Cephalopoda; order Octopoda; family Eledonidae; genus Eledone; species Eledone cirrhosa. The sequence continues at coordinate 31,006,930 of OZ024753.1, read as the reverse complement.
ATTCTCTTGTCTCACGAAATAATTCGATAGATACCACAAATCATTTGTCTGACACTCTAACGATCCTGCCAATTCGAATTGGATAGTAGCTTGTTGTCTAGGGAGAATAAATGTCAGGATGGTCGATTACGTTTGGAAGACCATCGAACGTAGGTCTTCTCGTCGACGACAAACCCACCGCTGGATATTCAACAGCAATAGTAGCAACAACACCACCAAAAATAATAGCAGCAACAATAACAGCAACAATAGCAACAACACCAACAACAACAATAGCAGCATTAACCTGTAGTTAGTAATGCTAAGACATACAATAGCATGAGTCTTTTAACACCCTCCCTCCTCCTACAAAAAAAAAAGACAGAAACAAAGCAACAAATAATTGTTTTTACTTTTGGCACAAGGCCAGCAATTACCCAGTGTATTACTGGTACTTTATTTTATCGACCCCGTAAGGATGAAAGGCAAAGTTAACCTCGGCGGGATTTGAACTCAGATCATAAAGGGCCGTAACTCTTTGCTGCAAAGCATGGCGTCCGACCCTCTGCCGATACTGCCAATCCACCGCCCTAACAAATAATTGTTTCTACTTTTTGCACAAGGCCAGCAATTACTCAGTGTATTACTGGTACTTTATTTTATCGACCCCGTAAGGATGAAAGGCAAAGTTAACCTCGGCAGGATTTGAACTCAGATCATAAAGGGACCAAATAATGCGGCTTTATCACCGCTGTCTCCTTAAATTTTAAGCGTCAGTGTTGGCGTCTCTTAAGATTGAAAGGAAATACTTAAAACCTTAGTTATTGTTCACATCTGCAACTGTCATTGTTTACCAGACAATAAATATTTATTGCACATATATTTTGTATGTTGTGTAAGAATGTCTGTCAGAATGAATTTATATAAATATATATGTGTTTGTATATATACGTAAATGTGTATATATACTACTACTACTTTGACGCTAAACTCCGCCAGTTGCAGACTGCGCATCAACATGAGATATTTTTCTCCACAAAGTTCGATCACCAACAGCAGAGTTTAAAGTGCAAAGATCAAGTCCAGTCGATAGGTTGACATTAACAAGCTATCATTTTGGCTGCCGACCTCTGCTTCTCTTACCAACCAACATTCCAATTGATGTAATAGGTCTAAGTTTGGTAATGTTGAGTAGCTCACTGATACAGAAACGGTCGCTGTGTGTTATATTCGGTACTATTTCTATACAGATATGTACATATATGTAGGTGAATATTATCAACGTTATCCGGTATATCATGTTTCTCTTAATAAATCTTGTCTACAGAATTTACCCAATCACCTTCGCCACCAGCCGGGTTACTAACAAAGATATAGAAGTGTGTGGTTACCATATTCCAGCAGGTGTGAGTATTCATTTATTGTGTTCTGATTGTTTCAATGGGGTTTACCCCTCGAGATAGGTGGGGGGGGGTAGGGTTGTCAAACAGATCTGTTTCGTTACACTGGATCAGGACTTCTAATTGAAGGAAAATCCCGCAAGAAGTGTTAGGAATATCACTTCTCAGCCGGATTCATTAGTTTGATAAGTTACTTTATATTTCATATTATCCTATTTATGGTGTATATTTTGAAATTTCAAATAACATATATGTCAAGTAAGTTTGTTTTGAAATAGCGAGCGAAGTTTGAAATTTAGTATAAATAGAAGCTTTCGTCGTATTTTTGACTAAAGAAATTTTAGGCTCATAGAGGGGTTTCAAACCCTCTAAAAAGGGAAAAGAGTCAATATTGATGTACAATCATCAATACTCATCCTTTTCCATTTTTAGAGGGTTTTAAACCCCACTATCAGCCTAAAATTTAATTTGTCAAAAATATGGCGAAAGCTATTTCTACTAAATTTCTAACATATACATATTAAATTTTATGTAGTATGATAATTATATTTGAAAAACTAGGCTGCTTAACTATAAAACATTTATGAATATACATATAGTGACTAACTGACAGTTATTAGTACTTACGGATTTAGGACAAATGAGGCCCTGTGCTATTTAAGTTATGAGGAGGAAAAATATTTTTTTGGCAGGAAGATAAGCATCCTCTAGCCAACTGGTCCCTGTGCTTAAGCACACCTAAGCACAGTGGCAAATCCGGCACCAGTCATTGACACGTCGTATACAATAGGATGTGGTATTTGTTCCGGCTCTTTATACTCTGTGTTAAAATTCCGTCGAGCTCAACTTTGCTTTTAATCCTTTCAAGGTCGTTAAGAATAGTACCTTTTTGGTGCTGGGGGCGATCCTTCCTCTATATCTCTTTCTTGCTTCTTCTCCGCTTCTCTTCCTTTCTCTGGAAGAAATCGTCTGTGTTCAGACCTGGAGAGGGATAGGTGTAGCCGTAGTTTGATACTTCCCCCAATAGAGCTTCTTTCACACTATCAAGCGGCCACAAGTAAAATAACCTTATGGTTAATAAAAATATCTATTCGTTACATGTGTTCCACGAGGTTTAAATGTTCACCACCCTTGAATGTATGGTCCTGTAACTCTCGATAGAGTCGTAGGAGCGCCGTATTGACATACGGCGTTTCTTGGGCATTTTAAGCCTGGCGGAGCCCATCCCTCTCCAGGCCTGAGTACAGCAGATTTCTTCCAGAGAAAGATAGAAAGTGCGAGAGGGGAAATGAGAAAGAGATATCGAGGAAGAATCGACCCCAGTACTAGTCACCACCCTTACATGTACCTATATTAAAACAAATCTATAAATATGTATTGATTATTTGATATATTATTTATATACAGACCCACGTCCAGTGTAATGTGTACGGTGTTGGACGCAACAGCGACCTTTACGCACAGCCACTGGAATTTCGACCTAAAAGATGGATCGGCAATCGATCTGACAACAAGGGTAAAGGACTTTACAATCTAGTGTGGGGTCATGGATCCCGGATGTGCATTGGTAAGTAACACTAAGATGTCTTAACTCTTTAATGTTCAAACCGGTCAGAATTCTCTACCTTTTTCTGTTGAAACTGGCTGTAACTGGTCACTTAAACTGATGTTAAGGTATTGTTCTCATAATAAATACTTTCAAAATCTCATAGATTCGATATTATGTGAGATAATTATGTGAGATAAAGCATCTACCTTCAAAATATAATAGTATATATAGAGTAATGTGAATGCTAAAGGGTTAACTAAGATATTCGATCTATCTTCGACTTACCTTGAACACACACACACACACACAACCCCCCCCCCCATATATATACAGGGTGTCCAAAAAATGTATACACACTTCAACAGAATTCTAATAAATATATGTATACATTTTGGGGAGACACCCTGTATATATATGGGGGGGGGGGGGGTTGTGTGTATATATATATATATATATATATATCAGGTTCGATCATCACATCGATCGTGCCTCGAGCTGGTCGTCAGAGAAACGATTGTAATATGTCCAATAAATTCCATTCGTCGCAACACTGATTCTCTTTTTTGTGATATATATATATATATATATATATATATATATATATATATATATATGTGTGTGTGTGTGAGTGAGTATGTGTGTATTTATGCAAGCATAGTCTATTGGGAGATTTAAGTAAATTTTAATATAGATCTTATCGCAACTTTTGAATTTAAAGCCTCGTTGTGAAAATAGAGAAGTGTGAACACATTTTCACTATTTCATTTTTTCACAGCGGGGTGTTTAATAAAACAAATTACTGTAGTTATATCTTCATTAGATTTATTTAAAATCATCTGATATATGCTTTTTGTTATCAATTTATGAAATATATTTAAAATTAATTAATCGTATTCAAGAAGTTTTGAGCAAATATTTGAAAGTATGTTAGCTTATGCCTCTAGAGACAGAAAAAAGTGGACTGTGTCGCCTGGTTAACGCAGTTGTCCAACATACGGAGGTGTGAGCTCGATTCTCACAGGCGTTACTTTCCCCTTTTTCTGTCTTGTTCGACTATTTTTCGTAGTCATAAAACTTACGTTGAAATAGCTTGCATTAAACTAACACATATTCAAAAATTAATACTTATAATTATCTTTTTATGTTTTGTTTTGCAGGTCGAAGGATAGCTGAACAAGAAATCTTCATTCTCTTGACAAAAGTAAGTATCTCGAATATTCCACTTAAATTATTATAATTAGCTTATTACTTTCCTCTCTGGCCAACTTGATAATATTTTCCTGAATTACCAAAGATCGGTTTCCGTGGTGTTAGGCGGAATTGAGATAAATCTTTACTACTTTTTAGTTACAATACTGTTCTATAGTAGGTAGCTATTCTCCTCGCCGATGTAACACCAATATTTTAAAATAATTTTGATTAAGTGATCTTATTGCAGTTATCCTCCTTTATTATTGGACTGATACTATATTTTAAACACATAAAATATAAAAAGCGAAGTTGACTTCGCCATGCTTTCCAAAGATCGGTTTCCGTGGCGTTAAATCTCAACCATCTTTTGGTTACGACGCTGTTCAACTGCGGCTAGCTTTCCCCTCCATCGATGTAATGCCTATATTATCCATAAATTTCAATGAAGTGATCTGTATGGAATTATCTCCTTTGATTATTGAACTGTTACATTACAACTTTGTCTTCCATCCTTTCGAGGTCAATAAAATAATCGATATATGTCTCCAATAAAAAAACGAAAAAAAAAAAAATCACTGACATTATACCTAAATTCAAAACAATTATTTTTCAATTTTTTTTTTCCTTTCTACAGATCATTCAAAACTTCAAGCTGGAATATAACCACGAAGACGTCCAGCCAGTATTAAATACAGTTATGACACCAGATAGACCTCTTCAGATAAAATTCATTCCACGATATCCAGAGAACTAATCATTAAATTAATTGTCTGGTAGCTTTTAATGGAAGAAAAATAATACGAAGCGCAAAACCTGTGATAACATTTTAAAAACGGCCTACATATATTTTTGGATTTTAGAAAGTTTACTGTTGGGATGAGGTGGGGTAGAACATTATATTTTTTAAATTATTCTCTTCCCTCACCTACACTATGTATGTATGTATGTATATATATATATATATATATATATATATATATATATATATATATATATATGAACTAATAAGCTATATACTTTTATTTTAACATAGGTGATCTTTGTTTAACATCAGATGCATAGGTATTTACACACACACACACACACACATCTATCTATATACATTCATACATATATATTTTCTCTCACACACAAACACATTGACACACATGAAATACCTAAATACGGAACAGCATTAACATTTGTTAGAGAGACGCCAAACTTGTTTGTGTAGACGTGTGTGTGTGATTATATAAGTTAATTCCCAAGTACTAAAATGTAGATCATCGACCTAGAAGAAAAAAAGAAACGAAAATAAAAAAAATATACATTAGTAGAAAGGCCTCCGAAAAGTGACCCCCCCCCCCCCCCCCAAAAAAAAAAACATATAGTAATTATTTATTTTATGAAAAATAGTAATTATTCATTATATAAATAGTAAGTTATTTATATATTATTTTGTTAAAAAAAATGAAACAAAACTAAAAATATTTTAATCAAAGCAAAGATAATTGATAAATGAAAGATTTCGTATAAAAGAGAGGATCTTTTTTTTTCTGTATCTTTCTCCATCCCGAATAAGATGAAATT
>OZ024753.1:30991242-30996242 GCA_964016885.1 Eledone cirrhosa | reverse complement strand
AGCCATCCATCGATATAATTCTGTACTCATGGTGTAATATTAAGTATTTTGAACTCCAGTGAATTAATATTTATGAGGCTTTAACTGACTCGAAGTGTTTTTTCTCATTCAGTTGTTTATATAGGCCAAATCTTATATTAAAAAATTGAAGATCGTCCATTAGCTCCTATAACATAAATATACTAACTTATACGCGTAAAGATAATTCCCAATATATATATATAAATATATATATATAAATATATATATTTTTTCTTATTATTTACCGATTAGTCATTTTTTAAGTATCAAAGCTTGAGAATTACTGAGTAGGTGTGGGGATATATTTTCGCCAATGAACTAGTCTGTTCCGGCATGGAACCAGATGGTAGCCTCAATAATTGTTTCTACATTAGGCACAAGGCCAGCAAATTACCCAGTGCATTACTGGTACTTTATTTTATCGACCCCGTAAGGATGAAAGGCAAAGTTAACCTTGGCGGGATTTGAACTCAGAATGGCAAGGGCCGTAACTCTATGAGTCAAAACATGGCGTCCGACCCTCTACCAATACTGCCAATCCACCGCCTTTGGTAGCCCCAATAATGTTGTAACTATTCTTTCTTTTACTGGTTTCAGTCATTAGACTGTGGCCAGCTGGGGAAACATCTTATAGGTATTTATATGAAAAGGTTCAGAACCCCGATGGTTGAGCTCCGGCCGTTTCGACAGCTAGATCCGTTCGGATCTAGCTGTCGAAACGGCCGGAGCTCAGCCGTCGGGGTCCTGAATCTTTTCATATTACCCAGTCTACTACCCTAAATATCGATTACTCTGGTGGCTTATGGTCCACCCTTTCTGTTGTATGTATGTGTTTATATATGTATGTGTGTGAGTGTGTATATATGTATATATGATGTATATATATGCAAAAGCATACACACATATATATGTGGGTGTGTGTATGTATGTATTTTCGGATCCTTACTGTGACTCGATGTGCATTAACAAAATATATGCATGTATATATATATATATATATATATATATATATATATAAATATATATATACGCCTAAATAATATCTATTCACGACAAAAAAATATAGAAAATCACACAACGACACACACTTTCGCACACACACACGTGTGTGGGTGGCTGTATGTGCGAGCGTGTGTGCGTGTATTGTTGATATGCTTACGTGTTTGTATTTATTAAGATGTAAAAAAACAAACAAAAAAAAACGTGATGTAAAGTATACAATGATCAAAAACCTGACACCCCATTCCTGAAAAAAAAACAATACGAAAAACAATACGAAAAGCACACAGAAAAAAATGAATAAGAAAACCGCTTACTATGTGCGAAATAAAGATATGTAACTTGATAAATGTTTCTGTTTTTATTCTGTTATTACGTTTATTTTTTCTTGTTATTGAGCTTTTCTTATATGTATTGTATAATGAAAGAAGATGACTAAATACAAAAATATGAAGTAGATATTTGGCCCCGATAATATTACTGGTGAATATAACATGTCCGTATATATATATATATTATATATATATATATATATTATTTATTTATTTATATATTTATTTATTTATATATTTATATTTATATATATATATTTGTATTTATTTTCTTGATTTTTTCTTAAATTGAGACAAGCAAACCCAATTGTCTATAGTTAGTATTCTTTTCACCTTAGCGAATCTGGTCTCTTACGATTTGAACTCATATATGTATATATCTGTTTCGTTTTCCTTTATATTCAATTATAACATATATATATATATATATATATATATATATATATATATATATATATATATATATATATATATATATACATATATATATATATATATATATTTGTATATATATATATATATATAAATATATTTGTATATATATATATATATATAAATATATTTGTATATATATATATATATATATAAATATATTTGTATATATATATATATATATATATATATATTTGTATATATATATATATATATATATTTGTATATATATATATATATATATATTTATATATATATATATATATTTGTATATATATATATATATATAAATATATTTGTATATACATATATATAAATATATTTGTATATATATATATAAATATATTTGTATATATATATATATATATATTTGTATATATATATATATTTGTATATATATATATAAATATATTTGTATATATATATATATAAATATATTTGTATATATATATATATATATATTTGTATATATATATATAAATATATTTGTATATATATATATAAATATATTTGTATATATATATATAAATATATTTGTATATATATATATAAATATATTTGTATATATATATATATAAATATATTTGTATATATATATATAAATATATTTGTATATATATATATAAATATATTTGTATATATATATATAAATATATTTGTATATATATATATATATATATATATATATATATATATATATATATATATATATATATATATATATATATATATATATTTGTATATATATATATATTTGTATATATATATATATATATAAATATATTTGTATATCTGTTAGAACACGAAAAGTGTGAAACAACAGAATGTTCACTTTTCGTGTTCTAACATATATGCCTAGCTTCTTAAAAAATTTTTCGGGGATAGCCGTGGTGGTGGTTATCGTATGTCATTGGCTAATTTTCAACCAATCAGAGTACCTCTCTCTATATCTCTTCCACTGTTACTTACGCCTGTTTCTCTCTATCTGTTCCGTCTCTATATATATCTCTTACTCTTTCGCTTTGCACTCCTCCCCTTCAATACCATCTCTCCCCCTCTCTATATATTTGTTACTCTATCGCTGCACGCTCCTCTCCTTCAATATATCAATTACACACGCTTTACACTCCTTTATCCCCAGCGCCCCTATATATATACACCCCCCTCTCCCGCATCTATATTTTAATGTACCGTTGCACCGTGAATATATGTGTCTATATATATATACATATATATTGTATATACACATTCATGTATGTGTATACACACTCATGTATGTATATACACTGGTTTTATGTGTGTATTGTAAATTTGTACTGTTAAAACACGAAACTAACATTCGATTGACACTTTGATTACCTGTACAGGCAATAGTTATTAGAATGCTGTTGAAGTGTGTATATATTTTTGGGGGACATCCTGTATATACACACATTATATATAATACAATAAACAGATAAATACACACATATATATATATGAGCTTATTTAATTATAAATATTGTGAATTTTTAACTCAGTTCAATTATATATATAAATGGCTTCTACAGGACTAGAACTGTTTCATTCGAAAGAAATCATCATAATATTGAGAGGGGGGACTAGATAAAATATTTCAAATCAAATGTGTATAAGTTATAAGTTAAAATGTATAAATAGAGACGATAGTGGAGGTATATCTGTTTAGTGGAACAGTAGACGATAGAATTAAATACAGACGATAATCTCCCTTTAATGAAACAGCAGACGATAGAATTAAGGCAATTTAAATTTTAAGCATTTGCATTTTTGCCTTTCATCGTTACGGGGTCGATAAAATAAAGTACCAGTAATACACTGTCACTAGACGACTTTCAAATTGAATTGTTGGTTCCATTTCTTTAGTATTTTCAATTGTAGTTATCTACTTAAAAAGCGTTACACGGTTAGAGACATAATTCGTAAGTTATATCTTCCCTATTAAACCATTGCATTATTTCGCCTACAATAGAACAAAAATGAAATGTTCTTTAAAGAAACAGGAATATAACTTTATAAAAAAAAAAGTTGCATCCGCTTCTTTTATCATTGATAATTTTTTCGTTTTAATATTAATCGTTTTTTGTAGTTGTTTATATTTAAAATCTTACTGTAATATTTACTTAAACGAAGGCAAACATCTAAACTTATAGATTAATCTTGAGCGAAGGACTAGATAAATCTCTCTCCCTCTCTCTCTCTCTCTCTCTCTCTCTCTCTCTCTATATATATATATATATATATATATATATATAAACGAAGAATGATAAAATTTCAAGCAAAGAGTTTAATTAGGTATATTTTGTAATATTATTAACTAATTATTATAATTAACGCGCATATTTTGCTATCCTCAAACACGTTTACACATGGCATGAAATATAACTAATCCGAGATGGCTAGGTTTCATCTTCTAACTGGATATACGAAATCCATTATGTCTTGACAACAACATGAGGTAACATTATGTTATTCACAGACACACTTTGTACACTGTTCCATATCAGAATGTATTTCCTTCGTCACATTCACAAACAGTATTGAAAATATGTTCTTCGGCAAATAAAAATGTTTTGTTCATAATATTTCAACTAGCGATTGCTCTACTCCACGCACGACCACCATAAATTAATGACCAGCTCAACACAAGTATTGGTAGAGCGTCAGACACCATGCTTTGCAGTATTGTTATGGTCCTTTGCATTCTAAGTTCAAATCCTGCCGAGGTTAACTTCGACTTTCATACTTACTAATTCGATAAAATAAAGTACCAGTAATGGACTGCCGTAATGGATTTGTGCCGAAAAATAGAAACACTATTAATGTGCAATAAGAGCAAAATATAACGACATTGCTCAATTATTTTATCTAATGTTGTAATAACACAAGGAAATGTTGTTTGTGTATTTTTTTTTTATATTTGCTCATAGGCTTTTACAATTTCGCTCAGCCAACAACTATTAAAAAGTGAGTTGCTTAAGATAACAATTTAATCACAAATTGTTGCTATCTTTTAATACACTCCAACAAGTCATCAAATTATGTACAATAAAAACAAATCTTATTAATTTGCTCAGGAAATATAAAGAAAATGTATATACACTGATAATTGCAATTGTATGTAAATATTTTGTTTTTGTATTGTATATTTTATGTTTTCTATTATGTATAATATATTGATTTAATATTGATTGTTTT
>OZ024753.1:30953742-30986242 GCA_964016885.1 Eledone cirrhosa | reverse complement strand
TGAGAGCTCCATAGACCTCATCATGTACTCTCGTTATGTAGACGATATCAATATAGTTATAAGAACACCCCCACTAGAGAGCACTAACAAGTTTGATTTAGAACGTAGCACAATGGAAAGCATCCAGCAGATAGCTAATTCCATACACCAGAGTATCGACTTCCCTTCCAAACACCCTAACAATAGACTACCTGTATTAGACACAGAACTCTGGATTAACACTATAGACGAGAGAGCCCAAATTCTCCACTCACACTATGCTAAACCCATGGCCTCCAAATACCTGATACTCAAAAACTCAGTAATGTGCTAAGTTTAATATTCTGATCGCAGATTTGGTACGAGTGATGAAGAATGTGTCCCGCATGTGCGACCCAACAGAAATGGAAAGACACATCCAACACTTCATCAACCGCATGCAGTTCTCTGGCTACAACCAAAGAGACAGAGTCAGAGTATACGAAGGAGCCATGGAGAAGTATAAGACCCTCATAGAACTGGACATGAAAGGAATTTGCCCATTATACAGGAGCAAATCATGGAATAGCTTAGATAGTATATAAATATACAGGAGCAAATCATGGAATAGCTTAGATAGTATATAAATATACTTCATTATTTCTGAAGACGGCGTATATATGTGTTGGTATGTATATTTAATCTTGATAGTTTGTATAATTTTGTATAATTTTGTACATAGATCTGTTGAATATGCATGCCAATTCTAACACATATATATCCTAGAAACGATCGTTAAATAATGAACTTTTTTTGTTTAATATAAGGAACTGTCTCATTGTTTATTCATTATTTGTTTAATATTTTATCTTGACTCTGTATACCGTTTATCTTTCACCGAAAGTGATTTTTCATTACATCTCTTCTTTCCATGATATCCGGAATACATTGAGTTCTTCATACGGATTGGACACTACCGTAAACTCTTGGTAGATTTATCTACATATATATATATATATATATTTATATAAATATAATTGTATATATATATATATATTTATATTTATATATATATTTATATAAATATAATTGTATATATATATATTTATATTTATATATATATTTATATAAATATATTTGTATATATATATATTTATATATATATTTATATATATATATATATAAATATATTTGTATATATATATATATATATATATATATATATATATATATATATATATATATATATATTTGTATATATAAATATATTTGTATATATATATAAATATATTTGTATATATATATAAATATATTTGTATATATATATATAAATATATTTGTATATATATATATATATATATATATATTTGTATATATATATAAATATATTTGTATATATAAATATAAATATATTTGTATATATATATTTGTATATATATATTTGTATATATATATATAAATATATTTGTATATATATATTTGTATATATATATATAAATATATTTCTACATATATATATATATAAATTTGTATATATATATATAAATATATATGTATATATATATATTTGTGTATATATGTATATACATATATATATTTGTAAATATATATGTTTATATATATATATAAATATATATATTTGTGTATATATATATTTATATTTTTTGTGTATATATATATACATATATATTTTTTTTGTGTATATATATATACATTTATATATATATTTAAATACGTTTATATATTTATATATATATATAAATACATTTATATATCTATCTTTCTCTATATATATATAAATACATTTATATATTTATATATATATATATATAAATACATTTATATACCTATATATATATAAATGCATTTATATATCTATATACATAAATGCATTTATATATCTATATATATAAATATATTTATATATATATATATATATATATATATATATATATATATATATATATATATATAAATACATTTATATATATATATATATATAAATACATTTATATCTCTCTCTATATATATATAACAAATATCTATTAAAATAACATTAAAATTTAGGCAAAGAATCGCTGCTTTCAACCTTAACGGGATCTTCTGAAAATATATAAATAAATATATAAATCTATGTATATATATATATATATACATTTATATATATATACATACATTTATATATTTATTTACATATATTTACATTTTATATATATATATATATATATTTACATATACATACATTTATATATTTATTTATATATATACATTTACATATTCACATTTATATGTTTATTTATTTCGGATATGACTCCAGAAACAATAAATCTCTACTTGAGTGGGTCATGGTGCCCAAATCCTGATATGAAAGACTTCGCTAATGCGTGCTATCAAGTTAGACATGGCCCAGGTCAATTCTGGCCGAAACCTATCAAAGTTATATACTCTTTTACTCTTTTACCTGTTTCAGCCATCCGGCTGAGGCCATGCTGGAGCACTGCCCTTGTTGCTACACATTTTATCTCCAGCCTGTATAGGTTGGCAACTGGTGTAAGAGGGAGTTTGTTGCTGCTGCCCTATATATATATATATACATTTATATATATATATATATATACATTTATGAATTTATATTTATATATATACATTTATAAGAAAATTAGATTTTTTTTTTTTTTTTCATGTTGGAGTAGTGTCACCATAGTGACATACAACGGGTTTTGGGCATTTTAAACTTGGCGGAGCCCATCTGTTCTCCAGGTCTAAACACAGCCGATTTCTTCTACAAAGAGAGAGAGAGAGAATCGACCCCAGTATTGGAATGGTACTTTTTTTATCGATCATTAATGGATGAAAAGCAAAGTTGATCTCGGCGGAATTTGAACTCAGAGAGTAGAGAGCCATAACAAATACCATAATACATTCTAACGACTGACGTTCTAACGACTCTGCCAATTCGCTGCTTAAATTTTCCATCGGCGTCAGCCATTTTGACCAGCTGTCACATTACATAAAAGATCGAAGATAAAGAAGTAGATAAATAAGAACAAAACAAAAAAATGGAAGAAGAAAAAGAACGAAACATGACAATAATACTTTCAACTCAATAATCGGGCATATAATTATAGAAAAGCGAACGGTTGCCACGTAATATAGACAGTTTTAAGGTGGGAAGTTAGTTAGTTATCTTTGACTAGTATATACTGGATGTTAAATGTATTATCGGTTTAACGGTTTCTAAGCATGGGACAGAGCAGTAGCTTTTTTACTGAGCGAGAACTTGAAGCCTACGAGGTAAGTGATATTTCGTTAGGTTTTCAGTAAATGAAACACGACAGAAAAAAACAAAACAAAACAACAATAACAAAAACATCAGTCCTTTCTTTCTCGTTCTTTTTATTATTAAGTTATGCTTTAGGGAACTTGACTGGCAGCATCGGTAGAGCATCGAACATGCTTTGTGGCATATAATTATGACCCTTTATGTTCTGAGTTCAAATCCCGCCGAAGTTAACTTTGCCTTTCATCCTTATGGGGTCAATAAAACAAAGTACCAGTAATGTACTGAAATCGATTTAATCCAGCACACAAATCACGGACCTCACACAAAGAATGGATCTCCGTCGGTGTTAACAATGAGTGTTCCAGTTGTTCGATCAACTAAAGAACTTTCATATAAAATTAACGAGCACGTGATTAAGCCTTCCATATACATATCTACCCTTAATGTAATTCTCAGGGAGTTTCAGCATGAGAAGGCTGACCTCTTTGAACCTATCTTACAGGCTTCCAACTAGCTTCCGGCTGTCCAATTTCCCTCACAAGGATTGCATCAACTTGTTACTAAGGTAAAGAAACTTGTCCAAGATATCCAGCAGTGGAATTGAATTCAAGACCTCATAATTATGAAGTGAACATAACCATTCAGCCACACATGAATTCACTGACCCACACACCTCGTCTCCAGATCCCAACAAAAGTTCAGACCACTACACTTTACCACAAAACAAATCACAAACCTCAGACAGAGATTACGTAATTGCGTAATTGCTTCGACAAACCCACCCCCTCTTACATTGACCATTATAACTGTCATCGACATTAGTGTTGGACATGCAAAAGTCAACCTTGAAAAATGGGGATATTTAAAGGATGGGGACGTTGTGTGTGACTGAGGGCATCGAACCACAAACTACGCAGCACCTCCTGATATTCCCCCTGCTGGAACACCCTAGCACAGCATTGGACTTGGCAGAGTTTACTGAGAAAGGACTGTAATGTGTTCAACTGTGGCGGAACTACATCTAGCTAAGCTTTATTACTGATACTCTTGTGGACACAACAAGAAAAGATTCGGGTAAATGATATAAGGTATAGCTTTAACTTCTCAGCAAACCGTTTTCTTAAACGAAACTGCTTCCCTAACATCGCGAATATTTTTCAAAGCAAAGCATGAACACTAAAACTTCTCCCCCTCTACAGCTCTCTTATGTCTGTTTAGAAATAACGCTTGCTACGTATCTTTTGCAGGCAGCAACATTTCTCTCTCGGAATGAAATTCACATGTAAGTTGACTATTACATATTCTTTTATTCTTTGAAAGGTGGCAACTTCGCAGATTCATTAGAGCGTTGGACAGAATGCTTTGAGGTATTCGTTTCTTCTCTATTAGTTGAAATTCCGCCGAGGTCAACTTTGCCTTTCATCCTATCAAGGTCGATAAAAAATCTACCTCGATTGTTCCTCCATATCTCTTTCTTACTTTCTCTCAATCCTTTTCTAGAATAAATCAACTGTGAAGGGATGGTCCCCGTCAGGCTTAAAATACCTAAGAAACGCCGTATGCTACTTCGGCGTTCCAAACAGGAGCTACAGAACCACCCATACATTATTGTTTTACTTATGTCACTCATTAAACTGCATTAGTATTGGAGCTGCACTTATATATGTGAACTACTCTTATTTTCTAGGCTGTCAACAGCTAATCGAGTCAGTTGTTAGTGTTGCAGTATATCGATTATGTAAGAACATGTGTTGTGTTATTTTATTAGATGGTAATATTGTAGGGTGTATGCTGTGTGGCTTGTTATTTTATTAAGTGCTTATCATATAAGTTACGTGTTTATTTTGTGTTATCTAATCAGAAGCGGGCTGTTCCTAGCAGAACTATTAATTTTATAAACCGTGGGTAACGTTTAGCTCTGATAAGACTTGCATGTTTTGTTCATATGTATCTTTTTATCACAGTGTTGGTGGATACTTGGCAGAGTGCTTAGAACGTCGGATAGAATGGTTTGCAGTATTTGTTCCGACTTTCTGCGCTCTGAGGTCAAATACCTTCGAGGTCAACTTTACATTTTATTCTTTCGAAATCAATAAAATATTGAACTAGCACAACTCAGCCCCGATGTCGATTCTTCTTCTTATATCTCTTTCTCATCACCTCTGGAAGAAATCGGCTGTTTAAAACGTCTAGGTTTTTAAAAGATGCTCATCACCCACTGTATGTCACTACAGTGCCCCAACAACTATTCTCTCTCTCTCTCCCTCTCTAGCTGTCGAAACGACCGGAGCTCATCCGTCGGGGTGCTGACTCTTTTCCTATATATATATATATATATATATATATATATATATATATGATGGCTGCACCTCAATTTCGAGTAATGCCATCACTTGATACTGAAGCATGAGTATCAAAGATGTGGCCTTTTAGTCCTGCTAGGGACTTGCCTGTGACCAGCAATACCATGCATCGCAAAAAACGTCACATATCAAACGATGCCTGTGCTTGAAGCTTTTTTAAGTGAGGAAAGGCTTTGCACGGGGCCAATCTCTGAACATCGAATGCATTTGCTGAAAAAGAAGAACTTATCTACATCATTGGATGCAAACGAATTTTTTTTTGTAGAGCGAGAGACTCCTATTCTTCATTAAGACACCTCTTTTGTTATACATACATACATACATACATACATACATACATACATACATACATACATACATACATACATACATACATACCTAGTGTTTGATTACTATTGGGACTGAGTTACCTTGATGTTCCACAAAGTGAATGTTTTCCTCTCGTTTAAATTTAAAAACAAATTCTATTTCTTTTATTTGCAGAGCTTTTGAAACATTTTGGAACTTGGACAAAGCTAATGTTTCTGTTGACAGAAATTGTGCGTTACCAATGGAGAAAATACAGTCGTTACCTGAACTGAAAGTGCGTATATGGCAATGCTTGAGAGATTATTCATTGTAGTGAAACTTTCCTAAGACGTATATCCATATATCCAACCTTCCACCCGTTCATCCAACATTCCACCCGTTTATCCAACATTCCACCCATCCATCCAACCTTCCACCCGTTCATCCAACATTCCACCCGTTCATCCAACATTCCACCCGTTCATCCAACATTCCACCCGTCCATCCAACATTCCACCCGTCCATCCAACATTCCACCCGTCCATCCAACATTCCACCCGTTCATCCAACATTCCACCCGTTTATCCAACATTCCACCCGTTCATCCAACATTCCACCCGTTTATCCAACATTCCACCCATCCAACCAATCTTCCACCCGTCCATCCACCTTTCCACCCATCCACCTATCCATGGATCTTCAACTCTTGGTAGAGTCGTACGAGCTCTGTCATCACATACGGCGTGTCTTGGATATTCAAACATTAGATATCGAAACGTTTGAGGTACATATGAGGCACATATGAAGTATATGTGAGGTATATGTGAGGTATATGTGAGGTATATGTGAGGTATATGTGAGGTATATGTTAACTATTCTATATGTGAGGCATATGTGACTTGTGGTTTCATTTGAGGTGCTTGCTAATCTGTTTTTGTGGAGTTCACGTTTGGTTTCTACTTCCTGTATGCATGTCTCTTGCAAATGACAGTTTGCCATAGGGCCCTAATATAAACAAGCTGTTCCCATTGACTTCCTTCCTAGCCCCTCAGTGCCTCTTTTTAAACCTTACAACTCCCCCCACTATGACAACCACTGAAATCCTGTTCCAAGTAATCACACTTGTCTTATGTGAACTACTTCAATAGAAAGCAAGTCTCAAATATTTGCTTTTCTCTCCCTATCTCACTCCACCTTTTCTCTCTCTTTCTTATTTCTCTAGTAATCTTCCTAGTTTCTCTCTTCTCTCTCCCCCACCCCTCTTTTATTTCTCTAGTAATCTTCCTAGTTTCCCTCTTACCTCTCCATCACTCTCTCCCTGCCCCCCTTTCTCCCACTTTTATTTCTCAAGTAGTCTTCTCTCCTTTCCAACTTACCCAATTCTCACTTTCTCTCTCACCACACATATTTTTTCTCCTAAATAATTCAAAATATTTCAACTCCACATTTCTAAAAGCCTTATATGTTTATTGTTTGGTGGAGTTGACCTACTTTCTCGCCTTTTGACCTTATTAGACATATGCAACTTTTATTTCATATTCATAGTTATGTCTGATATTTTTAAATTCTTTTGTATTAGTTTCAGCCACGATAACGACTATGCTGGGGCACCATCTTCAAGGAATTTGGGTCCGAGCAAGTATTACAAATCAAGAATGAACGTAATGTTCTGAAATATTTCTAGTTGGTTTGAAATATTTCTAGACTTAACCAGAGCTGCCAACCTCTAAAAACCCAAACGGGGTGTACCATGAAATAAAGTGTCCCCAAAACGGGGAGAAATGAGGCAAAATAGGGAGATTTTACATAATGAAAGCTATACCCATTTTCACAAGAGAAAACATCTCTCACCCTCACCAAAGTGGGTGGGAGATCTCCCCGTCCGACGGGGAGAGTTGACAGGTCTGCTTAACAGCCTACCTAACACCAGCTAAATTCAACCAGCCATTTTGTTTAACGCTCTGTCAATTCATCAACAATGAATTTGAGTGTATTTAACAATGCAGAATGTTACTGTCCCTGGCTGAAGCTAATTGTAGGCCGTATTAATTGATTTATTCAGTCAGTTAATTACTCATCTCTTTATTGAGCGGCTAATTAACTACTTAAAACTGACAGGAATTTTCAAAGTGGATTCTTAGGGTCGAAATGAAAACCCTTTCCCAGTTCATGTTACGTAATATAGAAAACATTCCAGTAGCTAAATAATACAGTTGAGTCAATCAACAAAACGATTTATAGATTTTACATCCACCTTCTTCCTTTTATTTTACAATAAATGAATGGATAAACGAATGCTTACACGGATTCGAAACCTGGGAGACAGATTTGAAAAATATTAAACGGAAGGAAAGGAAAAATGGAATAATCTTTGAGTTTACACCTAATATGATTTCATTTAGCAACAGGTGAAACTTTTGTTATTCCTGAGGCCGTACCTGCAGCCAAATTTTTTTTCTCTCTCTATCTATATATATTGCCTACTTTGCTGTTTTTTGGGGTGGGGTGAGGGATAATTACGTCCCTTTCTACATTCACGATGACCTACCTTTAGAACTCTCTTATATTTTCTAAAATCTGTATGGTGGGAAGCCATTATTAATTATATGAAAGGTTGAATGAGTTGTACATGTCACTGTTGTAACTAATTATACTTAGCTCTTCCTATGGACTGAGTGCTCTAACTCTTGGATATTTATACCAAATTTGTACTACAGTATGTGTATATATATATATGATACGTCCACTTTAGGTAAACCCGTTCCAAGACCGTATATGTCAAGTATTCTCAACGAACGACACCGGAGCCTTGACATTTGAAGATTTTCTTGATATGTTATCTGTCTTTAACGATAAATCTACATTAGAAATTAAACTGGAATATGCTTTCCGAATATATGGTGAGTAGCAGTATTGATAGTTGTTTGTTGTTTCTACCTTGAGAACCATGTCCTCTCAACCCTTGTTTACTCCACTATCTGTACCACCATTGGTTTCTGATTTAGACACAAGGTCAATCATTTTTGGGGAGGGGAAATCGATTAAATCGACCTCAGTACATTATTAGTATTTAGTTTTATCGACCCTGTAAGGATGAAGGGCAAAACTAACCTCGGCAGGATTTGAACTCAGATCTTAACGGATATCAACTTTAGGAAAGGTATTTTTGTTTATAAATGTTTAATCAGGTAGAGAAGAGCTGTGTCCCCCCAACCTTTTAAGAGCCCTCGGAACTGGTGGTGGTGGTGGGAGGGGGGTAACAGGAGGGAAGGCAGTGTTCATAACTTTTATTCAGGGTCGTCGAGTTTGGTGGGAGAGAGAGAGGGGGGGGGGTATCTGACCTGTATGCTTGCCATTGCGTAAACTTGGCTAAAATCACCCACGGGCCAGGTGATGGTGTTGCTTAAATAAAGAGGGTGTGTGTGGTAAAAAACCATATCCATCGCTGGTTGACTTTGTTTTTCATTATTCCAATTAATGAACTCTGCTAAAATCACCCAAGGTATGTTGGTGTTGAACCGGTCGACAGATTAAGTCAACCACCCAAATAGGTCAGTGGAGTTTGATCTTTGAACCAAAAGAGTCGGACCAAATACTGCCAAACAGCTTATCCGACGCCCTAATAATTCCACCAATCCTCCGCCCTGGATAGGTATTTTATTGTTTCGACCACGTATGTCTGAAAGGCAAAGTTGACTTCGGCGGAATTTGAACTCTGAGTATAGTGAACGGGAACAAATACCGGAAAAGATTTTGTCGTACATGTCTCCGTAGCCAAGCTTCAGTCTAAGAGATAGTGGTGGTGTGTGTAGGGTGGTGGGGGTGTTGGTGGGGTACCGTTTAGTAGCTGAAATTCCAGTTAACTCATTGACAATTTACAGCCTGAATCTATAAGCTTTTCTCAGAAAGTTGTGTTGATTTACCTGTATGGTAAAGAATATATATATATATATATATATATATATAACAAACAAAAAGAAAACAATCCCAAAATAGACGAGAGCCGGTTGTTATGAGAAAATATTTACTAGGACAGTCACGTATTCAGTAGAATTGTCTTAAGCCTCATTAGACGAACACTGCAAATAAAACATCTGCATTTACAGTGAGTCACTATTGGGACAGATTTAACATTTAAAATAGAACTAATTACATTTAAAGAAAATAAATTAGCAATGTCCGGGTATTTTGTCATTAAGCAATAATGCGACACTTTGAAATAACAACCTACATACGAATTTCTGTTAATAGAGAGTGGATCAGTTAAAAAAAAATACAATATTACTAGAAGCCCCCAAAATCTAAAAAGTCTGTCTTAAGCCATTAAGGCACGTTAGGCCGGTACTTATCCCTATTTGATGGTGTGATGTGACTGAGAGTACAAGACCCCCCCCCCCCCCCTGGACAGGACGCCAGTCCATCGCAGGGTTTAACCTCCAGCTATTGCAGGTACTCATGTTCAGCTGAGTATACTGGAGCAACTTGAAATGAAGTGTTTTGCTCAAGAACATAACTTACAACCCAGCCCAGGAATTGAGCCCACGACATTAGGATCGTAAGTTCAACACCCTAACCACTAGGCCACGCACCTCTCCCCAAAAGAAATTATTTTTCAAGTGAGAGCGGCGGGTTGGCAGTATCGGTAGAGCGTCGGACAACATGCTTCGCGACATATAGTTACGGCCCTTTACATTCTGAGTTCAAATCCCGCCGTGGTTAGCTTAGGCTTTCATCCTTGCAATTATTTTTCCTTTCATTGGTGGCACTCCTATCCAAGAACCCCCCTCCCCTGACCACAGTTATTCCTCTTTTCATTGGTGGCACTCCTTTCCAAGAACCCAATCTGATATAGACCGAACTGTTATATCGGATGCCGAACGCTTCGTAGTTACTATTGGGGTCACCATCAACAGGGCGCCGACAAAAATTTTAAGGTCCTCCTCATTTCCTCAATCCCCCGAAAATGGTCCTGCTTAAAAGTGAGTGAGTGTTGTGTCCTCTGTTAAATAAACCAAATTTTTAACGAAATGTTATACACTACTTACGATGTTTAAATAGCGTTTATATTGAAAATGAAAATGGCATGTAATGCCCAATGCTAATTCGTAAATTTTCTACAAGCCATTAATGGAATTTTAATTTTTTTTTCCAGAGCAAAGCGAGCGGACTGACTAATGTGTGCTGCAAATTTCGAGGAAATCTGCACAGTATCTTAAAGTTAATTTGCCCATCATCTTTAAGTTACGCCTCAAAAAAGCCTAAAAATGCCTAAAAAATGCGGTTTTTTGTCTAATTCGGGCCATAGGGCAGAAAAAGTTAAAATGTTTTTTAGCCCATTGCACTTCAAGAAATCTAAAGTTTGAAAAAAATCGGTCAGGTACTTCTCGAGTTTTAGGGATTTACACAGACATCCTTTGTTTTATACATAGAGATAAAACCTAATATAATTAATCGAGTTTTTTAAGGGTGGTGGATTGGCAGTATCGGTAGTGAGTCGGACAACATGATTTGTGGCATATAATTATGTCCCTTTTACGTTCCGAGTTCAAATCCCGCCGAGGTTAACTTTGCCTTTCATCCTTACAGGGTTGATAAAATAAAGTACCAGTAATGCACTGGGGTCGATTCAGTCGACCCCATACCACCACCACCGCACAAAAAAAAAAAAAAAATTGCTGGCCTTGTACTTAAATCAGAAACTATTAATTAGGAAAATACATTTGGCTGACTGGCTGGTTGGCTTGTTGTTTTATCGTTGTTGTTTGGTCAGGGAGAAAAGGGCAATATTGGGATGGGAAAATCGATTATACTTACTTCAGTACTTAACTGACATTTCAATTTATCGACCTCGAATGAAAGAAAGGCAAAGTTGAACCGAACGGATTTGAACTCAGAACGTGGAGAACCGTAACTAAACGCCGCAAAATATTCTGTTCACAATCCTAAAGATTCTGCCAATTTGCCGCCTTCAACTTCTTTATAATTGTTTCTACTTTTGGCACAAGGCCAGCAATTATCCCAGTGCATTACTGGTACTTTATTTTATCTACCCCGTAAGGATGAAAGACAAAGTTAACCTCGGTGGGATTTGAACTCAGAACGCAAAGGGTCGTAACTCTATGCTGTAAAGCATGGTGTCCAACCCTCTACGGATTCTGCCAATTTACCGCCTTCAACTTTAGAATGTAAATAAGTTCACCTTCTGTTCAACAAAGCAGTTGAAAAGACAACAAAAAAGAAACGGAAACATTTTTCTGAGCACATTTCAATTTTAAAGTAAATTTCCAAAAATATAATTTTATCAAAATAGTGTCACAGTATAAGAATGAGTCATTCAGGTTTTTTTTCCTTGGAGTGGCGGAATCTCAAGTGAATTATTTCAGCTTGAAATATAAATACTTTTTGTCAATTCATCCGTTGTATTTCGTAGAAGTAATTGTTAAATAAAAGCGGGGAATCCCATGTCCTCCAGGAAACCACAGAAAATTCTATCTTGATGTAGTGTGCCTAATCTACCAAGGACAGTGTTATAATTCATGTGAAGTCAGTTATGTATCAAGTATCACATAATATAAGGACAAGTCATGATTCATACAGTGTATGTGATGTATGATGAACCATCATTTTCTATCATCATCATCGTCGTCGTTGAAGAAGAAGAATATTCAAACACGCTTTCTAGAGGATCCCGTCAGAAGCAACCGTCTCCAAGTCAGTCCAGACGTGTTCATGGACTAGCCTTGGGTTTCCTGTCGGTTGGTCTTGTTCGTAAAACCTGTCCAGAGATTGTTTCTTAGCAGGCCAAATGTTGGCGTTAATGATGGGCACAAACTTATGGGCAATGTGCTTGTTGTACACTCAGAGTTCTGATGAACACATTCTCTTTACTCTTCTGAGGCATTCATTCCTGTTCCTCTCCTTATTTAGGAGTCCATCATATGACATTTTCATTCTATACCTATACTTATCACCTGACCAGGGGCCTCGTTTGCCTTAAAAATGTGAGGGGGTCAAACCAACATTTGTTGATTCTTAAAGGAGCATAAATTGCTTATGGTGCCTTTTCCTGGACCTTATCACATAAGTAAAATGTTACTCTAATTAAATTTTATATATTCAAATGGAATAAGCTTAAGAAGAGCTTATTATATCAAATAAACAAAAAAATAGAATATAGACGTTTGAAAAAATGTGTGTGTGCTGAACTACTTCCCTGGTACCCCATGAAACAAAGCCCTTGCACCTGACTATAGAGACTGTATCGTCAAGATGTTCATTTAAAAGTTTTTAGAGGAGGGCACAACTTTTCCACTTTTTATTGTCAAAAAATGCATATTTGAATTCACCAAATTTCATTCCAATGTCTCTGTCTCTCTCTCTCTCTGTGTGCGTGTGCGTGTGTGTGTGTGTGTGCGTGTGCGCGTGTGTGCGTGTGTGCGCGCGCGCCTGTTTCTGCAATTTCTCTCTACTAGTTTTCATCACTCAAATATACATTTTTTTTTTTTACAACTAGATTTCGATGATGACAAAATAATTTCCCGAAGTGACATTGAACAAGCCGTTCTTTCTTTAACAAAGACGAATCAGCCACGCGAAGAAGATTCATTGTCTGAAGAACAAATGGAATTTCTCATTGATAAGGTGAGTAGTTTATCTTTTATTAGTTTCTAAGTGAAGACACGTGATTTAGTAGATATAATGATCGGTTCTAGGTTATGAGATCGATCTTCCGCGGCGCGTTGCGTTCTTAATCGAGACACTTTATTTCACATTGCTACAGTTCACTGTTGGCAAAAATGGGTTGTAAACAGAAGTGACATACACACACATTAACCAACACACACACACACACTCTAACCAACACACATACACACTAACCAACACACACACACACACTAACCAACATACATACATACACACACACACTCTTAGAAGCTCCCTGTTGATTCTGTGATGTGAATGGCTAATACAGATTAATATGAATGATGGCATGTTGAATGCTGAGAGAAAGATATAGAGAATAAAATGGTGAGAGAAGAGAGGTGATATAGATAATCCTAACGAGAGGGGGTGGGTAAGGTTTTGTCGGGGGTCAGAAATGACACTATTAAAACATTAAAACACGTGATGGGTGAGAAAAAATTGATAAAAAAAAAAATTCAAATAAAAATTAAAAAAGTACAAATATATATATATATATATATATATATTTTAATAAAGATTTTCCAGCGTGTATAATTGCGGGAGTGTATACATATGGTAAAGAATTGTTTCTACTTTGGGTACAAGGCCAGAAATTATTTCAGTGCATTACTGGTACTGTAAGGATGAAAGGCAAAGTTAACCTCGGTGGGATGTGAACTCAGAACGTAAAGGGCCATAACTCTATGCTGCAAAGCATGGTGTCTGACGCTCTACCGATACTGCCAATCCACTGGCATAGATATGGTAAAGAATATATTCAAGATATATATTATGTTGACATGATCAATATCACTCTGGATAATGGTACACCCAGTATAGCAATAGCTTTACTTTAAATTACTTCACTCTATTTTCAAAGGAAGATGAGATAACTCTATGTTCAATATTGAAATAATGTACAACTCTAATTTCAAAGAGACAGTGTATCATTATTCACTGGGACAAGGGCGGTGGATTGGCAGTGTCGGATGCCATGCTTTGCAGTATAGAGTTATGGCCCTTTATGATCTGAGTTCAAATCCCGCCGAGGGTAACTTTGCCTTTCATCCTAACGGGGTCGATAAAATAAAGTAGCAGTCACGAACTGGGGTCGATTTAATCGACTTTCCCCTCCCCCAAAATTGCTGGCCTTGTGCCTATATAAGAAACCATTATTCACTGGGACACTGTCGTGACATGATACTTTAAACCTTGTAGAACTCATCCTTTTACAGATTGGAGCACAATCGATTTCTTCCAGAGAGAGAGAGTTGACCTTGCAGTACTAAACGGGCACTTTTTGTTTATCGACCTTGAAAGGATGAAAGGCAAAGTTAACTTCAGAGGAATTTGAACTTGGAGACCTAGAACGAATACTGCAAAGCATTCTATCTGATGTTCTAATGACTCTGTTAATTCACCACATGTATCAAGGATTACATTAGCCCAATGTGTATTTACTGTTTAAATATGATAACCAAACTTCCCTCAAATCCTGCTTTATGTCTAGCAGTTTAAATGACCACATAAGTAAAAGCTCTCACATTTTCTCCAGTAGCAAAACATTCTAAGTAGCAATGTTTGTGTGTGGTGATGTGGATGATAGAGATTAACATGATTGATAACCTGCTGAATGTAGATTGGTAACAGAGAGAGAGGGAGGGAGCGAATGTGAGGAGGCATGTGGATAGAATTAATCCTACCAAAGAGGGGCAGTGGTAAAGAGAGAGAGAGGGGTTAGTGATGACCGTATTTTATTGACCTAATTATTCCAACTAAAAAAAAATAAACGTGTCATTAAAACACATGATGGATGAGAAAATGTAAAAATTAGATTAATAATAAAAAAAATTCTAAAACTATTTTTGTGTCCATTTTGAATTAATGGCCACTTTCCTGTGTTTATAAATGTAGGAGTGGATAAGTAGTGTATATAGGGAAAGGAATATACTTATAAATGATATATATGTTAAGTAGACAAACTGAATTGGATGAAAGTTTTGAGACGGAACACTTTAAAGCTGGCTGTCATTCCAGATGGCAACCTTAATTAATTTTTTTCATATTCAGTAACGTAATTTGGCCATATAGAAGCTTCCTGATGAGTTTGTATAGGCGGTGGATTGGCAAAATCGGTAGAGCGTCAGACATGCTTAGCAGCTTAGAGCTATGGCTCTTTATGTTCTGAGTTCAAACCATGCTGAGGTTAGCTTTGCCTTTCATCCTTACGGGGTCGATAAAATAAAGTACCAGTAATGAACTGGGGTTGATTTAATTGACTTTCCCCTCCCTACAAAATTGTTGGCCTTGTCTAAATCAGAAACTATAATTACAGGTGATGGACGAAGCTGATATGGACATTGAGGATGGTATAGGATTTGCAGAATTCTGTTGTTTGATGAGGAAAAAACCTGAATTCGTAGAGTAAGTAGTGCTAATCCCTAATTTATGATGTATTACGGTTTAACATCTTATTTCCATGCTTACATTAGATGGACAAGTTGTCACATTCTGAAGCCTTTCCTAACAAAGCCAGCCACTTTACAGCAGGTACTGGAAGCATTTTCTCATGGCATCAACACTAGTACCTTACAGAGTGGACTGGGTGTGTTCTATTGTGGCACCAACACAGCCACTTTAGAGTGGGCTGTGTGTTTTATTGTGGAACCAACATAACCACCATATACTACAAAATATGGCTGCTACTTGTTTTTGGTGTCCAAGCAGCCAACAGATGTAGACACCTCTCCTTCCCTTACTAAGCAGTTAAAAAAAAATCACATGAAGTGTTTCACTGCATATAACAATTCTCCTTGCCTGTTTACTTTGCTGCATTCTAGGATCATTAACTGGGAGTAGACAACAGAGGTATTAAAGGGAATTAGATTGGAAGTGATATAAGTACAATACATTCCTAAACTAATACTATGGCAGTCACTCACAATCAAGTTATCACTTGGTAGTATGTATCATGCTATTGCTAAGAGCCTTAGATACCTAAGTAGTTGTTAGCAGCCACAGAAACCCTCCTTCCCTTTATTGATCAAGCAGAACATCCAGGATGTAGCAGTTGGAAGAGAAGACAGCATTACCACTGGACTGGTACTTTCTTTATTAATCCAAAAAGGATGAAAGACAAATGGACTTTAGTGGGATTTGAATTCAGGAGTGCAGAGAGCCAGAACAAATGCTGAAGGCTCTAACAATGCTGCAGAAATGAAACAGCCAAAATTAGCGCCCTCTTCTATAACAAAATTACATTTAAAAACTAACTGCTGTTAGACTAACAAAATATGACACCCCTTGTTACCCAATAATCAATTTCAAATGTTTAAATTTGTAGATTATTACACCTAACACAGTACAACTATGTATATATAAGAATATAGGAGTACATCAGGGTTCGGTCCTCAGCCCGCTCTTGTTCATTATAGTCCTCCAAGCCATAACAGAGGAGTTTAAGACTGGCTGTCCATGGGAACTTCTCTATGCTGACGATCTGGCTCTTATAGCAGAATCAGTAGAGGAGCTAGAGAATAAATTCCGGCTATGGAAACAGCAGTTGGAAGCAAGAGGACTGAGAGTAAATCTAGCTAAGACAAAAGTGTTGATGAGTAGAAAAGAGGACAAAACCCTGATTCCGTCAGGGAAATGGCCATGTTCGATATGCAGAAAAGGAACTGGCATAAATTCTATAAAATGCACACAATGCAGGTCCTGGGTACACAAGAGATGTAGCGGGATAGCAGGCAAACTAACAGGTAGGGAGAAATATGTATGCAGTAGATGTACAGGAAAATTAGACAGTAGAAGTCGCACTGATAGACACATTTTTCAAATGCGAGAGGGCGCTATAGAAGTGGTGGATAGCTTCCGGTACCTAGGAGATCAGATTAGCATGGGAGGAGGGTGTTCCGAGGCCATAGTATCTAGAAAAAGGACGGGTTGGAAGAAGTTTAGGGAGCTGCTTCCTCTGTTGACGAAGAAGGGTTTCTCCCTGCGTACGAAAGGCCGGTTGTATGATGCCTGTGTGAGGAGCGCGATGCTGCATGGTAGTGAGACATGGGCAGCAACCGCAGAAGATATGCGACGGCTGGAGAGAAATGAGGCAAGCATGCTCCGTTGGATGTGCGTGAACGACCCAGCATAAATGTGTTGAGAGAGAAACTGTGTCTGAGAGGGATAGAATGTAGTGTACGGGAGAGGAGACTGAGGTGGTATGGACATGTGATGCGCATGGAGGATGACCGATGGGTGAAGAAGTGCCAGGAAATGCCAGTTGAAGGAAGACGTGGTAGAGGTAGACCACGAAAAACATGGGCGGAGGTGGTGAGAACAGACCTCAGATCATTGAAGCTCACGGTGGAGATGACGAGGGACCGTGACGAGTGGAGAGATGCTGTGCTGAATAAGACCTGTCCCACCCTTGCAAGCAGGGAAAAGCGGACGTAAAATGATGATGATGATGATGATCATCATCATCATCGTTTAATGTCTATCTTCCACGCTAGCATGGGTTTGGCTGCATTCCCATATATGGACTGTACCCCTTGATAAGTTCAGCTAGATTCCTGCCATTCTAATACTGGTGGCTTAGTTCGGATCTAGCTGTTGAAACGGCCAGAGCTCAGCCATCGGGGTCCTGACTCTTTTCCTATATATATATATATATATATATATATAAATATTGGTTTCGAATTGAGTATAAAACTGGTTTGATAGCGTTAATTAGAGGTATAGTGTCATCTTTTTATTTGACTCACACCATCAATTTGTTTCAATTATGAGATCTTATCATCATGTGACACTGAAATACTACTAGGCTACCATAGCTGTAAATAGTTTTTCCCTGGAAGCTCAAAGTTGGATTTAATTGAACAAAGACCTACTAAAGATGATATGCCAGTTCAGCTTGTTTATGTAATCTCACTAAGGTACAATTCTAGCTTGCAACTACACTATGGATGGTGTATTAGAAACCGTGACAGCCGAGGTTCAATACTTTTGGATTGTATTACAAATTCAACATATTATGAAAATATGTCCACACAATTATTTATTACTTAAATATACTTGAAATTTATTTTTTACTTGACATTTGACAAATGTCAAATAATAATAAATATCTACTATCTAACATTGTCAAACTTTAGGTTCTTCAGTATCCGGTTATGAATAACATCAGTGGTAATGATAACGATGACTTGTACCAATTAAACCTAACATATATCACTGTTAGCTCAGAATACCAGGCATGTTTTATTTACTAACTATTTATTGTAAAAACAACTACTGAAAGAAAGCAAGGAAAACAAATACCACAAATCTCTCTCTATCAATATATTTTATTTACAAAATATACAATAAACATTTCAAATCATGAATCCCCTTTTACAACTCCGTTTTTTGCTTTTTCTTTTTCATCTTTATCTTCTTCTTGCATTTCACTATTTCTGTAAACAAGAGACAGTTTATGATATTAACTCTTTTGATATCAAACTACCTGAAATTGCCCCCCTCCCTTTCTACAATAGAAAAGTGTTTATATTTATTTAAAAACCACTGTTAACCCTTTTAGCGATTACATTACTCGATATATACTATTGTATTTTCACAGTAAAGGCATTACCTCACATAATATTGACTATCAGATTTTGAGAATATCTTAACATCAGTGTGAGTAGTCAGAAAGAAGTGAGAGAATTCTGGCCAGTTTAAATGCTAAAGGGTTTAGTTATTTTCCAAATACCAGATATATGATGAGAAAGTTAGTTATATTACTAAATCCTTTTGATCATTTTCAAAATATTTTAAAACATATATAAAGTGTATTTATTAAAAATATAGTAATAGAGGATGGATAACCCTAGATGTTCATCCTTTTGGTATGATTTCTATGACTGGTTATCTTTAGAAATCATACCAATAGGGCAGAGGTCAAGGACACACCAAAATCAGTTCTGAATGTGCAAGACATGGCCACCTGCCTAACATTGCCCACAACAGGACAACCAGTCTAATCCATGCTAGTGCAGAAAAAAGGGACATAAAATGGTGATGACGATGACCACTTCCTTAGAGTTGCTGTCGCCATAAAATGCACCCAGTACACTCTGTAAAGTAGTTAGTATTAGGAAGGGTTTCCAGCTATAGAAACCATGCCGAAATGGAAAGTATCTGAGTAAGACGTGAACCCCTGACCTGTCACAGAGGACAGTAGCCCCAATTAAAATACTGACTTCGTCTATAATGATCCACCCAACTCACGCTAGCTTAGGAAAACAGGCGTAAAATTATGATAATGAGGCATAGCTGATTGGTTAAGGAGGCCACTCTGTAACCATATGGTTTCAGGTTGAGATCCTTCTGATTGAAATTTAGAAGATGGAAATTGAACAAACTATGTATATACATATTATACATTCACACATATATTATATACATACACGATATGTATATCACCTTGACCAACCAGCAATCGGCGCCGCTGGTCACAGCACGTTGTGCTATTTTAGCCATAAGATAACGCCATCCAACTGGCTGGGCGGGCAGGCCGGCCGGTACTCATTTCTACAGCTGAGTAAACTGGAGCAACATGAAATAAAGTGTCTTGCTCAAGGAAACAACACATCACCCGGTCTGAGAATTGAACTCACAACCTTTCGATTGCTCTAACCACTAAGCCATGCGCCTTCACAATATGTATATATATATCCTCATTATATCAATTAATGTCTGCTTTCTTTGCTCCAACCTGTTCAGGGGGACAGTTAACCCCAAATAACAACCTACTCAGACCATAACAACCCAACTCAACTCAGCATGGAAAGCTAACTTTAAACGAAGATGATAATGTTTACCTTGATCTTCTGATAAAACAGCTTTCCTTTTAATTGTTTCTTCTTCAGATTGAGGAGAATCTTCAGTTATTTCATTTTCTTTTGTTGACACTATTTTCTTAGGCTTGGATTCCTTAGGTTTAGTGTTGGAAGATTTGATATAGATAGCTACACATGTCAGACGGAAGGATGTGCTGTGTTCAACCAGCAAACTGGTAGCAATATTACTCTGTGATAACAATAATAATAATTATTATTTCTTTATTTACATTAAAAAAAAGAACAGCACAGGATATTAAGAATTAAATAAGAGATACAAAACAAATATATTTATATTTACATTGTGAAAGGTAACCTTCCATACTCTGATGTATCCATCACTGCAAGCATTAACAAGGACATTGTCACCAGATGGGAGTATTCTGTGAGACAGACCACGTGTTCTGTAAATTTAAAATTAAGAAATAAAAATGTTAACTTCAATGGGAGGACATATTTGGTTAAAGGGAACAACTTGTTTTAACCCTTTAGCATTTACATTACTCTATATATATACTATTGTATTTTTGCAGTAAAGGCTTTACCTCACACAATATTGGATCTATGAGATTTTGATAGTATTTATTTTGAGAACACTACCTTAACGTCGGTATGAGTGGCTGATCATGGCCGGTTTAAATGAAGTGAGGTGTGTGCATGGCTCTGTGTACTTTAGAAGTTCACTTTGCAACCACATGATTTCATGTTATCATGAGCAAATGTTTCTACTATATCCTTTGCAAGACTAACTGTGAGGAAGCCAATTTTATAATACTAATGTGTGTATCTGTATGCATCATTACATAGACATATTGACACTGCTTAAAATAAGCAAGAAGTGATGCTTGCAGCTAAATGGTTCAATGAAGATTATATATTATACTTAAAAATAAAAGTATGTCAGGTAATCAGGCCATAGAAAAATTGCATCAAAAAGTTTTATCTAATCAATGTTAGTATGGAAAAGTAGATTTAGAAACAACAATAATGATGATAATGATAATAATGAAGTGACTTATCACATTAAACACATGTACCCTGTTTAATAACTATAAGACTCTGTACTGAAGAGTAACAGCTGATAGACAGGGTTATGTAATTATTTAATATTGCATTACAACAGAAAACACCAAGAGTTACTTCCTCCTTGGTCCTTCAGCTGCATAAATGCATAAACTATTATATAGTTGGTAAACACAATATAGCTACAAATACATAAACTGTTATATGGTTGGTAAACAATGTAGCTATAAGTACATAAACTATTATATGGAAAAATAGAGATGAGATAGTAGGCGGCATCATATTGATATGTAGCAGAGCTCAGCTTCTCTCCAGGTCTAAACACAGCAGATTTCATCCAGAGAAGGATAGAGAGTAACAAAGATATAGAAGAAGTACTAGACCAGTACATATCTTTTTATCAAACTCAAAAAGTTGACCTCGGTGGGATTTGAACTGAGAGAGCTGGGACAAATACCACAAAAAACTTTATCCAATGTTCTAACGGCTCTGCCAATTCACTGCCTTGATTTGACAATATACAGAGGGAAAAATACTAATATAGAACAAAAATAATTCAGTAAAATACCTGTTGGAGCTGGTAGTTAATTTGTAAACTTCTGCTTCTTTCTCAATGTCATAAAAATAAATATCTGATCCTTCTCCACCATATACTATTAAAGAATTCTGCAAAGATAAAATACATAATACTTATGAAAATATATTTTTGCTTATTAGTTTTAACATTTGTAGTCAATATGCCCCCTTCTTAGGCTGCCGTGAGCAAGATGAGTCATAGCATTTAACCTTGCTTGTAATGTTCCATATTTGGCAGGGTTTCTATGGCTGGATGTTCTTCCTAGCACCAACCACATTACTGAGAGTGCTGAGTATACCGTATCGTTTTGTTGTTGTCTTCCGTTTACTTTTCACATATATATATAATAAAATAGCTTATATTTATTATTAGTACAGATTAAAGTTTAAGCATAGAATTTCTGCTTTCACCTTATTACGGGATCTTCTGAAACTTTAATCTGTACTAATATATATACACACAACATAATACTTACAGTCATATATAACAAGGAATTGACACGGCCTTCAGCTTCAATGATATGAATTAAGCCAGTTGTCTGTAAAATGAGAATAAAAACAAAAGTAGAGAGACAAAAAGAAGAGTTCAATGTGTGATACTTATAGACAAGAATTACACCATCACAACCATTTTACCTGCAAATGCAGGGCCTTGTGATAGGCTTTATATTCTTTACAGGATCCTTTTTGAAGTAATGTTTTACAGCAAATTCCTTTCCTAGTGCCGACCCCTTTTGCCACTTCTTATAACATGCAGGGATATGGAGAAATCAAACCAGATACATACAACATGTAAAATAGGATTAAAATTTATAAAAGTATGTGGAACTTCTAAGAATTTACAGGAGGTAGAGAGGATATGGGCCTGCCCGTCTATCCCATGCAAGCATGGAAATTAGATGGTAGGCTATGTTGATGATGGTGATGGAATAAAAAACAGGTTTAGAGAACATAGTCAGACATTATATGATAACAAAACAAAACAATCTTACCTTTGTGAGGTAAACTTCCAATTTCTGATTAAATGCCAGACAATAAGTATCTCCAGTTAATGACCACACCACAAGGTCAGCAACTGAAATAAGACAAATATATAAAAATAACCACAGCATATCAATAGTTGGCCTTATAAAAAACTTTTGATTTATCCAAATTCACCAGTGACCCACTGAAGTGAGGTTTGTTATCCACTCTCTCTACAATGTATACAGGATGTCGTGGGTAAAAACCATAAATACATGTGATTGTGAAGCACACCATTTACTCTTTTACCTATTCCAGCCATCCGGCTGAGGCCAGGACAGTATGTATGTACTCGTAGTAGAGGTGCTGGAGTGATATACAGCATTTTAGGCATTTTAAACCTGGCAGGGCTCATCTCCTCACCAGGTCAATGCCCATGACTCTATTCTGGGCCTCTGAGACTGGTGAGAGGGAAGGAGGCAGTTATCCTCAACCTAGAGACCTTGACCAAGGGCTAGGTGATAGATTATGTATGCCACAGCAGGATCTTAAACCAGAACAAACAACATATTGCCTGGCACTCTAACAAACTGACATCCTCAAATTAACAAAATACATTCAGACATAACTTATTTAACCATTAACATCCTTTAATGATTTAGTAAAAAATATCTAAAAACACGTTAATTAATTCAAATGTTTATAGTATCTTTACTAGTGGACAAATTGCTGTGAAAATTTAAAGTGAAGACAAAGTTTTGTATTTTTTAGGAATATCTTGCTAAAGTGGTTTCATGTGATATATGATGTTAAGAGTTAAGTGAGTGAGCAAAGTTTAATGAGTTGCTGGTTACCTCGTTTCAAATTGGTGGTGTAAGCACGAACACCTTTAATAAGATTCCATGCTTTCAGGGTTTTGTCTTTGGATATAGTCAGTGCTAATTTGCCTGACGGATGTACAGCAAGGCAGTTAATACCTGCTCTGAAAGAAAAAAAAAAAAGATAATTATTAATCATAATAATTGTATTTTAAGGTCATATGATGCACCCTTTGAAAGAAAAAGTTTGAGAAAGGGGTTGTTTGTTGAAACATTAATCCTAGTATTAGTGGTGGTGTCCTTAAAGTGCTTGACATTTGAATGGTAACATTGAGTAAAGAGGACGCTTCAGTCATATCAAGAGCATAAGCAACCTCTTTAAGAGTTGACGCCATGATAAAATGCACCTAGTATACTTTGTAGTGATGTTACAGAGGACATCCTATTATAGATATGTCTGCCTATGGCTATAGTCAAAGACACTTATACAAAGTGCAACACATGGTTGTGCAGTAAACTTCTTAACCACACAGCCATGCTTGTGGCTATAAGACATCCTCAAGAAAACCATCTCGTGTACATAGCCACACTTTTAGTAAAATCCAACACAGCATAATTGATCACCATCACCATTTAAAATCTATTTTCCATGCTTGTATGGGTTAGATGAGCTGCCATATTATGAGGCGAGATAGATCAGGTGATTGAGTCTTGCTCTTAAGCTGTTTTCAGCTTGGATTTCTATGGCTGGAAGTTCTTCCTAATGGTTTCTGATTTAGGCACAAGGTCAAACATTTTTGGAGAGGGGAAAGTCGATAAAATCAATCTGAGTGCATTACTGGTACTTTATTTATTACCCCGTAAGGATGAAAGGCAGAGCTAACGTAAAGGATTGTAACTCTATGCCGTAAAGCATGTTGCCTGGCGCTCTACTGATACTGCCCATCCACAACCCATATAATGCTAGCCACTGTACTGGGAGCTTTTTCATGGGCACTAACACTACCACATGACAAGGTGAACTGGATGCTTTTGAACGAAACCATTGGTATAGTGCTCTTTACTTACTTGTGGCCCCTAAAGACACGTAAACATTCCCAATTGAATGTCTTAAATAAACACATGGTGCCATCTTCACTGCATGTAAACAGGTGACTGCCGTGATGAAATTCTAAGTGTGTCACAGAACCTGAAAACAAATAAAAGAGAAATAGTATTAGTAATACACAGAGCTGCTAATCTTACTTGCCAAAATAATAATAATCAATGACTAAATATTGTTTTGTTCTCCAACACATAATTCCCAGTACATATTTTAATTGCTTCTAAGTTAGGCACAAGGCCAACAATTTTGTGGAAAGTCGATTAAATCGCCCCCAGGAAATGTGTACATACCATATTTCCCGGCGTCGAAGACACTACTTTTTTCTGAGAATAAGTCTCAAAAATCTACCATGTGTCCTGGAAGCCAAAAGTTGTTTATTATTTTTTTCAAATTTTTGGTTGTCAAAATTAAGGTGCATCCTCGAAGACGAAGCATCTTCAGCACCGGCAAATACGGTATATCATTTCTAATATTTGTTATATATCATACCTGCATGTTGAGTGAGGGAGCCAATCATTTTCCGAGAACTTAGGTTGAACAACCACACATTTTCGTCTGTACCACCAGAGGCCAGCAAATTCCGGTTAGTTGATGTAGCCACATTTCTCACACAACCCAAATGGGAATGGTCTGTGAAACTTTCCTCAAGCTGCCATTTCTGAAAGTTCATATACATACATAGAGAATGACTGTTGACATATATATCTACACACATACATAGATAATGACTGTTGACATATATATCTACACACATACATAGATAATGACTGTTGATATATATATCTACACACATACATAGAGAATGACTGTTGACATATATATCTACACACATACATAGATAATGACTGTTGATATATATATCTACACACATACATAGAGAATGACTGTTGATATATATATCTACACACATACCTAAATACAAAGTAAAATCTACTACAGTCAGTAGGCATCTCTATCAAAACACACCCCCGTCCCACCACCCCCACCCCATCCACACCGCCCCTTTCAATGTAAAGTTATGTTGGTGCCACAACATCCAGGCCGAAACAAATGAGATTGTGTAGGCGTCACGACAAAAAACACACAGTCCACGCTGTAAATGTGGCCGTGTAGGCAACACGGTAAAAACCTCCCAGCCCCACACTGTAAATGTGGTTGGTGTTAGGAAGGGCATCCAGCTGTAGAAAACCCGCCAGACAGTCCACGCTGTAAATGTGGCCGTGTAGGCAACACGGTAAAAACCTCCCAGCCCCACACTGTAAATGTGGTTGGTGTTAGGAAGGGCATCCAGCTGTAGAAAACCCGCCAGACAGTCCACGCTGTAAATGTGGCCGTGTAGGCAACACAGTAAAAACCTCCCAGCCCCACACTGTAAATGTGGTTGGTGTTAGGAAGGGCATCCAGCTGTAGGAAACCCGCCAGACAGTCCTATGCGAGCAAGACAACCAATCTTGCCTCAAGTGGGAAAACCCCCGTCCAAACCCATGCAAGCGTGGAACACGGACGTTAAACGTTGATGATGATGATACATAGAGAATGACTGTTGATATATATATCTACACACATACATAGAAAATGACTTGATATATATATCTACACACATACATAGAAAATGATTGTTGATATATATATCTACACACATACATAGAAAATTACTTCATGATCTTAGAAATAAAAGTGGCCCGTTACAATGTATTCATTATTTATACACACATTCATACAATCTCTCTCTATATATATATACACACACACGCATATTAATAGCTAAAGTGGGGCTATAACAAACATATTCACTATTTCCCTAGTTGCTCCCATTATGAAATGAGACAGAATTTGAATGTATAATAGTGGCACATGGCTTAGTGGTTAGAGCATCGGCCTTGCAATCAAAAGGTTGTGAGTTCAATTCTCAGACCGGGTGATGTGCTGTTTCCTTGAGCAAGACACTTTATTTCACATTGCTCCAGTTTACTCAGTTGTAGAAATGAGATGATAGGGACTGGGGTCAATATCATTCCACTGCAAAAAAAGCACCCAGCACTCAGTGTAAATGAGGTTGGTGTTAGGAAGGGCATTCAGCTGTAGAAATCAAGCCAGAATCAGTTCCCGTCCCACCCTTGCAAGCAGGGAAAAGCGGACGTAAAATGATGATGAATGGGTAAAGAGCGAAGAAATCCTAGTAGAAGAAGACCATGGAAAACATGGGTGGAGGTGGTGAAAAAAGATTGCTGAAGCTCACCAAGGTGATGACGAAGGACCGTGACAAGTGGAGAGATGCTGTGTTGAATAGAACCCGTCCCACCCTTGCAAGCAGGGAAAAAGCGGACGTAAAATGGTGATGAATTGTGCCAAACTGTAGTCAGTGTTTACAATAGGGGCTGTTACACATGGAATTTCACCAGACTTAGTGGTCAAAAGGTTTCTGTGAGTATAGACCGATTGGATAAGTGCATTTGCAATTTGTCTTTTACACTGGCTGCAAAGTGCAACATGTACACACCATTTTCTATCACTTCATTAGCATGTGTATATATATATATATATATATTTGTTGTAAGGTTGCTTAGATGCGTCCATAGGCAGTATGCCGGTTGAGCACTCTATGCCCCTTCAGAGCATCATCATCATCATTTTACGTCCGCTTTTCCCTGCTTGCAAGGGTGGGACGGGTCTTATTCAGCATAGCATCTCTCCACTCGTCACGGTCCTTCGTCATCTCCACCGTGAGCTTCAATGATCTGAGGTCTGTTCTCACCACCTCCGCCCATGTTTTTCGTGGTCTACCTCTACCACGTCTTCCTTCAACTGGCAATTCCTGGCACTTCACCCATCGGTCATCCTCCATGCGCATCACATGTCCATACCACCTCAGTCTCCTCTCCCGTACACTACATTCTATCCCTCTCAGACACAGTTTCTCTCTCAACAGATTTATGCTGGGTCGTTCATTCTATCCCTCTCAGACACAGTTTCTCTCTCAACACATTTAAGCTGGGTCGTTCACGCACATTTACACTGCACATCCAACGGAGCATGCTTGCCTCATTTCTCTCCAGCCGTCGCATGTCCTCTGCAGTTGCTGCCCATGTCTCACTACCATGCAGCATCGCGCTCCTCACACAGGCATCATACAACCGGCCTTTCGTATGCAGGGAGAAACCCTTCTTCGTCAACAGAGGAAGCAGCTCCCTAAACTTCTTCAAACCCGTCCTTATTCTAGATACTATGGCCTCGGAACACCCTCCTCCCATGATAATCTGATCTCCTAGGTACCGGAAGCTATCCACCACTTCTATAGCGCCCTCTCGCATTTGAAAAATGTGTCTATCAATGCGACTTCTACTGTCTAATTTCCCTGTACATCTACTGCATACATATTTCTCCCTACCTGTTAGTTTGCCTGCTATCCCGCTATATCTCTTGTGTACCCAGGATATGCATTGTGTGCATTTTATAGAATTTATGCCAGTTCCTTTTCTGCATATCGAACATGGCCATTTCCCTGACGGAATTAGGGTTTTGTCCTCTTTTCTACTCATCAACACTTTTGTCTTAGCTAGATTCACTCTCAGTCCTCTTGCTTCCAACTGCTGTTTCCATAGCCAGAATTTATTCTCTAGCTCCTCTACTGATTCTGCTATAAGAACCAGATCGTCAGCATAGAGAAGTTCCCATGGACAGCCAGTCTTAAACTCCTCTGTTATGGCTTGGAGGACTATAATGAACAAGAGCGGGCTGAGGACCGAACCCTGATGTACTCCTACTTGTATCTGGAATTCCTCACTAAACTCCATTCCTAACCTGACTTCACTGAGAGTACCTCTGTACAAAGTTTGCACTGTCCTCACAAGCCATTCCTCAACACCTAGCTTCCTTAGGGACCACCAGATGACAGATCGGGGTACCCTATCAAAGGCCTTCTCTAGGTCAACAAAGGCTAAGTATAGTGGCTTATTTTTCTCTAAGAACCTCTCTTGCAATTGTCTCACCAAGAAGAGGGCATCTGTTGTACTCTTCCCAGGCACAGAACCAAACTGCATCTCATCTAGTTTGACCCTTTCTCTAATTAGTTGTGCTAAAATCATTTCTGCCACTTTCATAACCTGCAGAGTATAATATTATAGAAAACGAAGAATCAGTGATGTATCGAAACACAATTTACTAACATATTACAATTGTTTCTCCGGCGATCAGCTCGAGGTGCGACCTATTTGTGGATCGAACCTGTCTTCGGATTCGCAAGTTCCTCAGATACGTCTAACGACGTATATATTGTCTACTCTGGGATTTTTACATAACCTTACCTATTGAGTACACTGAGATACAACCGGTAATAGCAGGGAAACCTTATGCTAGTCCCGTCAACTTATATATATGTACATACATATCAAAATAAATACATTGTAAAAGCCACCTTTATTTCTAAGATCAATTAAACCATTTTTTCACATTTCATTAGGTATCTCAAGTTAACTCTGACTTTCCAAACAAGTTATTTTTAATGTTAATTACCCCGTACACTGCCCCCCCCCCCCCACTGTCACAGGTAACATATATAAAGTATAAAACAGTAATTTCTTTGATAATAGAAAATTAATTAATTGTATACACACACACATATACATATATACATGGTTATAGAGGCATGAGGTTGAGGGAGCAGGTCATGAATGTTATAGCAAAAGTTATCACATAGCTGATTAGGGATTAAGTTTTCCTAGACAGGATGCAGTAAATCTATTCCGTTCCGCTACGGATGCAGTGACCATAACCCTTACTACAGCATACAGGAGTAAAAGCGCCAGTAACTGTGGTGTCCCAAATGAGACATCAACCTCTTAACTAGGGACAAGGGTAAGACCGTATAGCCCCTTCCCCTAAAACGATGTATGTACGAACGGAATATGGGAATATAAGAAATGAATCAAATAAATCGAATGAGATTCTG
The DNA here is from genome assembly GCA_964016885.1 of Eledone cirrhosa. Taxonomy (NCBI): domain Eukaryota; kingdom Metazoa; phylum Mollusca; class Cephalopoda; order Octopoda; family Eledonidae; genus Eledone; species Eledone cirrhosa. The sequence continues at coordinate 30,956,356 of OZ024753.1, read as the reverse complement.
TATATTAATTTTCTTATTTTGAGGTCTATTGTCAAGCATTTCCGTCAAATGAAAATAAACAAACCGATTATTATAATTGACAAAAACAAAACTGTTTATCAGTCAACATTTCATATCTTTCTTCATATTTTATACCACGTGGTGAGACAATATTTTTTTCCCGTCAATGTTTTAATATATAAGATAGAGTTAAATAGAAAAAAAGGTTTACCAACGTACATCACCAACACCAGTGGCACGATAAGCCAATATCAATTCTTCGTAAGTTCCGACAATTATTTCAATGATCGGATCTTCCATTGTAAATCTGGGAACTGGTACGAACACGATGCTTGTTTTTGTCGAGGTGTGTATAATACGTCACATAGTTGGAGGAAACGTCATCATTGTTATATCTTGAACTAGAGTATTATTCCGATGTTTTAGTTTCGTATTTTCTTTTTCAAATTAAAAATGAAAATTAGTTTGTATTTTCCTGAAATACATCAATGTCACAAATTCACCCCCCCCCCCCAATCAAAATCCCATGTATACTGACTGGTTCACGGAATTTCTGTCCGTAAGGTAACATGAGAGCGTCTTTAATTCGGTGCAAACGACTTTGTTCTTAAAAAAGGATTCATTTGAAGAGCACCAATTTATAACATCGACGAAATAATGATTTTGGAGTATAAAGTACCACTTTGTAAATTTTAAATGGTTAAAATAAGTTATAAAATTAATTTATACGAAACTCTTCACATATTTATCTAAATCATTATTATTCGATCAGAGTGATCTCCCGTATCTTACAGGAATTTTGTAGAAGGGATTTTGTGATGGTTTGTTTCTGACGATAGGTTGGTAAAATAAATAGAATTATTCAATGAATATTAATTTTCTGACTTAAAAATTTTCTTTTAAGACAACCAGTTTCTTTCAAATGAGGTTATTTATAATTATTTATAATAATAGTTGTTTCAAATGTACTCACAAGCCAGCGATATTGGGGGAGGGGGGAAAAGTTGATCAACTTAACATTTAAACCGGCCGTATCTGGCCAGAAATCTCTCACCTCTTTCTGTTCAAACTGGCCATAATTGGCTGCTCATACTTATGTTAAGGTTTTGTTCTCAAAATATATAATATCGATATCTCATAGATTCAATATTATGTGAGATAATTATGTGAGATAAACCCTTTAACCGTGAAAATACATTAGTAAATATAAAGTAATGTAAATGCTAAAGGGGTAAACCGACCTCACTACTCAACTGGTATTTTATTTTACCAACATCAGTAGGATGAAAGGCAAAGTCAACCCCCAGTGAAGCGGGGGTGGGTGTACTCTAAAACCAGCATGGGCAAACCTTTTCGAGCAGTGGACTGCAGAGGATGTGGTTCATCATAAGGCGAGCCGCACTAGTAAAATAATTCAATGCAATTTTGAAATTAGGCGTGACGTTCAGAAAGCCAAACGGGCTGCAGTTTGCCTATAAAAACTCTAAAACATTTTTAGTCGTTCTAACGATTCTGTCAGCTTATCACATTTGCAATTAATAATAATGATTTCTACTATAGGCACAAGGCCAGCAATTTTAGGAGAGGGGGAAAGCGATTAAATCGAACCCCAGTGCATTACTGGTATTTTATTTTATCGACCCCGTAAGAATGAAAGGCAAAGCTAACCTCGACGGGATTTGAACTCAGAACGTAAAGGGACATAACTCTATACCGCAAATTTTGAATACACAGGGCTACAAAATTTCAATACAATTTTCCTTAAAGGGGGGCAAACTTCTTTAGTTATGTTGTTTAAGGACGTAACTAAATAGAGTAATACACTAGTTTCGTCCCTTGTATCTTTTGAGTTCAAACGTCACCGAGGTCAATTTTACTTTTCGTGACTTCTGGTGCTGATAAAATAAATTACCTGTCAAGTATGAATATGAAACATCTTTTTTAAGATGTAAGAGGATGCCTTACGCCCATTCACCGTTGGTGAGGAGTGTTTTAAGTCTTTTAACCATCATTGACGACGTAAGCACCACATGTAGTATTTGACAACAAATATTAACTTCCTACACAAAATAAGTGTGAATACATTTGACATGAAAAACATCATCACATTTCTTTGCCTTATTCTTAGGTAGCTATGGATAGTTGCTGCATGACCACTGAACATCATTGATATGGATAATAGTAGATGAATCACTACCCCCTTACGGCCAACTGACGCTGCACACCAGGCCCGAAGCTTTGGCTAGCAGAAGTCGATGTTACCGGATGGTGTCCAACGTTTATTGGGTGTTTCGACCCTTAATCGTAACACACTCTCGGCTGTAAGTAAGTAAATTCATAGATCTTCATAGCATTGTTTCGCTAATTTAGAAGTTTTATTATTGATGTTATTGGTGCATTGGCGGTGCATTGGTAGTATCGGTAGAGGGTCGCACGCCATGCTTTGACGCATAGAGTTACGGCCCTTTCCATTCTGAGTTCAAATCCCGCCGAGGTTAATTTTACGAGGTCGATAAAATAAAGTACTAGTAATGCACTGGGTAATTGCTGGCCTTGTGCCAAAAGCAGAAACAATTATGGTTGTTGTTGAAAGCGTAACACTCCAAATTGTTTT
>OZ024753.1:30933742-30936242 GCA_964016885.1 Eledone cirrhosa | reverse complement strand
TACATAGATAATGATAAACAAATTAAACAAAATAACAACTATTTTAATTATGGCCACAACCTTAACAACTATAATAGAAAGCATTACAATAATTCCAAAAGCCATAAAAGAAATAGAACTAGGAATATAATATGGTTTGCCCCCCCTTTCTCACTAAACATTAAAACCCACATTGCTAAACTATTTTTTAAAGCTCTCGATAATCGCTTCCCTAGAACACATAGGTATCATTCAATTTTCAATAGACATACTATAAAACTAACCTACTCATCCACCAAAAATTTAGCGCAAAATATTAATAGAATAAATAACAGGAACTTAAAACCTAGCGATAATAGCATAGATAATATCCAAGTTAACAAATGTAACTGTAGAGATAGATCTAAATGTCCGTTAAATAACAACTGCTTAGTTAAAAATATAATATACAACTGTAATGTTAAAACGGACGTTAATTCTTTTAACTACGTTGGTTCTACATCGACGGAATTTAAACTTCGCTATAACAACCACAAGAATTCTTTCACAGATCCATCCAAAAAATCCTCAACAGCACTACCAGGCGTACTCTGGCAACTTAGGCATGATAACGTTAGATATTCGACGACTTGGAATATAGTTTCAAGGGGGATTCCTTTTAATTCATCCTCTGAGACATGTGACCTCTGTGCGGAGGAGATATTCTTTATACTAAAATCTAAAAATTCCCTTAATCTACGGACAAATTTATTCAGTTGCTGCAGACATAGATTGAACTCAACGTTTAAATATAAATTTAAATTTAAAATGTAATTATGTTTGTTTTGATTTGATTTGTAATTATTTATGAAACTAGCCGATAAATCTTTCGATTTCTTCTTTTTATTAAAACATTCTTTTTATTAAAACATTCTTCATGAATAATTAAACTACCCTAAAAGCTGATGCTCCAAATATATCGAATTAAATTTTAAACTAGATAAACTTCTATATTATATATAAGAACATATGTAGACCAAATGGGTATCCTAAACTTTTGGAATGATTTCTGCTAGACAGGATTTGGTAAACAATTTTTGTTTTTATCTGTTTCGACTCTGATGCTTATGATGATCTTGGCAATATATTGTCAATTAACTTTGAAAGGCTGATCTCTGTGTTTTATTTGTATTATTTTTTAATATTTTATATTTTTTATTTTTAATATTAAATGTTTTATTTTTCTGTTTATTTATTTATTTATTTTCTTGTCTCTGATATTTTTATTTTTATTTTTATTTTTATTTTTATTAATATATTGAAATCTGTTCTCTATTTCTGCTTGATCGACAATCAGGTAGAGTAAAGACAAGAATAGTATTGTTAAAATTAATATAGACTCTATATGTATATGTGTATACATACACACATATATGTATACTTGAATTTTTATAGCACAATGAGAATGTTTTCGTGTGAATTGGGAGTTTGTTTATAATTATGATATAAACATATGAATTTTTTAAAACTAGACATAAGATCATTACTTTTCACACATTATAGATACATGTCTCATTCATGAATACTGGTACTTACATTATAATGCCTGTTTTATACGAACTAATATTTTCTACGGATAAAACATAGCGGTTTTAAATTCTGCATCGTTTATGTCTGGTTATGTTTCATTTTCTCTTTTTCGTTTTCTCTTTTTTCTCTCTATATAACGGCTATTTTCTCTCTTAACTACATACATCTCTCTTTACGTTAATACTAGAGCTAAATAAATAAATAAATAAATAAATAAATGTATCAACCGATACTCAACTTCCAAATTTCTCTATCTATCTCTTTCTTTTTTCCTCTCTCTATATATATTTCTCTCTGTTTCTTTACATGAAGTTCTTCTCTTTATCTATCTTTCTATATCCCTCTATTTAGTCACATGCATTTCTTCTTTTTTTTTTTTTTTTTTTTTTTTTCTTCGTTTCTCTTTCTTTCTCTCTTTATCTCTTTCTTTTTACAACTATCCACAATATTTTTTACTACCAAATCAACCTCCCAAATGCAAGGTGATTGAAAGGTATGTCGTATCTATTTATTTATTTATAAGACTGTTTATATTGTATTTTGTCTGAAGATGGCATAACATATTGTTAATATGATATCCCTGAAATATATATAACGAAATAAATATGGTTTTATAAATATAGTTTCCATTTATTTAATATCATAAATATACTCCAAATACTTGTTGAGTGCTTTTATATCAGTTATAAATATTTACTCGTTGTTAACCCAACAATTTAAATATAACTTTTCATATATATATATATATATATCGTTTCTGAATTTGTTTGGCAAGATTCTTTATCTGGTGCGTGTGTTTCTTATTGGCAACATGACCCTCCCAAAGTATAACAATATATATATATATATATCTATGTATATATATATATATATATATATATGTATATATATATATATATACATAGATATATATATATATATATATACATAGATATATATATATATATACATA
>OZ024753.1:30868245-30890745 GCA_964016885.1 Eledone cirrhosa | reverse complement strand
TTACTCCCCCAAGTATCGAGTACTCTGATGAGTAATGGTCAAAAACAGGTTTTTACTGCGTCCATATTGATTTACACTTTATATATATAATGTGTAAATCGATTTTTCGTCAAGTCGGACCGAGGAAAAAATGTTTCCGTTGGTCTTTCCAGTTTCTAATACTATCTATCGGTCGCAACTCCAGGTAGACGGAGTAAAGTGTCTTGCTCAAGGACATAACGCACCGCCCGGTCCGTTAATAGAACTCACAACTGCGAATTCAATTCCCTAACCACCCAGACACGCGCCTTCACTATAGAGAGAGAGAGAGAGAGAAAGAGAAAGAGAGAGAGAAAGAGACAGAGAGAGAGAAAGAGACAGAGAAAGAGAAAGAGACAGAAAGAGAGAAAGAGACAGAGAGAGAGAGCAATGGTGAAAATTCATTATTGATAAATACGAGAGATAATCTTATAATTGTTTCTACTTTAGGCACAAGGCCAGCAATTACCCAGTGCATTACTGGTACTTTATTTTATAGACCTCGTAAGGATGAAAGGCAAAGTCAACCTCGGCGGGATTTGAACTCAGATTGTAAAGGGACGTAACTATGCTGGAAACATGGCGTCCGACCCTCTACCGATACTGCCAATCCACCGCCCTTATAATGGTAGCACATGAGACGCCACTAAATTGAAGAGACGCTGGCTAAAAATCAATATCCTGTTGATATCGATTAGACTAATTAGTTCGGTAGATGTAGAATCAATACTTTTGATCTGTAGTTTTCAAATGTCTAATCACCTTTAGTTGTTAACTTGACACGATTTGTACCTTTATAACATTCTTACCTGCTAAAATATAATTAGTTTTAAGGTAGATTAGCAAGGAAAAAATTTGTTTGTTTGTTTTTGTTTTTTTTGAAAAGGTAAAGAAAGGGACCATTCAATCCTGAAGGAATTGTAAGAACTCCATCTTGGCGCATTGTGTGTCTTGAACATTTTAAAACTTGGCAGATCCCATCCTTCACCATGTCTAAACACTAGTGATTTCTTCAAGAGAAGGGGGAAGATAGAGAGGGGGAAGCACACGAAAGAAAGTGATGAAGAGAGACAGAGGAAGATCTGACCCCAGTACTGAACTAGTATTTTATGTATCAACCCTGAAAAGCTAAAAAAGAAAAAATAGTTGATTTCGGCGGGATTTGAGCAAAGACACTTTAATTCCTGTTACAAACGTCCACTCAGCTGGTTAAAATGAGTTGTACTTGTAATTCAAATGGCTAGCCTTGTCACACATTGTGTCTCGCTAAATCTTCACGAGAACTACGTTAAGGGTACATGTGTCTAAAGAATGCTCAGACACTTAAATGTGATGAGCAGTCTGTTCTGTTGTCCAGACAACTGAAACACTATTCGTTGGAACATATGAAGGCCTAACGTTTACACATTTACGCGGCGTTGACTTAGTCTTGTACCGTTTCTATACAGCTACGTATTTATCATATATCTCGAGTGTTTGATGAACACTGTAATATCTGATGGGAGCAGAAGAGAAAACCGACCGGTTCCTTTTCGTACCGGCCACCGTCAAGACTTCTGTTGACCTTGATCCTCGCACTTCCGTTTTTCTCTGCAGATTCGCAAAGACAGCAGCCCGTCTGAAGAAAGAGCCCGTTGAGGTGGCTATTGCAGCGGATACTGCTAGCCTTCTCCGTGACAATGCCTTCACCATTCTGTCAGCAGGGCACAGCCAAATCACCGCTTAGACCAGGGTGTGGAGTCTCTCCCTCTCCCCTCTTTTTCCTTCGTTGCTTAATTCATTTTTTTTTTACTTTTTCTTCTTTTCCATTCCTTTTTTTTAACAAAAAAGTAAACATTTATAAATATTTGTCTTTTTTGCTCCTAAAAAGTTTGAATAATATATTTGATAATTAATTGCTATTGAAGAAATGTCACTTAAGCACTGAGGAATACTTATGGTCGTGTTTAGCTGTGGTTTCTTGGCCCGAAGTGGATGCGAAATAAAACTTTGTAAATCACAGTCTTGCCAACCTCTAAAAACCCAAACGGGGAGTACCATGAAAAAAAGTGCCCTAAAACGGAGAGAAATGAGGCAAAATGGGGAGATTTTATATAATGAAAGCTATACTCATTTTCACAAGGAAAGACATCTTTCACCCGCCCGAAAGTGGAGATCTCTCACCCACTTTGGGGTGGGTGAGAGATCTCCCCGCCCGACGGGAAGAATCAACTGGTTTGTAGTTTGTTCTCAATTCTTATGGATATTTCGAAAAACATTCACCTAACTAATTATTAATACCACTTCAAAATAATTTACAATCAGTCACAGAAAATGGCTGGGAGAAATATTTTCTCTGTCTCATACAACGCAGACATGGCTGTGCGGTTAAGGAATTCGCTTTGCAGTCACATGGTTTCAGGTTCCGTCCAACTGCCTGGCACCAAGGCCCAGTATTTTCTACTATAGTTTCTGATTGATTGACCAATGAATGGTAAAGAAACAATAGATATATATATATATATAGATATGTTTCTTTATTAGCCACAGGGGCACAAAAGAAGGGGACAAATACAAAGGGGGAAGTTTACATGCAATAAAAACATGTAAAATACTATCACAAATGCAATTTTAAAATAATCGATTTTCCCCCAATAGGGGGAGACATTTCATATGGGTAACACATACCCCCGAAAAAATGTGCAACCCTCATCTCCAGGAGTACGAAAAGTTTGTACGCCTTTCCTCTCTTCCTCCTTTTCCTCAACCTACAGGCTGATATAGAGAAGGCCCATTAACTCGGGCCATTCTCGCCACTTTCACCCACCTTTCATAAAACTTGCTGGGGTACAGCACCTCTCTCTCCATCCTGATTCTTCTTCTAAAGTGGTATTTGAAACAAAAGAATCAGTTGTTGGCCTGAGAGAAAGGTGTCTGACCTCAGCCCTTTCAACCTTGTCCACCATACAACCTCTTTCGCCATAGATATCACACAAAGGAAAACCGCCTCTCCTTCGTTTTTGAAGGAGGGTGGCGGTTTGATAGATAGGTAGGTAGGTAGGTAGGTAGGTAGGTAGGTAGGTAGGTAGGTAGGTAGGCAAGCAGGCAGATGCTACTTGCAAATGTAATGGATCAAATAAGCAAATAAATAAATAAGTAAATAAGGAACTAAGGAGAAATAAGAAAGGGAGGAAAAAATAAAAAAAAGAAAGAAATAATAAAAGCATTAAAAAATTATTGGAATGAAAAGAGAAGTAGGAGTTGATGAATTTAGTGAATAAAAGAAATAGATGAGGGGGAAGGAAAATATATGTTTATATCTAAAAATTTACTTTGAAAGGGTCAATGGACGTCAGAAGCTTACGTATTTCATCCGCTCGACTCAGATGTTTCCACACAACGGAAGTAAGTGGTTTCCCTAATAGTCATTTATGGTTGTTGTTGTCGTCGTCCGCGTGTCGGACAGGCGACGATAATAATGTATGTGGTATTTGGTTGCACTTAAATCCCCCCCTCCTTCCCCCTATAATAACAAGAAGTTTCTATACCACCACCACCACAAACATCACCACCACCACAAGCATCACCGCTACCACCACTACATTGGCAAACCACTGTTTCCATTGACAGTTTCCGAAACGGCTTATGAAAAAAGTGTGCGTCTGGACACGTACAGCCAGACACACACACGCTCATACATACACAGAACAACATACACAAAAACACACACACATATACATTTATATATACATATATATATATATATATATATATATATATATATATATATATTTATATATATATAAAAACATTTATATAGTTATATATATTTATATCCGTCGTATGTTCACAACCAGGAATGCAACATTGCTATTTTAGTAATTGTCCAGTTAACACCCTCGCACCATTATCTAAATAAATTTCTTCTTCCTAGATATATCTTTGCTTCCGTATCACAAGTCGTTCGTCGTAAAACGGCGAAATGTCAGGGTCGTTAGACCGTCGTTTGTTCCAGCTCACTACGTTGTGAGTTCAAATCTCACCGAGGTCAACTGAGCCCTTCATCCTATTATAGGTCGATAAATAAGTATCTGTGAGTTCAAATCTCACCCAGGTCAACTGAGCCCTTCATCCTATTGTAGGTCGATAAATAAGTATCTGTGAGTTCAAATCTCCCCGAGGTCAACTGAGCCCTTCATCCTATTGTAGGTCGATAAATAAGTATCTGTGAGTTCAAATCTCACCCAGGTCAACTGAGCCCTTCATCCTATTATAGGTCGATAAATAAGTATCTGTGAGTTCAAATCTCCCCGAGGTCAACTGAGCCCTTCATCCTATTGTAGGTCGATAAATAAGTATCTGTGAGTTCAAATCTCACCCAGGTCAACTGAGCCCTTCATCCTATTGTAGGTCGATAAATAAGTATCTGTGAGTTCAAATCTCACCGAGGTCAACTGAGCCCTTCATCCTATTATAGGTCGATAAATAAGTATCTGTGAGTTCAAATCTCACCGAGGTCAACTGAGCCCTTCATCCTATTATAGGTCGATAAATAAGTATCTGTGAGTTCAAATCTCACCGAGGTCAACTGAGCCCTTCATCCTATTATAGGTCGATAAATAAGTATCTGTGAGTTCAAATCTCACCGAGGTCAACTGAGCTCTTCATCCTATTGTAGGTCGATAAATAAGTATCTGTGAGTTCAAATCTCACCGAGGTCAACTGAGCCCTTCATCCTATTATAGTTCGATAAATAAGTATCTGTGAGTTCAAATCTCACCCAGGTCAACTGAGCCCTTCATCCTATTGTAGGTCGATAAATAAGTATCTGTGAGTTCAAATCTCCCCGAGGTCAACTGAGCCCTTCATCCTATTGTAGGTCGATAAATAAGTATCTGTGAGTTCAAATCTCACCCAGGTCAACTGAGCCCTTCATCCTATTATAGGTCGATAAATAAGTATCTGTGAGTTCAAATCTCACCCAGGTCAACTGAGCCCTTCATCCTATTATAGGTCGATAAATAAGTATCTGTCAGTTCAAATCTCACCGAGGTCAACTGAGCCCTTCATCCTATTGTAGGTCGATAAATAAGTATCTGTGAGTTCAAATCTCACCGAGGTCAACTGAGCCCTTCATCCTATTATAGGTCGATAAATAAGTAACTGTGAGTTCAAATCTCACCGAGGTCAACTGAGCCCTTCATCCTATTATAGGTCGATAAATAAGTATCTGTCAGTTCAAATCTCACCCAGGTCAACTGAGCCCTTCATCCTATTGTAGGTCGATAAATAAGTATCTGTCAGTTCAAATCTCACCGAGGTCAACTGAGCCCTTCATCCTATTGTAGGTCGATAAATAAGTATCTGTGAGTTCAAATCTCACCGAGGTCAACTGAGCCCTTCATCCTATTGTAGGTCGATAAATAAGTATCTGTCCAACGCAGGGATCAATTCTTTCTTACTTTCTTTGGAAGAACTCGGTTGTGTCCAGACCAGGAGAGGAATGGGTACTACCAGGTTTAAAATACCCAAGAAACGCCGTATGTCAATATGGCGCCCCTACGACTCCATCAGGAGTTACGTGCCCGTTATTATCATTTTTTTTTTTTTTTTTAGTCTTCCATTATTATCGCTCAGGATGTGGTAGATGGATCCTGATCAGATGTTAAGTAACAACGAAACAGCAGTTGGTTCATGAAAGTAACCTTTAGAAATTTGCCAGTGCTAAGTTTAATATCAATCATAATTTTTAGCTACAACTTATTTTTTGACAGTTCATATTAGGATTCTGTTACATGGCCATGTATATTACGTAAAGAAATGAAGCTATCGTCACGATATAAGCCACCCAGAAGCGCATTAAATCTGTTTTGAAACAAATATAAAATATGATGGCAAATAAAATCATAAACTTTGGATCTATCATGAATTTACCATGTTGATATCCAACAGCTTTTCACTATTCTTTTTAATCCAAAAATAACAAAGATTTCCCTGCATGCATAATTGTCCTAATATGAGCAGATTGAAAATAAATTACTGACGAAAGGAAGAGTATAAATTTAACTATGATTAACTGAGTGAAATTACAATGGTGTTTATTATTTATACTGCTCAAATATTTTGTAACAGATGTACTATTATTCTATGAGGAAAGATAATTTACTTGCATAATTTTAAGAATTCAAAAAATTCTTTTTACAAACTATGTCTAATTCTCTCATGGTTGACTTTATCAATATACATTTAGCGTTAACTACAAACGTTATCTTTCTGGTCTCACAGATAATAATTGTTTCACAAGGCCAGCGATTATCACAGTGCATTACTGGTACTTTATTTTATCGACCCCGTACAGATAATAATAAACAGCAATGATATTTTTTAAATAATCTTTAGTATATTATTTGGTTATTTTTATTTTCTGAGAAAAATATTAAAATTTTCAAATTCGTGCTTAAAGAAATTGGATATTTCTTTTTCCTTTTTAATTTAAGTTTAAAACATCAGCTCCTAAAACCTCAGTGTCTTCTTTTGAGAGAGAGAGGGGGAGAGAGAGAGACAGACAGACAGACAGAGACAGACAATGAGAGAGAGTGGGGTAGTAAATAATTATTTCTTGTCAAAATATATTTATGTAAGGTCTTGATGACATTTTAAAGTATTAGTGTGTACTTCCTACTCTATGTACGGTACATGGATGGCATGTATGTATTCATACACATATATATTCATAAATATAAATATTATATATATATATTTATATATATATACTAAGCAGAGTGTAATTAAAATGAATACATAACAAATCGTCCTTTTATATATATATATATATATATATATATACACACACACACACACAAACATATATATTGTTCGTTCTGACGTATTTCAACCTCTCAAATTGCAGCATTTCGCCTTAAAGAACGTTGTATTGGGCAATATAGTTCACTAGGATGGTCAACACTACGAAGCCTTTCTACATATGTTTAATTCGATCAACACTTTCCTAGGGCTAGTTTCTATCTTGGTAAACGTATATATGTAGATAGATATATTAATATGATTCAACATCAACGTTAGAGTGCTTTTCCAAATATTACAAACGAAATAACCAGCACTGTCCATTGCTGAACCACAAAACATAAATGAATACATATATATACACACACACATATATATACACACACACACACATATATATACACACACACACACGTATATATACACACATACACGTGTGTGTGTGTGGTGTGGTGTGGGTGTGGGTGTGGGTGTGGGGTGGTGTGGTGTGGTGTGGTGTGTGTGTGTGTGTGTGTGTGTGTGTGTGTGTGTGTGTGTGTGTGTGTGTGTGTGTGTGTGTACACACACTATATATTTATATTATATATATATATGTATGTATGTACGTATATATATATATAAAAATATATTCATTTTATTATAGAAATGACTTCTTTTACTGGACTAGAACTGTTTTCACTCAAGAACATTATATATATATATATATATATATATATATATAGCAATTGTTCTTACAGCCTCCACATTGCCTCACCAACCCCCTCACTACCCTCATTGCCTTCTCCCAGCCCACACTGTGCTTCAATTTCTCACCACTCAGGGCTTCAACTAATCTACTTGAAATTATTAACTTTTTATTTTGAAACTATTTTTTTTTTTTTTCATTATCTTTCTTGAAAACAATGGTGGTTCTATTTTTTAAATCACTATCGCTTTACCTATCTCTCTCCTTCACACACACACACACACGTATTAAAACTCCTTTAGCACATTCATCCCTAATGTATTTCTTATTACTTCTTACATTCTTGTTTTGTGAAGAAATACAGGAACGGCCAGTTCCAAATAACATTCCATTCCGTTGCTCTAAGGTAAATAAGCAAACAAAATCAAAGAATCACCTCCTCCACCCATTACTTCTCTTTCTTCTCTTTCTTCTTCATTTTCTTCTCATTCTCATCCTCTTCTTTTTCCCTCTTTTTCTTTAACCTTCTCTTCATCCTCTTCTTTACTTCCTCATCTTTTAACAATACTCTTCATCACTTAATTCCTACTTTATTTCGTCGATCTCTGGAGGATGGCAGGCAAAGTTGAACTCGGCGGAATTTGAACACGAAATAAATAATGCTAGTCATAATTGTTTCTGATTTAGGCACAAGGCCAACAATTTGTGGGGAGGGGAAAGTCGATTAAATCGACACCAGTGCACTATTAGTGCTTTATTTTATCGACCCCGTAAGGATGAAAGGCAAAGCTAACCACGGTGGGATTTGAACTCAGAACGTAAATAACTGTAATTAAATACCATGAGGTATTTTGTCTGGCACACTAACGACCCTACTAATCCAATAATTGTTTCTACTTTAGGCACAAGGCCAGCAAATACCCAGTGCATTACTGGTACTTTATTTCATCGACCCCGTAAGGATGAAAGGCAAAGTCAACCTCGGCGGGATTTGAACTCAGATCGTAAAGGGACGTAACTATGCTGGAAAGCATGGCGTCCGACTCTCTACCGATACTGCCCATCCAGGGTTTCTCAGTTAGACACAAAGCGAGGAATTGTGGGGGAGGAGAAAGTCGATTAAATCGACCTCACTTCTTGAATGGTACTTTATTTTATCGAACCTAGATGAATGAAAGTCAAAGTTGACCTCTGTATGACTTGACCTTAGAAGGTGATGAGCTGGAACATACTTCGAAGCATGTTGTCCGACGCTCTACCACTATTAACGGAAAAAACATAGTAGTTAATAGCCGCTATACAGAATCGAACTCAGTACCTCTCAAATTCCGGCTGAACGCTTTGTATCATTGAACTAAACGACCCTTGACAAATGGTGAATAATAGAATGTTATTTTTTGCCACAATAACAAGCCCTGAAGATAAGTATATATCTTAAGTAGAATTAATATGATCCACCCAGATTTAAGAAAAAAACAAGATGTTTTGGGGTTTTTTTTCAATTGTATAATTATCTTTGTGGTCATCAGTGGTTCTCTCTCTCTCTCTCTATCTCCTTCTCTCTCTCTCTCCTTGATGTGTATCTTTCTCTGATTAAGCTATGAAGGGGGTGTCAAGGAAGGTTTCTTCCATGTCTTACAGCATGGCTTTGCCAGTGCTTTTAATCATTTCCTCTTTCTATTTTATTTTATCTTGTTTTAATCTTTTGTTAATAATAACTATAACAAGGTGTGAAGTTGTCATTTATTCGGCAAGTACAATGAATTCTGTGTTTCGTTGACGAGCTCTAATGATACTGAAACATACCTGAAATTGCCTCCCGTATTTGATGAAATAATTAAAATTATATTACACATTGGAAAGAACTTCACCATTAATTCTGCCAGCGTTGATGAATAAAATAAATTGCTAAGATCGATTTTTTTTATTTTTACCTTGTAGGCTTATTTAGAATCTTTTTCGTAACGGTAATACAATTTTCTGTTAGTTGACCTATACTAATGGGCTTCACTGATAGAGTTATGCGTGTTATAACTTCCCAGTTCCATGTTATGGAAAGAAGTTGTGGTCGATCTTTGGAATAGTGCTTAATAAATATTAATGGCCCTAATAGTTGTTCCAGTGCTCGAAAGTGGCCCGCCAATGGACAAATGAAGTTTTTTTTTTTTTTACATTAGACAATCTAAATTCTGACAAGTGTTGAACCTGAAATAATTGCTGCATGAAGAGAGTCATGTTAACTATTTAAAAATACACAAAATCTATTAACTTTACTTTATATATAACTAGCAGATTTACCCGGTGTTGCCCAGGGTTGAAATGCAACAAAGAATAAACAAGAAACAAACGATAATATTAGTGATTTATCTTCAAATGAATCTGATGTTTATATTTCTGTCAATAAAGTTGGTTATCTCCCTTACATCAATTTTGCTACCGATAATTTTGATATCGATTTTTTATTGCTCAACGTGGGTCGTTTGAAAATTGATTTGAAAATTGATTTGAAAATGTGACCATCTTAGCGACCTGTGCAACGTGCACAGAAAATTTGATCAAATTCGGTTGGTAATTGTAAAAGCCTTAGGTATCCAAAGTTGTACACAGACACACACACATCCTCGCTTTTATATATATAGAAGATAGAAGATATTTAGTCTTTCCATTGCTGATACTATTTACCAGTCGCAACTCCTGGCAGAAGGAGCGACGTGAAATAAAATGTTTTGAAGGCGTGTGGTTTAGTGGTTAGAGAGTTAGATTCGTAATCGTGAGGTTGCGAGTTCAATTCTCGGACCGGGAGATGCATTGTGTCCTTCAGCAAGACACTTTATTTCACGTTACTCCTTCTGCCAGGAGATCAATGGAAACATTGAAAGATCAATGGAAACATTGTTTCCTTGGTCCGATTTGACGAGGTGGTGGTGATGATGATGGTGATAGTGGTGGTGTTGGTACTGGTGGTGATTATAACGATGACGATGACGTCCACGTCGGCGGTGGTGGTGGTGTTAGTGGAGGTGGTAGTGGTGGTGTTATTGGAGGTGGTAGTGGTGGTGTTAGTAGAGGTAGTAGTGGTGGTGGTGGTGTTATTGGAGGTGGTAGTGGTGGTGGTAGTATTATTGGAGGTGGTGGTGGTGGTGGTGGTGATTATAATGATGGCGATGCAAGTAAGGTAGTAAACTAGAACAGAACAGCATGACTATACATATGTGAATCGGTGCAAAAAGTAAGAATATGACAAAAGAGTTGAGTGTAAGAAAAAGGTGTTAACTTGAGATGTGATGACAAATTAACGCTGGTTTCGTTTCGTTTTTTTATTCGCTGGTTTGTTGTTGTTTTTCTATGTTTGTGACGTTATGCAGTTAGGATAGGCAATAACAGTAGTAGAGTGTTGACAGGTTTATATATATATATATATATAGTTATGTAATAAACAACATAATAAACAACAATGAAAGCAGCGATTCTTTGCTTAAACTTTAATCTGTTATTTTAATAAATAAATAAATATATATATATATATATATATATATATATATATATATATATATATATATATATATATATATATATATATATATATATATATGTGTGTGTGTGTGTGTGTATAAATGAAGTAATTCCGTCGGAAAAGTCCAGGAAAAAAGAGTGCTCTATGTAGGTAACAGAGCTTAATAGTTATGTAATAAACAACATAAAGCAATTATTCCATTTACCAGTGGTTTCTTAAAAGCAAAAGATTTTGCTTTCAATCCTCAGAATGAAAAAATCCTGGTCTGTTTATTGAATTTTGATTTAAAAAAAAATTTTTTTTAATCCAAATTCAATAAACAGACCAGGATTTTTTCATTCTGAGGATTGAAAGCAAAATCTTTTGCTTTTAAGAAACCACTGGTAAATGGAATAATTGCTTTATGTTGTTTATTACATAACTATTAAGCTCTGTTTTTTAGAGCACTCTTTTTTCCTGGACTTTTCCGACGGAATTACTTCATTTATACACACACATATATATATATATATATATATATATATATATATATATATATATATATATATATATATATATTTATTTATTTATTAAAATAACAGATTAAAGTTTAAGCAAAGAATCGCTGCTTTCACCCTTAACGGGATCTTCTGAAACTAAAAAAATCTATCTGTGAACGCAGAAGTAAATATTTCGAAAAACGTTACACACTATATATATATACACACACACTATATAAACATATATACACACACACATATATCGTCATACAGACAGATATTATAAGGGCGCAACGTTATATCTATGTATCTATCTAAAGAGAAAAACTAAGAATTATAGAGAGAGATCGCTAAATCGCCTAATGCGGTCCCTAGGGCATTGAAAATTTGAAATATCTTTTCTCAAAGCACTCAGAGAACCGTAAGTATTATATGTGTAAAGTTTGAAAACAATCGGTTGGGTGGTTCTCATGTTTTGGGGAATCAGACAGACAGACATTCTCTGTTTTAGATATATAGATATATATGAAATATTTCAGGACCCCGACGGCTGAGCTCCGGCCGTTTCAACAGCTAGATCCGAAATATTTATGTATATATACATATACATACATATATATATATATATATTTGTACTTTTTGGCACAAAGCCAACAATTACCCAGTGCATTACTGGTACTTTATTTTATCGACCCCGTAAATATATAATATTTATAAAATAACAGCCTCCTGTTATTTTATAATAATTAACTCCGTACTCGCACCACCAACTACACAAACGAAGACGGGTGAGTTGCATTACGTCGAGTGCTCTCCCTATTATTACATCAAGGTTGACTATACAGAATGACCAGTTCTATCCAGTGGTGAACCAACAAACCTAAATATATATATATATATATATATATATATATATATATATATATATAGGCGTAGAGGTGCAACTTAACTGTGTGCGTAGACGGTATGCCGAGTGAGCATTTGATGCTCTTTCATACACCATCAGAGACGAGTTTGCCTATTAAAGCATATCTGAGGATCTTTCGATTCAAGAATCAGGCTCGATCATTAATAGATCGTTCCTCGAGCTGATCGACAGTGAAACATATGTAATATGTTATTAAATATGTAATGATGAAACACTGATTCTGTGTTCCTTTATTCTTATACATACATACATACATACATACATACATACATACATACATACATACATACATACATATATATAGTGTAAATTTATACGGGAACAAAACAGAGAGGCAGACAAATAAAGGTTTATTAGGTTCACGCTTTTGAGAGTGGGGGGTGGGGAACGACGTTTCGGGCATAAGCCCTTCTTCGGGATAAATAGGTTAGGAGGAGAGTTCCGAAAGTGTGTGGAAATACATTTAGAAAAAAGAGGGAAGGAGAACAAATAAAAATTAAAATTAAAATAAACGTAAAAATAAACATAAGAATTAACAATGAGGGGAAAGTATTTACTTGAAAGCAGGGACAAAATAAAACAAAAAAAAAATCGTAATCAGAGATCAACACAGGATATCATGGCAAAAACATAAACAAAAATTACAGTAAATAAATCAATGAATAATGCAAAGAATAGGAAAAAAAGGGGAAAAAAAAATATATATATATATGAAACTAAAAGGCCCGTTTGTTTTTAAAGAGGCGTGCAAGAGTTAGATTGCCAAGATATATATTTGCACGGTTTAAAAATGATTATTAAATCATAGGTTTCGCACAAAACTATAAAAGTTAAGGGGTCCGATATAGACATTAAGATCTCCAATTCCTATTTAACTGATGATACTTATTTTATTTTAATAACCCCCCGAAAATATGAAAGACAAAGACAAAGCCGACCCGTATTGGATTTGAACTGACAGCGTGAAACGACGAAACTAAATACTGTACCATCTAATGTCTTTTTATATTGTCTTAATGTCTTAATGATATGTTTTGTTCATTATATGATACTTTTGAACTTCCCCTCTTGCTGTGACATACTGACGTTGGATATATCATTGGTATATACACCCACATTCAAGTACGCACCCACCCACACATACACATGTACATACATTATACACCTTCTAATATATTATGGGGGCGTATATATATATATATATATATATATATACACACACATATATAAACGCACACACACTCACATTCACGCACTATATATATATATAAATATAAATATATATAAATATATATAACGAAGGAATTATGGTCCATCTGGTAAGGAACCAGATGGACCATAACGCACCAGAGTACTCAATACTTAGAGTAATAGAGTGGGTAATAGGAAAAGGTATGACCCCGACGGCTTCCTATATATTTATAGGAAGCACTATGTGTGTGTGTGCATATGTTAGTGAGCATGTGTATGTGAGAGAGAGAGAGAGAGAGAGAGGGGGGGTGTGATCAACCGATTCTGTATTCTGCCGGTATTTTTATCTCAAAAAAACGTAAATTTTAGCGGTTCGATAAATAGAGATCGATAAGATGCGATAAAACACATACCCGATTGAAATATCTACAAGTGGGGAGGGGATCAATATAATCGATTGAAACAAAAAAAAACTATTTGAAGGTGGGCCTGTACACACCATGAACGCTGTCCAATAATGTAAACCAGCCAAAGAATAAAAGATGTAACTTGAAACTAGAAGATATACAGTCTGTCGCTCTGTTGATTGTCGTACGCACCATTATTTCTAGCTTATGAGATTTACGTAGACAACGCCTGACAGCGTCTCTAAATATAGATTCATGTCATTTCGTCATATTTATTACATAACCGCTCTCTTTCTTCTGTCGTATCATCTTACCTACACTGTCTTACCTCCCTATACTTATCTAGCTATATATACACACACACACGCACATATATACACGTATATATACATACATATATATGTGTGTGTGTGTATATATATATATATATATATGATGAAATATCAATGATGGTTGGCAAATCACTGACGAAGGACTAATTTTATCATATGTAACCCATGTGCAACCACGCAGTATTCTTCTTTCTTCTCATGTTTTTATATATATATATATATATATATATATATATATATATATATATATATATATATATATATATATATATAAGGAAGTAAGTGTGGTAAGGAACCAGGTGGACCATAACGCACCAGAGTACTCAATACTTAGGGTAGTAGAGTGGGTAATAGGAAAATAGTCAGGACCCCGTCCAGATCTAGCTGTCGAAACGGCCGGAGCTCAGCCGTCGGGGTCCTGACTCTTTTCCTGTATATAAATAAAGAGAGAGAGAGAGGGGGTAAAAAACAACACGGGGGTAACGCAATACGGCTGCCTTTTGTATTTTGGGCGCTAAACAAAAGGAAAAAGTAGAATTGAAACCAGGAGAGAGGGAGGAAAGTGAGAGGGAGAAAAAAGATGAGATACAGAGAGGGATAAGAGAGGGGAGGAGAAATAGTGCGAAAAAAACTGATATAATGAATCATTTCAAGAAGGGGACTGTGTCTGAATTGTTGTCTTTTAGCTTGTATTGCATTGGAAACAATCTTATTGCATAAGATGATATCTGATGATGTACCATTACTAGTTGCGTGATCGAAGTATCACTCTGCCATGATTGCCATTGAAATATTTATCTGCAGCGGTGACATATGAAAAAAAATGACCTTCTCCATCCACAAGCATCAAACTGAAGCCTGGACTTATGTAGAGCCGGTTCAAAAGCCTTTCCTGAACCACGAAAACACCCTCAGACATTCTGACAAAAAAAATACCACTCAGCTTGCGAACCATATGTAGAAGCGCAAAGATAACGGCACAGCGTTCTCAATTAAATGGAGTATGCTGGAAAGATCCACCCCCTTCGTCAATGGGACGAAATTTTGCTAGCTGTGTAGTTCGGAAAAGTGGAATATATTCTCACAACTGGTTTCAGGAAAACGCTGCTAAAATACGTGGCTCGACTGCTTCAATCGCTGTCCTCATAAACTAAAATTTGTTCGAAAAAATAGTCTAGACCAGATTAACTATATTTATATTTTTCGACTTTTCACTTTAACCCCTAGGCTCCCGGTGAAACACAAGTTGCCTGTTTTGAGTTTGTTATAGTTACCTCCTATTTCATTTACATTAAGGTATTTGTCAACTTAGAGATAATTTCAGGATTACCTGTTCTTAGAACTCTCCTATACTTTCTAAAATTTCCGCGGTTGGAAGCCATTTCGCTTTTTATGACAGGCTGAATGAGTAGGGGTAAACAACCCAACGAAACTTAAGTACCTGCACAAGTCACTATTGTAATTAATTAAATATATATATATATATATAATATAAGATCAAAAGATGGTTAAAAGAGTTCCAAGTATTTTATTATGCGCATTTCAAAAACAAATATAATCATGGGATGGTATCTGCGTTCTGATCAGATAAAATAGGGAGACATGATATGAAGCTTAAAAAACACTTGTGAGCAGTGAAGTTTTAAATCAAGATGAAAATGTGTGTGTGTGTGTGTGTGTGTGTGTGTGTGTGTGTGTGTGTGTGTGTGTGTGTGTGTGTGTGTGTGTGTGTGTGTGTGTGTGTGTGTGTGTGTGTGTGTGTGTGTGTGTGTGTGTGTGTGTGTGTGTGTGTGTGTGTGTGTGTGTGTGTGTGTGTGTGTGTGTGTGTGTGTGTGTGTGTGTGTGTGTGTGTGTGTGTGTGTGTGTGGTTATAATCTATATAATTACGTATATATTTCAATTCATATCTAAATGATTACGTAGTTTGATCACACGTAGTCAGGCATATAATGCATGCCTGATTCTTTCCTGTGCACGTGTTTCTAAATATGTTTACATGCAACGTTATTATCTATTTAGTCAATGTAAATCCGTTCCTGTGGAGCAGAGATTAAAATTATTCTCCATAAAAATGTTAATACCCTTTAGAGAAGAGAAATACTATGAGCTAACGTTCTTGGATTTAGATTATGTTGCCATCTTCTGTGTTTTCAAACGTCATTTCCGCAAGTGTTCACTTTCTAATCTCATAATGGTTTCTGGTTTAGGTACAAGGACACCAATTTTGTAGGAGGAGAAAGTCGGTTAAATCAACGCCAGTTCGTTACTGGTAATTTATTTTATTGAACCCAGCAAGGATGAAAGTTAAAACTAACCACGGTGGGATTTGAACTCAGAACGTAAAGATCCGTAACTATATGCTGCAAAGTATGTTCTCCAACACTCTACGCTACTGCCCGTCCACTGCCTTTGAATCTAATTTAGCTCTTTAGCATTTAAACCGGCCATATCCGGCCAGAATTCTCTCACCTTTTTCTGTTCAAACTGGTCATAACAAGCCACTCATACTGATGTTAAAGTTTTGTTCTCAAAATAAATAATATCAAAATCTCATAGATTCGATATTACGTGAGATACTTATGTAAGATAAAGCCTTTGCTACAAAAATACAATAGTATATATATAGAGTAATGTAAATGCTAAAGGGTTAATAATGATTTTTATATACTTGAAACCCACGATATATCACCCTTTTCATTATCCTCGTAAAATATGATTTATGATTTTCTTGAACGAAGTGCTACATACTGATAATAGTAATAATAGGCATGAAACTTTATTTCTACTGTAGATATCTTAACGTACGATGTATTTGACTGGCGGCGAATTGACAGCGTCTTTAGGGCGTCAGATTAAATGCCTCGGTATTTGTTCTGGGGTCATGAAGAGGAGGCGCGTGGCCTATTGGTAAAGGATTTGGACTTACGATCATAATCTTGTAGGTCGAGTTCCTGGACTAGGTTGTGTTTTGTGTTCTTGAGTAAAACACTTCATTTCAGGTTGTTCCAGTATACTGCGATGGACTGGCGTCATGTCAAGTATTCACAGTCGCTTAACACCACGAAAACCGGGATAAGAACCGACATGATGAGCCTCTGGACTCCAGATAGACATTAGATGTTTTAGCATTTGTTCCGGCTTACTCCACTCTTCTGTTGTCGTGTTCAACTTAACCTTTCGTCCCCTCATTGTCGATAAAGTGCCAGTTCAGTGGTGGTACATTGGTGGAATTGTTAGAGTCAGACGGAATAATTTGCAATATCTGATCTGACTTTGTACATTCTCAGTTCAAATGCTGTCTCTTTCTGCTTGACACAACTCCCGGAAGATAGTACTAGCAATGGAAAAACTAATGAAGAAAGCATTGTTTCCTTACTCTGATCAGATTATCGGCTCCTATTCTTTTCTGGGGTTTTTTACATATGAGAAGGTACTGAAAATGAAATTGGGAAACGAGCTAAGACGAAAAATGTTTTAAATCCCATCGTGTATCGCGATGCCTTCTTTCTCTTAAATGTAATTTGCTACATCTAAATTGAACAAGTATCCAACTTCTAACACATTTTATCAGTTTGCAAATCATAGATAATTGTTTCTACTTTAGGCACAAGGCCAGCAATTATCCCAGTGTATTACTGGTACTTTATTTTATCGACCCCGTAAGGATTAAAGGCAGTCAACCTCGGCGGGATTTGAACTCTACCGATACTGCCAATCCACAATGGCATTTAGTTCTAGCTGATAATAATATAATTACAACTTTTATTTTCCTTATCGGTGTTGTACTTGTTAGGCTATTAACTTGATATAAAGACCATGTGTTGAAACTAAAGCAAGTACATCTTGGGAAAGTCGTTTTATATATTTAAAAATCACACAAAGACTGTTTTATTCAGTTTTCACTATTTTCATGCTTTCAAAATATTTAGTCGCGCACCTCTTCAACCTAGTCATTGTATATACATACATACAACCAGATTTGCTCAAGCAAATTTTTCCACACTCGGGACACTTCAATTCAATGGAGATACTGATCATTTCGAGAGATACACCAGGGCATTGCTTACGCACATCCCATTTGATCTTGTGCTCTATGCGTCTGTCCTCAAAATTATGAACCCCATCATTCACCATTCCACCAAGTTTCTCTTTCAAGAGCCTCCATCTCCCAGTCAGCCACCATCAAACTAGTTTTTTTCAATGAGTCTTTTATACAATCCTTGAATCGTAGCCTTGGCTTGTGAGGTGGTCTCTTACCCTCAAAAAGCTCGCCATACATACAGACAGACAGACAGACAGACAGATTTCTTTATAGCCACAAGGGCGCAGCAAGAAAAGGGGACAATACAAAGACATGCCGGGGATTTTACATACAGTCGTGTAAAAAATATAAAAACAAACAAACAATTTCAACAATCGAAATCCCCAATAAGGGGGAGGCGCCACAAATGGGTCGTTTAATACCCCGTCGATAGAACAACCCTCAACTCCAGGAGCGTGTTGTGCAAGTGCTCCTTTCTTCCTTTTGCTCTCTTCCTCAACCTACAGGCTTATAAACAGAGAAGGCCCAATCACTCGGGCCATTTTCGCTTCATTCACCCACCTTTCAGTAAATTTACTGGGGTGCAGTGCCTCTCTCTCCACCCTGATTCTCCTTCTAAAGTGATAGATAGATAGATAGATAGATAGATAGATAGATAGATAGATAGATAGATAGATAGATAGATAGATAGATAGATAGATAAACTCGTATAAGCGCCTGAAAATTAGGTCTCAATGTTGATCCCTCTTACATTCTGGAGATATGGTCACTATTGGGCGCTGAAACCTTAGGTAGCGCTTTTGTTCCATATATGAACATAAATATACAATATCTATGTATGTATGATGGATGGAGGGATGTGTGTGTGTGTGTAACTGTGCATGTGTGTATGTGTGTGCATTTTATAATACTCTTAGGGAAGTTTTTGTTCAAGTCAAACAAAAGACTAATAAGGAAATTGCAAAAAGAAGGATTTAGCACGAACACATTGGTGTCTTCAGTTACAACATGACTCAAAGAAAAGATGTTCCTTTTTTACACATACATATACATACTTACACACATACACGCACATACATACATACATACATTGATACATACGCACGTACACACATACATACGCACACACACACACACATGTACACATACATTCCTACACAGACATACAAATATAAAAGGCATAGATGCATAAAAACAGACATAACTTTCAATGCGCGCGCGCGCACACACACACACACACTCACACACACACACTGCGTGGGATATCAAAAAGTTTTAAGAGCAAAGTAGGACATTTTTTTTCTCTTCTTCACCAAGAATTACACACAAAACTTTGTAATCATATTTATCATATTACGGGGTGTGTTAAGCAACAAGGGCGGCGATCAAGCGCCTCCTACTGTGATTTGCAGCGGACCAAAGCGGAAATAATGACTGAGATATGACAAAAAATATATATATAAGGAATACATAGGATAATATAAAATAATATAAGTAATATAAAAATATATAATATCAGTGAAGGGTTGATATTATCGAATTGTCTCTTTCCGCCAAAGTTTGGTGACCATTTTATCGCCACTGTATCTGTGTAGGAATGTTCCACATCTCTATCTATCTATTTATCTCTCACCCTCTCTCTCTATGTATCTATATGTGTATGTATGTTTGGGAGAGATGACCCCTTAGCTGCAACCCTGATGGTATCCAATGATGTTGACTTGTTCTTCTTTTTGATAAATATCATCTTGGTTAAGAGAGTGGGACTGGCTTTGTGCAGTGCCTCTGCTCACTATAAAAGCTTCACGGCACAGGCATTGCTTTATATCTGGAGATATCTCTGCACTTGTCGTCACATGGTACCATGGGCCCAGCACTATGTGTCAATAATTGTCACAAGTGTAGTGTTTGTACCAGAGTTTTCAAGTCGCTGGCTGGACTAAAAAGTCACACTCGTTCAGCGCATCGGTAAGGGTTCTCCTACATGGATATAAAGTAGTGGCCGTACTCGAAAACGAGTTGGCAGCCACCATGTATGTATGTATGTATGTATGTATGTATGTATGTATGTATTAATTTCCGTTCATTGCCAGGGAACGTCTTCACGAACCAAAGTATCGTCTTCCTGTTTTCCTTCGGTTGCAACGTTTTTTCGAAATATTTACTTCTGCGTTCACAGATTGACTTTTTGGTTTCAGAAGATCCCGTTAAGGGTGAAAGCAGCGATTCTTTGCTTAAACTTTAATCTGTTATTTTAATAAATATTTGCTCTAGGGTTCTTATATATTTGATATATATTTATCCTTATCGAGCCCTCTTTGGATTTTAGTCTTCACATTTATTATTATTACTATATATATATATTATGGAATACTGTTGGCTTCTTGCTACAATAATCTCTATACTTTTCATTTATATATATATATATATATGGGGGGGGGGGGGGCGATTACATAATCAATATATATATATATGATGGACTCTCCCGTCGATATCCGACGTATGTGTGTCCAACAAAAGTTAAATGTGAGAAAGTGAACTGATGTTGAACTACACCCACAAAGTTTTGTTTTAAGTGGTGAAGGCTTGTGTAGGACCAACCACACTTTTTGGAACTGACGACATATATCTTCGGTGCAAATGTTTACCACGGAAAATACGACAGCCCTAAAAAAAAAAAAATATATATATATATATAATCCTCTCGCGTTATACCCGCAGATATACTTATGTTCTGCTGTTCGGGGTTATCCTAAAATGAACACCTTCCGACACCACACGAAACCCTTCGAATAGTTGGAAACTGATGAAGTATCGACATACTTTCTGTAACTGACTGATACTGACTCACTTCGCTCTCTCTCTCTCTCTCTCTCATATATATATATATATACTCACTCACTCACTCTCTCTCTATATATATATAGAAGTAGTAACCTAACAGTTAGTTCACCCGGTATGGTGAACTAACTGTTGTGTTACTACTTGTACCTAACTCTCTCTCTCCCTCTCTCTCATATATATATATATATATATATATATATATATATATATATAAAGAAAAAAAGATGAAATCGAAAATGCAACTGGAGTCTTATTTTTAAAAAATATATATATATTTATTTGGTTCCTTTACCGGTTTCGCAGTTCTTCTGCTTTTCAAAAGTAGAGTTGAGATGGAGGGTTTGTGGTTTTTCTCACAATAAGGGCGCGAAAATTTAATGAAAATTTGTTCACGTGACAGCCATAATTTCATTTATAACCAATCAAATTACGTTTATTAAAAAAAACCCTTCGTGAACCCCTTTTTTTTTAAGTAAAAAGAAATTCAAACACTCATATATGAAAAAACCTGGCATTTCGATGTGAGAAAAACCACAAACCCTCCATCTCAACTCTACTTTTGAAAAGCAGAAGAACTGCGAAACCGGTAAAGGAACCAAATAAATATATATATATATTTTTTAAATAAGACTCCAGTTGCATTTTTGATTTCATCTTTCTTTCTTTATACTTTCACTCGTGTTGGACACTTCGATTATTTTTCATTTTGTAAAAAAAAACCTCACTTTCTAATATATATATATATATATATATATATATATATATATATATATATATATATATATATAATTTCAGCGAGATCGAATTTCGGCAGTGGTCAAAAACAAAGCGAAACGCAATTTTCGAGATATGCGGCAAGCGCTCAATGGACTAAAAGAAGACTAGAGCAATAAACATAGGTTATAGAAGCCAAACAAACTGAAAACGGCGGTCAAGAAGCCATCAGCCACCGAAGCCAAAAAAAACGATATATATATATATATATATATATATATATATATATGAAAAAATGGGGAGAAGAATACTGCAGGTTGCACATGCGTTTGAAATACCATAAATTCTAACACATTCAAGCATTAACTGAAATTTAAATGAGCACTCAATATTTATAGGTCAAGAGTAAAGTGTGTGCGTGTTTCTGTGCGCTTGTGTGTATATGTATATTGTATATCTGCATATATGTGTGTGTGTGCGCACGCGTGAGTTTGTTTTCATTCATGTAAACATTAATATCGTATTTATACAACAGTACATGTTTATTTTGTCATATGTGAGTG
>OZ024753.1:30828245-30863245 GCA_964016885.1 Eledone cirrhosa | reverse complement strand
AATCCTGCCGATACACCATACTCAACTGAGTAAATAAACAAAGCAGACTGGATAAAAATAGCATCAGAATAAAAGTGATGTATGCATGTATTTCAGATTCGTTAATCTCCGTCATCAGTCGCTTACTTACGTCAACATACCGAAGTTTTGAAAGACTTTAAAACTTTGTACGTTTTGTAAAGAAACTATTCTTCAGTGGAAGCTTATTTAAGTGGAGTGCATAGCGTATATGAACCCATATCTTAGAATAAAAGAGATGTAAATATATATATATATATATATATATATATATATATATATATATATATATATATATATATATATTAAAATATACAGATTAAAGTTTAAGCAAAGAATCGCTGCTTTCACCCTTAACGGGATCTTCTGAAACTTATCAAGCCCTCTTCGGATTTTAGTCTTCACATTTATTATTAGTGGATTGGCAGTATCGGTAGAGGGTCGGACGCTATGCTTTGTAGCACAGTTACGTCCCTTTACGGACTGAGTTCAAATCCCGCCGAGGTTAACTTTGCCTTTCATCCTTACGGGGTCGATGAAATAAAGTACCAGTAATACACTGATTTAATTGCTGGCCTTGTGCCAAAAATTAAAAAATTATTATTATATATATATATATATATATGAAAAGAGTCAGGACCCCGACGGCTAAGCTCCGGCCGTTTCGACAGCTAGATCTGAACGTTCAGATCTAGCTATCGAAACGGCCAGAGCTCAGCCGTCGGGGTCCTGACTCTTTTCCTATTACCCACACTACTACCCTAAGTATCGAGTACTCTGATGCGTTATGGTCCACCTGGTTCCTTACCACACTTACTTCCTTATATATATATAGGTTTATCCTGGGTTCAATCGGGGGTAACCACAGTAAGGTACTCAATACATAGCAGAATATAAATGTGTGTGTGTGTGTGTGTGTGTGTGTGTGTGTGTGTGTGTGTGTGTGTGTGTGTGTGTGTGTGTGTGTGTGAATGTGTGTGTGTATATGTGAATGTGTGTGTATGTGTATTTCACAATCGTTATCGATCATCTGGCTGTATGTTCCCAGGGAACGAAGTTAGCGTGTTGTGGGTTAAAGTCTTTGTCTGGAGTCCCTGTTGCTGGTGATGATGATTGTGGTGGTGGTGGTGGTGGTGGTGATGACAGTACGCACGATGACGGTGATGATGATGGTGGTGGTGGTGATGACAGTACGCACGATGACGGTGATGGTGGTGGTGGTGGTGGTGACAGTACGCACGATGACGGTGGTGGTGGTGGTGGTGGTGATGACAGTACGCACGATGACGGTGATGGTGGTGGTGGTGGTGGTGGTGATCGTGCTGATGACAGTACGCACGATGACGGTGATGATGGTGGTGGTGGTGATCGTGCTGATGATAGAGAGTCTCCACCACCATCATCAGTACTAAGTACCGGTCGCTCTCCAACCGGTTCGCGGTCGTGCCCTAGGCAGTGGAGACTTCTGGTGCCCTTGGCCCTAGGGCTACCTCCCTATTCACCACCAAGGGCGCTGAGCTGGCCAGCCTCGGGTGTGAGCCTCGCAAGTTGGAACGGCTCTTCCAGCGCATCTCCTTTACCATCCTCCGGGGAAACGCCTTCTCCATCCTGTCCGCCGGGGCTGTGGGGAGGCCAGCACGCGGGACCGCCTTCTCCATCCTGTCCGCCGGGGCTGTGGGGAGGCCAGCACGCGGGACCGCCTTCTCCATCCTGTCCGCCGGGGCTGTGGGGAGGCCAGCACGCGGGACCGCCTTCTCCATCCTGTCCGCCGGGGCTGTGGGGAGGCCAGCACGCGGGACCGCCTTCTCCATCCTGTCCGCCGGGGCTGTGGGGAGGCCAGCACGCGGGACCGCCTTCTCCATCCTGTCCGCCGGGGCTGTGGGGAGGCCAGCACGCGGGACCGCCTTCTCCATCCTGTCCGCCGGGGCTGTGGGGAGGCCAGCACGCGGGACCGCCTTCTCCATCCTGTCCGCCGGGGCTGTGGGGAGGCCAGCACGCGGGACCGCCTTCTCCATCCTGTCCGCCGGGGCTGTGGGGAGGCCAGCACGCGGGACCGCCTTCTCCATCCTGTCCGCCGGGGCTGTGGGGAGGCCAGCACGCGGGACCGCCTTCTCCATCCTGTCCGCCGGGGCTGTGGGGAGGCCAGCACGCGGGACCGCCTTCTCCATCCTGTCCGCCGGGGCTGTGGGGAGGCCAGCACGCGGGACCGCCTTCTCCATCCTGTCCGCCGGGGCTGTGGGGAGGCCAGCACGCGGGACCGCCTTCTCCATCCTGTCCGCCGGGGCTGTGGGGAGGCCAGCACGCGGGACCGCCTTCTCCATCCTGTCCGCCGGGGCTGTGGGGAGGCCAGCACGCGGGACCGCCTTCTCCATCCTGTCCGCCGGGGCTGTGGGGAGGCCAGCACGCGGGACCGCCTTCTCCATCCTGTCCGCCGGGGCTGTGGGGAGGCCAGCACGCGGGACCGCCTTCTCCATCCTGTCCGCCGGGGCTGTGGGGAGGCCAGCACGCGGGACCGCCTTCTCCATCCTGTCCGCCGGGGCTGTGGGGAGGCCAGCACGCGGGACCGCCTTCTCCATCCTGTCCGCCGGGGCTGTGGGGAGGCCAGCACGCGGGACCGCCTTCTCCATCCTGTCCGCCGGGGCTGTGGGGAGGCCAGCACGCGGGACCGCCTTCTCCATCCTGTCCGCCGGGGCTGTGGGGAGGCCAGCACGCGGGACCGCCTTCTCCATCCTGTCCGCCGGGGCTGTGGGGAGGCCAGCACGCGGGACCGCCTTCTCCATCCTGTCCGCCGGGGCTGTGGGGAGGCCAGCACGCGGGACCGCCTTCTCCATCCTGTCCGCCGGGGCTGTGGGGAGGCCAGCACGCGGGACCGCCAGGGCTGTGGGGAGGCCAGCACGCGGGACCCCATTTGCTCAGCATACGGATTAACAGAGAATATATCATAACGACAGTAGTGACGTAAGCTTTCCCTGCTCTACCTGCAGACTCTAGTTCAGATCAACATCGATCTACACTTCAGAATTAATACGGAAATATTGATAATCAGTAGATAAATAAAGAAAATAAACGAACAAAAAAAAAAAACTTAAATCATTTTCAAGTTATTTTCGTCAACTAATCAGGACTTAAAACAGCGAATGACGCCAATGACAGCTTTCAGCTGATAATGGATGTCTTCTGTCTTAATCTGTGTAGGTTGGCTCTCATCTAAAATGGAGTTAGGGTTAGGGTTAGGGTCTGTGTGTGTGTGTATATATATGT
The DNA here is from genome assembly GCA_964016885.1 of Eledone cirrhosa. Classification (NCBI taxonomy): domain Eukaryota; kingdom Metazoa; phylum Mollusca; class Cephalopoda; order Octopoda; family Eledonidae; genus Eledone; species Eledone cirrhosa. The sequence goes on along the minus strand of OZ024753.1, from coordinate 30,859,966 downwards.
GTGTGTGTGTGTATGTGCGTGAGGGCATGTGTGTCTGTGTGCGTGAGGGCATGTGTGTGTGTGTCTGTGTGTGCCCCTTTATATTTAAAATGTGTACGTCCTAATGCAATGAACATAGCAAAAAGTAACACACACACACACACAAACACACACACGTGTGTATATATATATATCAAGTTTAATATAGAAATGGCTCCTACGGTCTAGAACTGTTTCATTCAAAAGAAAAGGGCTTTCCTAATGATATCTTTTGAATAAACAGTACTAGTCCTGTACGTACAAACCATTTCTTTATTAAACTTGATGTTTACACTCTACTAATGCATTGAGTACCTTACTAACTGTGGTTACCCCCAAGTGAATCCGAGTCTCTCATATGTATATATATATTTTTGTTTTATGTGAAAACGTGTGTTCAAACAGATAATGTTATACTTTGGGAGGGCCATGCTGCCAATGAAAACACACGCACCTGCTGATGTTCACTTCAATTTATTATTATTGGTGAAGTAACGAATTCTTTTTTCAGCGGAGAGTTTAATAACCTGAAGGTTGTTTAATTATAATTGTCAAAGTACTTTCATCACAGATTCTCTGGCCTCTTCGGTGATTGTGTCTCCTCTTTCTTCTGTTTTACAGAACCATCCGACAGTAGCAGCTGTCGTGAACCCATCCGACAGTAGCAGCTGAGACATTTTTTTTTTTGTTTTCAAATTCCATTTTGTGAAGAATTTCCCCAGTCTCCATCAGAATGCAGTAGTGTGAAATTTGTTCCCGTCATCATCATCATATTGTCATTCTATTATCCAACACTTTCGTTATTTTGACACACCAACGTAATATGCCAGTATAATTGGATAAGCAATAAGCGGTTTGCTACATGACCCCTAACCTTATAGCAACGCCTTTCTCTTCTTCCTATATCCGGAAAAGAAAGCATCTAAACAAAAAAAAAACCTATAAATATTCTCAATTGTTGACAATTAAGGAGTTCCAAGACATTTATCTTAAGTTATCTGCATCACGAGAGCTGGTCTATTAACATACACTTAAGTATTTTGGTGGAGGGATGATGAATTCTAATTGATTATCATTTCATTTTGGAGCAAACCGGAAGTTTGCTATATCGTAATAGGAATTTTGTGATAGCATTTTCTAGCCTCTCTAACTGACTTGAGAAAGTATACAAGCTGGAGCGCCCTATGTTAAAATATTTGTTACACAAGTAAGATTGTTTTAGAAACATCCAGCGAAGTTTAAAGTTTAGTAGAAATAGAAATTTCGCCGTTTTTTGGTAATGTAAATACTAAAGGATTAAATTTATTATACCAACACAATGCTTTCAAAAACAATTTTGGGGGAGGGGAAAGTCGATTAAATCGACCCCAGTGGGTATCTGGTACTTTATTTTATCGACCCCGTAAGGATGAAAGGCAAAGTTAACCTCGGCGGGATATGAACTCGGATCATAAAGGCCCGAAACTCTTTGCTGCAAAGCATGGCAACCGGCCCTCTACTGATACTGCCAATCCACTGCTCTTGTACCAAAAGAAATAATGATAATTGGCCGTATCGGAAGAGCGTCGGACACCATGCTTTGCGGCAGATAGCCCTTTACGTTCTGAGTTCAAATCCCGCCGAGGTTAGCTTTGCCGTTCATCTTTCTGGGGCCGATAAAATCCAGTAATGCATTGGGATGTAGTCAACTCGATGTAGTCACTCCCGACCCCACCCGACCTCCACTCAAACGATTTTTGACCTTGTGCCTAATTCAGAATCCATTATTCGAAAACGATCTGAAAAGGTGTGTTTTTTTGCGCATGTGTGCTTGAGTGTATATGTTTCTTGTGTACGTCAGACTAGTTGCTTTTTATGTATGTTCCAACAAACTGAAATGGAGAATCGTTGCAATATATATATACACACATATATATATACACACACACATATATATACACACACACACACATATATATACACACACACACACATATATATACACACACACACACATATATATACACACACACACATATATATACACACACCCACATATATATATACACACACACACACACATATATGCATATATATATATACATATATATGCATACACTCACAGAATTATATATATATATATATATATATATATATATATATATAGATATCTACGTGTACAACATATGGAATAGATGCACACACTCACATTGATATGTGAGTGTGTGTATTAAATGGTAGTTTAAGTGCTTTCTATTCACCTATACTGACGTCAGCCTGTCAGAATGAGCCACCACGAAATGTCATTTACTTCAAATATTTACATTGGTTCGATTGAATTTCTTAAACGTGGTCATTATTATTATTGTTATTATTATCATTGTTTTTTGTTTTGTTTTGCTTTTTACATTGTATCCTAATTCCGGTAGCTTTCCTTGCGTCTCTGCCAATGAAATCGTTTCAAACTTGTCATTGGTTCCAATAAAACGAAAAGAACTCTGCAATATGATTTACCATGGCGTCAAATTTAGGGTTATTAGAGTTTGGTACTTATAATATAAGGGAAATTTGATTTGACTACACATCTATCATCCGTTTTAAGCAGGACAAACCGGAAAGTAAGCTGACTTCCTGTCATGATTTACCATCCCTATACACTGTTTGGCGAGTTTACTATCAACAATACTCGACAACTTAATTGCAACACGTGTGTGTTCAGGGCCAGATTTATCGAGGGTGAATGCCCTGGGCCCCCCTGGTCAAACACGTCCCACCCCGCATAAAACAGCTCCTCCCGCCTCTCCGAACAGGTCTCCATCTTCAAGCAGGGGCCCCACTTCAAACAGAACTCCTGCTACCTGTTAAGATCGGGGCTCTAATCATCTTTTAGAGTGTATGCTTTTAACAATGCAATTTATGTCGCTTTCGAGCTAATTTATCAACATTTCTCCACTTTAGCGACACCAGTTGGCGAAAGCAAGGGAACCTCTGTGTAAGGTGTATACTTGCTTATGTGTATGAGTGTATACTTAGTTTTATCAATGATGGTGTTTGATGTGTATAACATTATGGATACATGCTTGTATGTGTGTGCTTATATGAAGAGCCCACCAAACTTGAACTGCTCCGGGTACCCCAAGATCTAAATCTGGTCCTGATATATATATATATATATATATATATATATATATATATAGATGTATTTTAATTATGTCTCATATAAAATAATACAACTGGCTATCCGCAAAATACATATAGTTAGCACCCCAAACGTAAAATTGGGATTATACTAAGGTATATCCTAATGTTTGTTGAGTGAGATGGAAGCCAGTCAGAGTATAGCTTAAAGCTTTCTCTGTTAATGTATTAAATATTATACTCTTGATTTGGCCAGGGATGAAAATTTCCAGATACCTTTTAAGTGTAACTTTCCGTATTTATTATTACTATGAAATATTGATTGTTATTCTGGTATCATATCTCTGTTTTTAGCCTAAGAAAATACCTATATGCGTGTATAAATAATACATGCATATATTTATTTTTTTTACATCTAATTGAGTTCTTCACACGCAAGGTTAAAATTGTTGAAAAAATTAATTGACCCGCGTGCATATTATTTTACTTTATGTTTCGCGATGACCTCCCCTTTCCGCTTGATGACAGCGTGAAATTTCTCATTCTGAGACTGCTGGAATTTCAAATTTGGCGGTCATTCTGACACGAAGAGGAACCATCGCTGAACATTGGATTGGATATCGGTAAGAAAGTTTTTTTTATATCGATGTTTGACGGGCATCCACTGATGATTTATAAGTGCCCACCTGCATATATTCCTACGGACTATGTAGGCTTCTACATAACCCGGACACATTTTTCCCAACTTGTAGAAAACTTATAATGAAACAATTGTTTGGAAAGGGAGATGTATTTTAATTATGTCTCATATAAAATAATACAACTGGCTATCCGCAAAATACATATAGTTAGCACCCCAAACGTAAAATTGGGATTATACTAAGGTATATGCTAATGTTTGTTGAGTGAGATAGAAGCCAGTCAGAGTATAGCTTAAAGCTTTCTCTGTTAATGTATTAAATATATATATATATATATATATATATATATATATATATATATATATATATAGTAATATCCGTAAGTGTGAAAAGGAAAAAAGAAAACTGCTCAATCGGGAAGAGAGCAGAAATATTATATTATTTAATCATGCACGGAACAGAGACCGTACCCAAGGTTTCAAGGCCTAAATTTGACCATACCTCCTGAAATCAAGAGGCATCAAAATAGAGACCTTTCCTCAGGCGCTACGCCGGAAGAAAGGCACCTATTTTGTAAATGGCCGAGCATTCCACAAACACGTGTACCCTTAATGGAGCTTCAGCCTAATACTCTGTGTAAGAAGACTGACCCTTTAAATTGCAAGTGCAATTTAGCCAACGGGCTTCCAATCAATTTCCGCCCACCCGATTTCACTCATAAGGCATAGATAGGTTGATCCGAGGATATTGCAAATGACACTTTCTCGAGATGCCACACAGTGGAATCGAACCCAAGACCTAATGATTACGAAGCGGGCCCTTAAACATTTGGCTATGCTTAACCACTTGAGGATGTTGCTAATCTTGACATGAAGTGCAACCACTCTTCGGAAAATCAACGTGATACACCGTATTACAAGCAAACGGACATGTAAAGATTTTCCATCTACCCAATTCCACTGACAAGTCTGAACTGGAGATATAGTAAATGGTATTTGCCCAAGATGCCATGCAGCGGGATCGAACTCAAGATCTAATGATTACAAAGCGAACTCTTTGAATTTTATATTCGGTCATGTTGCGTTTACTTCATGATGATGTATGTATGTTCCCGTAACTACTGAGAGTCGTAAAGGGCGCCGCATTGACATACAGCGTTTCTTGGACATTTTAAGCCTGATGGAGCCCATCCCTCTCCAGGCCTGAGTACAGCAGATTTCTTCCAAAGTAAGATAGAGGAAGTGAGAGAGAGAGGAAATGAGAAAGAGATATCGAGGAAGAATCCACCCCAGTACTAAACTGGTACTTTTTTTTATCGACCTCGAAAGGATGAAAGGCAAAGTTGACCTTGGTGGGATTTGAACTCAGAAGGCAAAGGGCCGGAACGAATACCATAAAGTATTCTATCCGATGTTCTCATAACTCTGCCAATTCGCCACACACACACACACACACACACACACACACACACACACACACACACACACACACACACACACACACACACACGTGGTGTGTTTTTGTTTGTTTTTTGTTCGTTATTTGTTTGTTTTTTGTTCGTTATTTGTTTGTTTTTTTCGTATGCATGTTGCATCTAATATCACTCAACAAAAACAAGAGAAAGGTAAGTTGTCTACTTCCTCATCTCATATTCTACCACCATATATATATATATATACTGCTGTATATATATATATATATATATGACTGCTGCGAAGTAAGGATTGGTACGTTAGAAATTTGACATAAAATATATTGTGCATTTGTTGGTGCTTTTGTTTTGTTTTGTTTTGTTTTGTTTTGTTTGTGTGTGCGCGTGTGAGCGTGAGGGTGCGTGTATGTGTGCGTCTGCGTGTGCGTGTGCGCTTGCTTGTGCGTGTGTGTGTGTGTGCGTGTGCGTGTTTGTGTATGTATGAGTGTGCGCGTGTGTTTGTGAGCGTGTGTGTGCGTATGTGTGTGTGTGCTTCGTTGCCCATCCCCAACCCACCCCACCCCCCTACCCTTATTATCTATTTCCCATTCCTTGGTGTTGGTGGTAGTGGATGGAAGAGATGTACGGGGTGGTTAGTGGTTGGGAAATGTGAGCAGGAAAATTTACGAAGGCGGTGAAGGCAAGTGTACTTGAGAAAGTTTTGTTTAACTGCTACTGTGAGAGTCAAGTGCTTGGTGTGATGGTGGCAACGCTGGTGCTGATATGCTGATATTACTGAAGGTGTTGTCGCTGTTGATATTTGTAGGGACGAGGGGTGGGGGCTTTTTTCGGAAAGAGGAAGGGTTAATGTGTATTCAGTACCTATAACACCTTTTTCAGGATTTTTTACCCTCGGGGTGGAGGGAGGAAGAAAGGTATACTAAAATAGGAGACCTGGTCCTAATGCTTGCAACGGAGTGGATTTGGATGAAGGCGCCCGTGGACCAAGTGGTCGTGTTAAACTAAGCGACAGAGGGATTTGAACTCAAAATAAATATCGCAAGACATTTCATTCCGTCTTAAACTGGTACGTCTTAAACTGGTACGTTATTTTATCGACCCCAAAATGATGAAAGATAAATTTGACCTCTGCAGGATTTTAACTGAATGCGCAGAGAACCAGAACGTATAACCGCAAGGCGTTTGCCCTATGATCTAATTGCTGCTGTTATTTAGTCACATGAGGGCGGTGGATTGGCAGTATCGGTAGCGGGTCGGACGCCATGCTTTGCAGCATAGAGTTACGGCCCTTTATGTTCTGATTTCAAATCCCTCCGAAGTTAACTTTGCCTTTCATCCTTACGGGGTCGATAAAATAAAGTACCAGTCACGCACTGGGGTCGATTTAATCGACTTTCCTCCTTCCACCAAAATTGCTAGCCTTGTGCCTATATAAGAAACCGTTATTTAGCCACATGTCTACTCCGATCCAACAGACCTATAACTCATCTTTTCAGAAGTATCTACAATTACATTATCCAGTGTTTCTAATGCGTTTGTGTAGGTATGGTCCAGTAACTCCTGAGAGAGTTGTAGGGGCCACCACATTTGGCATACGGCGCTTCTAAGGGCATTTTAAAACCTGGTATGAATACAGCAGATTTCTTGCAGAGAAGGATAGAGAGTGAGGGACTGGAAGTGGGAAAGAGATATAAACGAAGAGTCGATCCCAGTACTAAACTGGTACTTTTTTTATTGATATAATTACTACACATAATAAACATTCACATAATATACAAACACAGATGTTTTGTTAGTTCTATCGCCATTTAATATCAACGGTTCAAATTTAATCTATATGTAAATAACCCTCCAATCAAGGATAATTCACAAAACCATGATAAAAACCAGATATATGTCTTCTATACTTCAGCAGTTGTGCGTATGTTGGTGAACTGCAACGACAATGAAATGCATCTGCCTCTTTTACCCCGATGCTGAGATAGATGTGATATGATCCAGCTTAGAATACTTGTATCGAGACTAAACGTAATGTTTATTATGCATAAACATGGTTTCATAATTGCGTTTTATTTTGTACTACTTTTTATGAAAACGCTAATCTTTCTTAGGTGGTCGATCAAGGACAAGATGCATCCCACAAATTTAGATACTGCCGTGGTTTATAGTATGTGGAAACATGTTATATTGAGCGTGCAGTGAAAGATGCTGTGTTTGTTTAGGTCTAGCTATGACGACAAACTGTTTTCTTCACATGTGGTCTTTCCTTCGAGTATTTTTAGTTAATCGTGTAGGTGTGGTCTGTTGTTGTAGCCTGTGTACTGACTGTAAGTATGTAGCTGCTTCATAGTTTTGCTTTATTTGCTGAAATCTCCTATATGTGTTATGCAAAGTATAGAGAATTTGTAGTCTGAGTAGTTGCCTTCCAATCGGAACCGGAATCAGTCTTTTTGAGGCCTTAAGCATTTAACAGTTTATGGTACCCCACCCACCCATCATATATAAAGTCTGCAAAAGAATTTTGGTGGGTGAATGACAAATACATTTCATTGTAATAAACTAGTACCACTCTTCCATTGATGTTCTAAGCATGTGTATATTTTACTCAATTGTAAACCCAGCCCTGGTAATAAATTAGCAGAGTCGTTAGAACGCCAGATAGAATGTTTTACGTTATTTTTTCGGGCTCCCTGCTCTCTCTCTGAGATCAAATCCTGCCGAGGTCAACTTTGACTTTCATCCTTTCGAGGACGATAACAAAAGAACCATTTCAGTACTTGGTTTGATTTCTCTCTCTGTATGTGTATATATATGTGTGTATACATATATATATATATATATATATATATATATATATAGTAATAATAATAAATTTGAAGACTAAAATCCAAAGAGGGCTCGATAAGGATAAATATATATCAAATATATAAGAACCGTAGAGCAAATATTTATTAAAATAACAGATTAAAGTTTAATCTGTTATTTTAATAAATAAATATATATATATATACACGTACATTGGAAAATGTGTGAAATCCTTGGTGCAGTTAGGTATATTTAAAAAAAGTAAAATAATGACTTCACTTGTAGTTCTAAACAATTTGATTTAATTTTATAATATTATGATTTGGTAGATCTAGTCTACCAAATCATAATATAAAATTAAATCAAATTGTTTAGAATTACAAGTGAAGTCATTCTTTTACTTTTTTTAAAAATATATATATATATATATATATATATATATACACATATATATATCCACCTCACTCCCTCTCTGTATTGCTCTCTCTCGCTCTCTCTATCTCTCCTGCTCGAGAAGAAATCGACTGTGCCCAGACCAGGAGGAGGGGCATGGGCTTTAAGTGCCCATAACACGTCGTACACACGATGTTTGTTGATATATATATATATATATATGAAAAATATGGGAAGAAGGATACTGCGTGGTTGCACATGGGTTACATATTATAAAATTAGTCCCTCATCAGTGATTTGCCAACCGTCATTGGTATTTCATTTGATGACAATTCAAAATGAGGGAGGAATTGATCTAGGTCTCTGCCAACCATTGGGTTAAACAAAAGAATGATCACTACTGAAACGACCCTGATAATAATAGATCTGCTCAATGAGAAATAACCTTGGGCTAAACAACATACATTGGGTCGTCAGGTATGAAATTTGTGGAAATTTGTAGAAAAAAAAATTTTCTACAAATTTCATACTTGACGACCTAATACATAAACCCACACACAAAGGGATGGTGGTATAATTTGGGTGGTCGTCCACCCACTCGTTACAAGATCTATTCCTGTAGACATTATTTATAGCAGGAACAATGATATATATATATATATTTCAACAACAATAATAACAACATGTCGCCCCCCGTGAACCATTTCCTCGGTTACGCCTGAAAGAAATATTGCCAGTCATGGTGGAAGATATATCAGATTTATAGGCGAATAAGATTGTTATCAAGAATATCAAAGATAGTTGAGGATTATTTAGTGTAATTAGGTGTTGGCAGGGTTTGTGTTACTTCTAGGACTACAAGAGAGGGGGGGGGGTGATAAGAACATGATCATGATGGCGGTGATGGTGATTATAGAGTTCGGGAAAATCACAGATAAATAAATATATATAAATATATATATAGAGAGAGAGGGGTGGAAACTTCAACATCCGCAGTCGTGACATGTAATCGAGTAAGCATGACTTCTATTCTTTTCTCTTTTTTATATAAATTGTTTTTATATGTAAATTAAGACAGAAACACACACACACTTTATATATATATATATATATATATATATATATATATATATATATATGAACTACGTCCCTTCACGCACAAGGCGCCAAGGTACGCATGTATTGTCCAACCAAGTGCCAGTGTGGTTCAATGGCGGGTTAATAAATTAACGAGCCAGAACAAATATAAACAAGGTTTAGTAAATAATGAAAAAGTTTCAAAATAAATTTTAAAAAATTGACTTTACCTACTATAGTTACCTTTACCGATCGATTTCGAATCCCAAAAATAAAACGGAGACCATACGGCCTTCGTTGCAAAGAGAGATTCTCGTCAGAAGGTTCTTTTCATTCAAAGAATATAAAATTCCTGAATTTAAATCACAAACTAGCGCTATCAAAGACTGTTCCTGGGATGAGAGTGGATGATGTAGAACAGGTTTATCAAGGGCCGTAGTAAAGATCGGTAAAGGTAACTATAGTAGGTAAAGTCAATTTTTTAAAATTTATTTTGAAACTTTTTCATTATTTACTAAACCTTGTTTATATATATATATATATATATATATATATATATATAATGGAAAATTTGAACAGGAACAAAACAGAGAGGCAGTACAACGAATGTTTATTAATTTCACGCTCTGGAGAGTGGGGTGATGGTGGGGAACGACGTTTCGGGCACAAGCCCTTCCTCAGGTGAGAAGTGTGTGGGAACAGAGTTCAAAGGGTGTGTAGGGGAGTGGTGGAGAGACATATAGCGAAAGGAAACGGTGCGAATGAAATTAAAAATAAAAATTAAAATAAAGCATGATCAAAATAAAAAGAAATGAAATAAAAATAAATATAAAAGCATGATCAAAATAAACTGAAATTATATATATATATATATATATATATATGTATATATATATATATATATAAAATAAAATATTGTAGTTTGCTTGAAACATTGTATATAATATATAATTGTTTCTACTTTTGGCACAAGGCCAGCAATTACCCAGTGTATTACTGGTACTTTATTTTATCGACCCTATAAGGATGAAAGGCAAAGTTAACCTCGGCGGGATTTGAACTCAGAATGGCAAGGGCCGTAACTCTATGCGTCAAAGCATGGCGTCCGACCCCCTACCGATACTGCCAATCCACCGCAATGTTGCAAGAGATAGAAGGCTAAACAATACAAAATGAACTGTAACGGTAACGAAAAGTAAAAGCAATTTACCTGGTAACCTTCGGGGGGGGGGGGGGTATTGTTGTTGTTCTTTTATCTGTCCAATATTTCGGGACCTATATATATATAAGAAAATGAGGTGTTTTAAATAAAAAAAAAATAAAAAAAAAAGAGATGTCCCACACGGGGGAAAGTATAAGGAAACAAAAATTAAAATGCAACTAGAATCTTTTAAGAAAGAATATTTATTTATTTGCTTTACTGGTTTCACAGTTCTTATGATTTTCAAAAGTAAAATTGAGATGGAGGGTTTGTGGTTCTGTTGTGATATTTAAAATGAAGGAAGACTAAAGTTAACCACTTAAATCTATTCTATAATTTCTACGTCCGTTTTAATACAGGTGGCAATAGTACATGCATATGAAAACCATCGGAAATAATTAATTAGCAATTGTTAACACAATACATAATAACTGCATTTCTTTAGGAAATGTAAAAAGGAATAAGGTTTATCAAATTCGTGTGAGTGAGTGAGTGAGTGAGTGAGTGAGAGAGTGAGTGAGATTTTTTTTTTTTAATCTCACAATTAAATTATACTTTAAATAGCAATCTGAGTTTTTTTTTTTTTTTTTTTACATAAAACCCAAATTTTCCAGCCTTTCAGATACGAGACATATCACGGCATAGCAACACATCTCTCAATCTCAATTAACTTTTGGAAATCATCATACTGTAAAACCGGTAAAGTTATTGTACCGTAAATAAATTTTCAACTTCTTTTTCCCATATATATATATATATATATATACGTATATGTGTATATATGGGTGATCGATACATATATTTATTATGTTTTAATATCTCTGTGTGTGCATTGGTTGTGTATACATGTGGTTATTCTTTGAGATTTCCAATTGAGTTCTTATACACGTGGTTAATACCTAACAGGTTTAATTGACCAGCGTGTATATTGTTTTATTTTAAGATGACCTCCCTTTACCCTTTTGGGGACAGCGTGTATTTTTTCTTTGGGAGAACTGCTAGATTCTAATCTACCAGTCTCTTCTTAGCGCTGAGGGAGACTATCACCATTCTGTTAATGTCGATATAATTCTTATATCGTTATTGATTGGGCATCTACTGATGAGTTTATAAGAGCCCGCTTGTATACAAGTTTCTACATAACCTGGAAATTATTTATCCCAAATTGTAGAAATCTTATAACGAAACGGCCGTCTGGAAGAAATGAGATATTTATTTAATAATGTCTCATATAAAATAATACAACCAATTATCCACGAAATACTGATTAGTTAGCACCCAAACACTAAGGTGGGATAATACTTAAGTATATCCTAATGTTTGTTGAATGAGATGGAGTTGGTCGGAGTATCGCTTAAGGCTTTCTTTGTTTATGTATTGAATTGTGTATATATATATATATATATATATATATATAAGAAGAAAGCAAGAACGGAGTTTTCCTCGTCAGTTGTCTACTGCGGGGTCTCGAATATTTCAACGCTTTAAAGACAATGTATCTACCTCCAGAGCGTTCAATAACTAGGTAAGTTATTGGGAAAACTTACCTAGTTATTGAACGCTCTGGGGGTAGATATATTGTCTTTAAAGCATTGAAATATCCGAGACCCCGCAGTAGACAACTGACGAGGAAAACTCCTCCTCCCCTCGCCCCCTTCTTGCTTTTTTCTTATTTTTAAGCATGCAGAGAGAGAGAGAGATGTAAACTAAATAGGAAGAAAGAATGCCGAAGAAAATGTGAGCAAAAAAATGGAGAGAAACATTGTAACGAAACGTAATATAGGAGGAGTGGGAGAGACGAAAGCAAGCTGGGAGTGGAGGAGGAGGGAAAATGACTTGATATTTAGTAGAGGAAACGGGTCACGTATATGTGACCTTTGTCACGAAGACGAACAGGCGTATGTAACTTAAACTTTTTTAAAGTAGTTCTCACCAAAATGTATATACAGTGCAGTGTTAGATCACTGCCGTACCATTATAATGGTTAACGGGACCAACCGCGCCTGCTATAACATAAAGAATATCTTTATTTATTTATTTATTTATGCAGGCTGGTTGTAATGTTTCGGATCTCCTGGAAAGCTTCAAAACATTCTGGAAGAGATGACTGTATCTTTCATAAGAAAACTATTTCAGGAAGTTTTCTTTTTTATATAAACTATTTTCTAAATCTGGGAGATGCACCATTGAAATGTGGTGGTTGGGTGGGGGGAACTGTGTCGTCCAGTATCCCCTCTTCACGACAGGTTTGTATATATATGATGACAGATTTTCTAGTAGAAGGAGGCTTCGCATCCTATGACATTAGCTCTTGATTTTTGTCATTGTTCGTTATAATTATGCAACACTTGTATCACTTATTTCAAATGTAAGTATCGATTTTGCCTCTACTACTTCGCTAGGCAGTTTGTTCTGTATATATATATATATATATATATATATATATAACATTACCACAGCACAGGTCCGATGAGCTTTTGATTCCAGAGTCGGGCCAGACTGATACAGATCGAACCTTGAGCTGATCAATAGCGAAACGTGCGTCACTACTCAATAAACGTAATGAAAACATAACAAATCGTCCTTTTATTATTATATTTAGTTCTATACCTCGTTACACACGTGAATCTACGCGTCGTGTGCTCACCCGGGTAAACCTACAGTAACTGCACGTTCAAATACGACTTTGGAAGAAGAATCAGGATGGAGAGAGAGGTGCTGTACCCCAGCAAGTTTTATGAAAGATGGGTGAAAGTGGCGAGAATGGCCCGAGTGAATGGGCCTTCTCTCTATATAAGCCTGTAGGTTGAGGAAAAGGAGGAGGAGAGGAAGGGAGTACAAACTCTTCGTACTCCTGGAGATGAGGGTTGCACATTTTTTCGGAGGTATGTGTTACCCATATGAACTGTCTCCCCCTATTGGGGAAAATCGACTAATTTTAAAATTGCATTTGTGATAATACACGTGTTTATTGTATGTAAACTTCTCCCTTTGTATTTGTCCCCTGTGGCTAATAAAGAAACATATATATATATATATATATATATATATATATATATATATATATATATATAGCATTTCCTGGGCATTTCTTAAACCTGGCGGATCCCATCCTCTCCGGATCTGAACTTCCAGAGAAGAGAAATAGTAAGAGTGATAGAGAGAAATAAGAAAGAGATATAGAGGAAGAAACAACACCAATACTAGACTTTTACCTTTATTAATCGACCTCGAAAGGATGAAAGATGAATTTGACCACGGCAGGATCTGAACACAGAGTGCAGAGAACCAGAATGAATACCGCAAGGTATTCTGTCTAATCCGCAAGGTATTCTGCCAATTTGCTGCCCTTTTCGACAGTATAGATAACGAATAAGTTGATGAAATTGAAAAACAAATTATCATATATGTATGATCTATATGGCGACGAATTAGCAGAGTCGTGAGAACGTCGGATAAAATGCTTCATGGTATTCGTTTTAGCTTTCTGAGTTTAAATCCTGCTGAGGTCAACTTTGCCTTTCATCCTTTCGAGGTCGATAAAAAAATGTACCAGTCTAGTACTAGGGTCGATTCTTCCTCTATATCTCTTTCTCATTTCCTCTCTAGCACTTTCTATCTTTCTCTAGAAGAAATCTACTGTACTTAGACCTGGAGAGGGATGGGCTCCGCCAAGCTTAAAAAATGCTCAAGAAGCACCGTATGTCACTACGGCACCTCTACGACTATCAGGAGTTACGGGACCATACATACATGATCCAAATACATAATGTATATGCTAACGTAATCGTGTCTGAGTAGTTAAATGATTCGCTTCTCAATCATTTCCTGAATTTGATCTCATTTCTTGACATCATGGGTGTCTTTCCTATAGCCTGGGGTCGACCCTAGCCTTGTGAGTGGAAACTATTTGGAAGTACGTTCGATGAGTTGCACCCGTCATTCAATGGTCCACCCTTGTCATATATTATGCTACTCTGATTCGGTGTGAAAACTACGTTGAGGCTGCATATGTCTGTGGAATACTCAACCACCTATTATTGTTAACTGGTTTTTCTGCTAGTATGTGTAGTGTGCATATTGATATTATACACAAGTATATATACATGTAGATAGGACACATCAAATAAAATCGTAATTAACAATATACACTGTCTTATGTAATGAGTAACGTAATCCATGATACATTTAAAAAAAAGACGATATTATATATAAACTGCATTAGGAAAAAATTAGTGACGGAAATATATGAATGTTTATTTAAGCGATCGCTAACCGGAAGTGTTGACATTTGAAAATTTTAAAGAAGTGAATCTTTAAATAAACAATAAAATATATTTAATCAACAGCTACGAAATTTAGTAGATACATTATGTAATATTCATTCATTATGTGTTCAAAGTAATCCAACTTATTTTATTAATGGGATAAAAATTATAAACCGTACGCAGTCCCGCACTCCTTACTTTATTATAATTTTGATTCACGAACTGGACGTTCAGTCGATCGAACAACTGACCGTGCATCGTCGATACTAACGGAGGATCCATAATCTATACACACTTTATGACTTCAACATTGATGTATAAATAGAGGAATTCCACGAAAACTAGTTTTACAAAAAATAATAACCGTGAAAATGTATTTTTGATAACTTAATTATTATACTTGGTTGCAAGGAATTTGGGTATGTCTATGTGTGTGTGTGTATATATATATATATATATATATATATATATACACAGGGTGTTTCCCCAAAAAATGTATACATTGATTAGAATGCTGTTGAAGTGTGGGACACCGTGTGTGTATATATACCGTGTATACACAAATGTGTGTGTGTGTGTGTGTGTGTGTGTGTGTGTGTGTGTGTATGTGTGTGTGTGTGTGTGCGCGCGCGCATGTAATCATCCGTATGTACATGTTAATTTGTGCTTAATTAACGACAGATGAAATAGAACAATTAACTAAACTCTACTATGAAAATGACCATCACGTGTTGTGATATTCAGAGAACCTTAACCATTGTTAGTCATACATAATTTTACGTTATTCTAATTATGTTTCAGAAAATGTTCATTAGTTTCTTTTCAATTATTAAAAACATCGTATATGCCTTAACAGAAACCAACAACTCTTAGATATAACTAAGATCGTATGTCTTAACAAGGACTAAAACAAAACCAGTATCCCTTATATATAACTAAGATCGTATGTCTTAACAAGGACTAAAACAAAACCAGTATCCCTTAGATATAACTAAGATCGTATGTCTTAACAAGGACTAAAACAAAACCAGTATCCCTTAGATATAACTAAGATCGTATGTCTTAACAAGGACTAAAACAAAACCAGTATCCCTTAGATATAACTAAGATCGTATGTCTTAACAAGGACTAAAACAAAACCAGTATCCCTTATATATAACTAAGATCGTATGTCTTAACAAGGACTAAAACAAAACCAGTATCCCTTAGATATAACTAAGATCGTATGCCTTAACAAGGACTAAAACAAAACCAGTATCCCTTAGATATAACTAAGATCGTATGTCTTAACAAGGACTAAAACAAAACCAGTATCCCTTATATATAACTAAGATCGTATGTCTTAACAAGGACTAAAACAAAACCAGTATCCCTTAGATATAACTAAGATCGTATGTCTTAACAAGGACTAAAACAAAACCAGTATCCCTTAGATATAACTAAGATCGTATGTCTTAACAAGGACTAAAACAAAACCAGTATCCCTTAGATATAACTAAGATCGTATGTCTTAACAAGGACTAAAACAAAACCAGTATCCCTTATATATAACTAAGATCGTATGTCTTAACAAGGACTAAAACAAAACCAGTATCCCTTAGATATAACTAAGATCGTATGTCTTAACAAGGACTAAAACAAAACCAGTATCCCTTAGATATAACTAAGATCGTATGTCTTAACTAGGACTAAAACAAAACCAGTATCCCTTATATATAACTAAGAACGTATGTCTTAACTAGAACTAAAACAAATCTAAGCTAAACCCATGCTATCCACGAACTTGAGCAAAATCATGATTCTACAATCAAACATCCCTCTCACTAGCCATAAATTAAATTCAAACACCCTTGGAAACTTTACACCAATCCTTTCAGTAAAACAACAACCAATCTGTTACAATGTTTTGGCATTGTGTAGACGGACGGCGTCTTGCTGCAGCCGTGGTGTTACGTAGATTTCATATTACATTGCATCGACGTATTTTGCATTGCATTCACACATAATACGTGTTGGTTCCTTGACCCTATGTCACGTTTGACGATATATATTTATAGGGAGAGATAGAGATTAGAAAGGAGGGGTAACAATGTGTGTGTGTGAGAGAGAAAGAAATAGAAAGAGAGAGAATTAACTTAACATATGGTTTGAAGGAGGAGTATACATTCTGAGAGGAATAAAGAGTGAGAAAGACTGAGACGCAAGAATGATGTGGAGCGTATGCAAACACATATACAAATAATTATCGTCAGCTGGGCGTTTATAGGAACTTAAGTTTTCTGTTCATTTTTCGTTGTTTGATGGATTAAACATACATTTATGAAAATATATATTATCTATGTCTTTTTCGTTCTTTCTTCTCAAATTGCTGCCTTCTTTCGTACTATATTTCTGCGGTGGATTGGCTGTATCGGTAGAAGGTCGAACGCCATGCTTTGCAGCATAGAGTCACGGCCCTTTACAGTCTTATGTGTGAAAACATGTAGACAGACTGTTTTTGAATCCCGTCGAATGAACTGTACCTGTTGTTCAAAGGACCAACTTTGTTACACACCGTGTCACGCTGAGTCTCCATGAGAATTACGTTAAGGTTTTACATGTTTATGGAATGCTCAGCCACCTATACGTTAATTTCAAGAGCAAGCTGTTCCGTTAAGCGAACACTCATTGACGAAACTGACGGAGATCCATCGATCGATCAATTTAGAAACAGATTTTCAGTTAAACTTATAGCAATGTATTTTGAAGTGACAGGTGGTACATTGGCAGTATCGGTAGAACGTCGAACATCCTGCTTCGCAGCTTAGAGTTACGGCCCTTTACGGCCTTGGTTCAAATCCCGTCGAGGTTAACTTTGCCTTTTATCCTTACGGGGTCAATAAAATAAAGTACCAGTAACGTACTGGGGTTGATTTAATCGACTTTCCTCTCCCCCAAAATTGCTGACCTTGTGTCTATACTAGAAATATTTCTTTAGAACTATATGTTATATAACTGTTTCTACTTTTGGCACCAGGCCAGCAATTATCTCAGTGCATGACTGGTACTTTATTTTATGCTTCAAAGCATAGCGCCCGACCCTCTACCGATACTGCCTATATGTTATATAATTGTTTCTACTTTTGGCACAAGGCCAGCAATTTCTCAGTGTATTACTGGTACTTTATTTTATCGACCCCGTAAGGATGAAAGGCAAAGTTAACCTCGGCAGGATTTGAACTCAGAATGGCAAGGGCCGTAACTCTATGCGTCAAAGCATGGCGTCCGACCCTCTACCGATACTGCCAATTCACCACCCTTTATGTTATATAATGTTATATATGTTATATAATGCTTAAGTGTGAGCAATGTTATGAATCATTTTAACCCAATGCAGGCGTATTATTGCGTTGTTAATATAGTGCTAGCTATTGATTGTGTTGTTATTGTTGTTTGTGATATTAGTGCTGTTTATTTTGATGTAGTAGTTCTGCTTTTTGTTGCTACACTTGCCGTTGTTTTTGCTGTTGCTATTGTTGTTGTTCTAATTCAGTCATGAGCAAAACAGACTCGTGGGACTCAAGCGGCCCAATGGCACGCCTAATTTCAAAATTTCCTAGAATTGTGTAGTAGTGTGGGCCGCCTTATGATGAATCACATCCTATGCGGCCCACTGCTCGAAGACGGTTGGACATGCCTGTTCGTGGAATTCTATTCTAGGGTCGATAAAGTTTGGTAAATGATATCATTACCATTACTTGTCACTCTTTACTACTTAAGAATGAACAGGAAAGGTGTTGTCAAATTAATAATAGTGTTTTTTTATTCGTTGGTTAGAGGTCATAAGACAAAGTTCACCAGGATCTAATTTCAGTTGTAGGCGGGTGTTATTCATTTTTGAGACAATGCTCAATCTTTATATTTATTAACGTTAATTTCAAATAATTACGCATTCAAGTGAAGGCAATACAGGTAAAATTCCGTTATAACGAAATTTTCAGTATAACGAAATTTTTTTCAATACCCGGCCACACGTTCAATGTGTTAGGTAGATCTCGTTATAAAGAATTTTTCATTACAACGAATTCTTTTATACCCCGTGACTTTCGTTATAATGAAATTTCACTGTATATATTTAAAAAAAAGAAAAAAATAGGGGTAAACTCGCACACCTATCTAACTATCTATAATGTCCCATTTCTTGTACGCCCTTGTGGCAAATAAAGAAAGGTATCTATTTATTTATCTGTTCGTCTATTTATCTACCTACCTGCCTGTCTATTTGCCTCTCTTTATCTATATATCTACCTATTTATTTGTATGTCTGTCTGTATTTGTTTATCTGTCTACACCACTACCACAACTATCACCAATACCACCACTAGCTCCAACACTACCACAACTACCATCAATACCACCAACAACAACAACATTACTGTTACTGCCAGCTCCAATACCACCACCACCACTGTGACGTATTACAAAAATCCCTGGTTAACACAAATTTGAGAAAGATTGTCTAATTTCCATTAGTTTATTAAATAGTTAGTAAAGTAAAAGAAGCTGATTGAAACGAGTTCCTTGGTTGTTATATTCTGCAAGTAAACTACATAGAAATTACAGCCAGTGAAGTAGCTTCAATGTCAGGTTCTTAACTATGTGTCACGGTATACTGGTGCACCACGAGATTTTAGACTTGCTTCGAGGTATTATCAGGAGCGTCGCGAGATGTAATTAGGTGCGACGCGAAAGTGGAAGATTCTATTTCAAAATGTAATAAATACATATTGAAATTCGTAATAAACTTCATATATATATATACATTTATTTATTTATTCAATTTAAATGTCCGTATCGAGCTCGTAAGCCATGACAGACTGGGGGAAGTATCGAGTACTCCTTACAGTTGGTGAAACAACTAATTAAAAAAAATGATATGAACTAAAAAATTTTTTTAAATTCCAAATATTGAAGTCCTATGGGAGGCAAATTATGCATAAGAAAACGAAAAAGAAAAGAGGAATCAAGGGAAATTTTTAAACAGTTTCTGTAATTAAATCTTTTCGTAGCTTCCATATTCTCAAAGATTTTCTTTATATTTGATAGACTAAACATATATTAAACTTCCAATCTTTGTAGTTTTTTTTAAGATTGGTTTCACCATGGCCCATCTCTCTCTCTCTCAGACTGAGTTTCTACATTGTAACAAATAGTGCAAAAGTGAGAAAGAACTGAACTAAATTAAGAATAGCCTCCCAAAAAAATAGTAAATGCATGTTTCTCGCCCCATTTTTTTTTTTTTCTTTTCTAAAGAAATATATAAGATTTTTTTGTAACTTTAATTAAATTTGTTTCTACGTTATGCTATGTTAATATATTTTCTGAATATATTTTCGAATTTACGTACAAAACGTACGGAAATATTTTACTTGTTCTGAAGAGCGTCAGTAGGTGGTCGCTAGAAATAGCAGGCAAGAATCTAATAACTATAAAATGGATAATATCGTCATTTACATCCCTTTACGATCTGAGTTCAAATCCCGCCGAGGTTGACTTTGCCTTTCATCCTTACGGGGTCGATAAAATAAAGTACCAGTAATGCACTGGGTAATTTCTGGCCTTGTGCCTCAAGTAGAAACAATTATGTACGTGTGTATATATATATATATATATATATATATATATATATGATAATAGTCGATCGACAAGATCCCACACCTCATTCGTTTAACGAGTGGGATGGAGCTCGTCAAATGGGACCGAGGAAATAATGTTTCCAATTGCTAATACTACCTACCGGTCGTAAAGCCAAGCAGAAGGAGCAACGTGAAATAAAATGTCTTGCTCAATGACATAACGTATCGCTCGGTCTGGGAATCCAACTCACAACCTCACGATTGCGAATCCAATTCTCTAACTGCTCAGTCATTTGTGTATGTGTGTATGTATATATATATATATACATCGTCAGATGGCTTCTTTGAAAGTATAAAAAATTATTCACCTGTTAGTGGATGGAAGAACCATCCATTGCTGTTCTCAAGTGGTGTAGATTTTCACGCATGCGTAGATCTGCAAACAGGGCTTACTTTAGACTGTTCTCTTAGGAATCTCCCATTGTAAAGGTTACTCTCTCTCTCTATATATATATATATAGAGAGAGAGAGAGAGAGAGAAAGATATAGCTTCTACAGGACTAGAACTGTTTCATTCGGGAGAAATCATCAGGAAGCACACACACATATACAAACATACATACATATATATATATATATAATATTTATACTCTGCTATGTGTTGAGTACCTTACTTACTGTGGTTACCCCCGATTGAACCCGGGATAAACTTTTATATATATATATATATATATATATATATATATATATATATATGTGTGTGTGTGTGTGTGTGATTGACGGCTGAGAGAAAGGAGTACTCAATACCGAAGTAGAGTTTTAATATTTATCTATATTAAGGCTAAAAAGTGAGTCTTGTTACACTGAAGTTTCGCCTGTTTACCACAAGGTCAACATATATATATAACAGAATAAACAAATGCTGACTAATACAATGGAGCGGAATATGACTTGAGTTTCAATTTTACAATCTCCTCGGGAATAACGCTGAAACTTAAATACAATAACACCCAGTTACATTGTGGTGGCTACTATATTTTGCTACAATATTCTACTTCTGTGTGTGTATATATATATGTGTGTGTGTGTGTGTGTGTGTGTGTGTGTGTGTGTGAAAAGTAAACAGAAATAACACAATCGGTACTGTATATGGAAGAAATATATTAGTTTAACGCTTGAAATAGCCAGAAGAGGGTGCTAACGTTTCGGACGCTAGCCTTTCATCAGAAGAAAGAATGAGAAATTAGAAAGATTGAAGGGACGGGCAGGGCGAAATCAGAAATATATATATAATATATATTTATTAAAATAACAGATTAAAGTTTAAGCAAAGAATCGCTGCTTTCACCATTAACGGGTCAGAAGATCCCGTTAAGGGTGAAAGCAGCGATTCTTTGCTTAAACTTTAATCTGTTATTTTAATAAATATTTGCTCTACGGTTCTTATATATTTGATATATATTTATCCTTATCGAGCCCTCTTTGGATTTTAGTTTTCACATTTATTATTATTACTATATTAACTTTGTCTTTCATCCTTACGGGGTCGATAAAATAAAGTACCAGTAATGTACTGGGTAATTGCTGGCCTTGTGCCTAAAGTAGAAACAATTATTACTATATATATATATATATATATATATATAAATATATATATATATATATATATATATATATATATATATGTATATATATCATATATATATATGGATATGTGTATCCCGGGTTCAATACGTAAGGTACTCAATACATAGAGTATAAATATTTAATATAGCAATGGCTTCTACAGGACTAGAACTGTTTCATTTATCATCCTGATGATTTCCTTCGAATGAAACAGTTCTAGTCCTGTAGAAACTATTTCTATATTAAATATATATATATATATATATATATATATATTGGAAAATGTGTGAGATCCTTGGTACAATTAGGTATATTTGAAAAAAAGGAAAAGAATGACTTCATTGTAGTGTTAAATAATTTGATTTAATTTTATAATATTATGAGTTGGTAGATCTAGTAAGTTCTTTAAAATTCTTCCCACCGAAGTTAACAAAGATTCCTGGTTAACTTTGTTGGAGAACTTTCTCGCACGACAATCGTCACCGACGAATGCGAGAAAGTTCTCCAGCAAAGTTAACCAGGAATCTTTAAAATTTTTCCTACCGAAGTTAACAAAGAACTTACTAGATCTACCAACTCATAATATTATAAAATTAAATCAAATTATTTAACACTGCAGGTGAAGTCATTCTTTTCCTCTTTTTCAAATATATAAGAACATTACAAGAAATCCCATATTTACGAACGTACACATTACAATTACCAGTCCCCCTCCCGCCGGTTTTTTCTAACCACCCCCATCCCCCTCCCTGCTTATTATAAGAATTTAAACAAATGTACACCCCGCCTCCGTCAACATAGAAAAAAAATGGAAGATTTTGTAGGGAGACGATATAGCCGATCAAATTCACCACCTCCACCACCATCTCAATCAGCGTTATATATTAATTTTATCATAGACTTGAAGGATGAAAAGCAGAACACAACTCATTGTGATTTGAACTCAGAATATAAAGGTTTATGATTATATAATTTATTACTAATCGATCTTTTCTAAAATCGGTCAATTCTAAAAATCCTACGCCCTTCAATATACGACTAATAATTGTTTCTACTTTAGGCACAAGGCCAACAAATACCCAGTGCATTACTGGTACTTTATTTTATCGACCCCGTAAGGATGAAAGACAAAGTCAACCTCGGCGGGATTTGAACTCAGATCGTAAAGGGACGTAACTATGCTGGAAAGCATGGCGTCCGACCCTCTACTGATACTGCCAATGACTAATAATAGCGCTTCGTAAATAACTAAACTATTTAGATGGTGGTCTTCTACGCCCGCGGCATTGCGTTGCCCTACTTTCTACGCCTTGAAATTCAAAAAGAAAAAAGAAATGGCCAGAATCTTTCACTTCCGCTTAACACTCTTCGTTTCGAAATAAGATAAACCACAGCAGATATCTTGACCGTCCTATCTATCTATCGATTCTGATGGCCGTATTAAACTAGGTGACAGATTAAGTTTATGATTTATGTTAACCTGAGAAGTATAAAATAATGGAATCTTATATTGAAATATATAGAGTGTTCTAGAAAATATTACAAAACGTGATTACAATATATATATATATATATGAAAACATACTGGTATATGTTGCGTAAATGGAATGAAATATGTATATATTTGTGCATGTGGAAACATTCACTGACACACATATATACATACACACACACATACATACATAAAACCAGAACTGTGTTGACACACACACACACATACATACATACTTAAAACCGGAACTGCGTTGACACACACACACACACACACACGTACTTGCTCAATTGAATAAATATATAAATAAATAATTGTTTCTACTTTTGGAACAAGGCCAGCAATTACCCAGTGCATTACTGGTACTTTATTTTATCGACCCCCGTAAGGATGAAAGGCAAAGTTAACCTCGGCGGGATTTGAACTCAGAATGGCAAGGGCCGTAACTATGCGTCAAAGCATGGCGTCCGACTCTCTACCGATACTGCCAATCCATCGTATAAATAAATAATGAATTTATAGGACACATACACTCCCATGTCAGCACAGTCATACACGCGTACGCGCAAAGGTATACGTGCATACATACACACAATTGTATTCTACGCTGCGGAATAATAAGACGCATTACTTAGAAGTAGAATTAATGAAATATATATTACGCACCGAGATAGAAAAATACAACCATTAACAAAAATTAAAACAAGAAAATCAGATGATATAAACCATCATTTAGCTTAAATGTTGGTTTAAATATCGCCCGATGATTTCTAAACCTAATAAACAAACACGTCGAAAAAAAAACCCATTAGTTTCACAAATCTTTCAATAAAAGCAATAAAAATTATCTAGTTTTAATCTGGTAACTTCGTCATCATTATAGTTAGAATCAATAGTAAAATCTGACACGCAGCAATACAGAAGACCCCACTTCCCACGGGTACAAGCCGAAGCTGAACCATATAGACAATATGCCCACATCCCCTACCAAGTGATCGTGGAGGTGCCACGGCAAAAAAGCACCCAGTCCACACTGTAAAGTGGTCGTGTAGGCGCCACGAAAAAAAAAAGCACCCAGCACTCACTGTAAATGAGGTTGATGTTAGGAAGGGCATCCAGCTGTAGAAATCAAGCCAGAATCAGTTCCCGTATGAGCAAGACAAAGTCAACCGACTGGACACTGCCCACAACAGGACAACCCGTCTAACCCATGCTAGCGTGAAGAACGGACGTAAAATGGTGTGATGATGATGATGATGATGACACACAAGATGCACAAAACCTCTCTGCCAATATGCAGCAGCCGTGCTACTAATGTCTTCAAGAAGATATAGTGTACTGCGCTAA
The DNA here is from genome assembly GCA_964016885.1 of Eledone cirrhosa. Classification (NCBI taxonomy): domain Eukaryota; kingdom Metazoa; phylum Mollusca; class Cephalopoda; order Octopoda; family Eledonidae; genus Eledone; species Eledone cirrhosa. Next base: position 30,834,934 of record OZ024753.1, on the reverse strand, counting down.
TATATCTGCTGGAAATGACAACGATGTATTAATGTTTCATAGATCGAGCTGAAAAGACTCTGAAAACAAAATTTAACCTACCGATTTATTCGTTCAGAGATGAACATAAAACATGTCGATAAAATAATAAAATCAGTACTAGTAATTATACTCGTAAAAAATCTAATAACAGACCTTTCCTATCTGTAAAATGTAAGCCCTTTCAGTTGGTAATAAATGTCGCAGCATTTGTTATGGATTTCTGCACCCTGAATACAAATTCCATCAGTGTCAACCTCATCCAAAGGGTTCAACGCTCTACCAATACTGGAAATCCACCACCTTAAAGCATATAATTGTTTCTACTTTTGGCACAAGGCCAGCAATTATCCAGTACATTACTGGTACTTTATTTTATCGACCCCGTAAGGATGAAAAGCAAAGTTAACCTCGACGGGATTTCAACTCAGACCGTAAAGGGACGTAACTATGCTAGAAAGCATGGCGTCCGACCTTCTACCTATACTGCCACTCCACCGCTATAATAATTGTTTCTACTTTAGGCACAAGGCCAGCAATTACCCAGTGCATTACTGGTGCTATAATAATGGTTTCTGAGTTAGTCACAAGACCAACAATTTGGTGGGGTGGGAAAACTCCATTAAATCGAATAGATCTCTGGTACTTTATTTTATCGACGCCTTAAGGGTGAAAGGCAAAGCTAACCTCTGTGAAATTTGAACACAGAACGTAAAGAGACGTAACTATATGCCACAAAGAATTTTTATCAAACTCTCTATCGATTCTCGCAATTCACCACACATATACCATTTTAAAATGAAATCATTAATAATTTTAGTAAATCCTTCCCCGTTCTTCGTTAGTTAATAAAAGAAAAGAAAAAAAACAGTTCATTTCCTTAGTGATATGGTCACAAAAGGGTTAATCTTTTATGAGCTATTTTAATTCAATTTGTCAGCATAAAAAATGTGCTTCTTTGTAATGAATGCTACATCCGGATTCGTTTGTTGTCTTGTTTCGGTGTGAAGTGGGGTTTTCAAAGAAACGTTACTTCAGGCAATAATTATATATATATATATATGTGTGTGTGTGTGTGTTTGTAAGTATCTGTGTATGTATGTATGTAAGTGTGCATATATGTGTATACATACTTATATATCTATATATATGTCACACACATATATATACATGCATTTGTTTATTTATATCGTATGTGCGTATATATTTATTACCTGTTTATCCTGTGACATATTTGTAAAGGATTGTTTCCTCCACTACTACTACCACCAATAATACTACTGCTACTATTGTTATAACTTCCTACTGGAAATGACCCCTGCTCTATTTTCATTTTAACGACTTAACCTTACTTCTTTGACTAACTGAACTAATGGACAGGAAAGAGGAAAGAATGCATATATATATATATATATATATACATATACACAAGGTATATATATATATACATGCATACATATACACAAGGTATATATATATATGGCATGTTGGGAAATGTTAAATGGAGTTTAATAATAATACATAGAATTTCAATGTTTTTATATGCAATAATTAGTTGAATCCTGCTGTTAATAATATCATTTTTTTTTTTATATTTCCGCACATTTCCCTACTCTCTCCCTTTGAAAGAGAGAGAGAGAGAGAGAGAGAGAGAGAGAGAGAGAGAGAGAGAGAGAGAGAGAGAGAGAGAGAGAGAGGCTGACTGAAACACGTGCTTTTTCTAAAAAAATAAAAAATAAAATTATTTCTGTTCCTTCTTCTCACTTTATCTTTCTATTTCGTCTTTTATTTCTCATCCTGTCTTCTGATAACAGACTAGTGTCCGAAACATAAAGACTCTTTCCTACTAAGACCAGTGTTGCAATGTGTCAACATAGCTAGTAATGTGTCTAACATTGCTGGCAATATGTCAATATAGCTAGTAATGTGTCAACATAGCTGTTTATATGTCAACAAATTTTCTATTGTCCTATTACAATATTTTCTTTTAATTATATATGACTATAGAATTGTTTGACATATCAACCCTTTGCTCCTCTCATCCTTGTAATAATTGCTCTTAATTTTTCAACATAACTATTGCTGTATTGCTTGTGTAGATTTTCTTCTATATAGAACATTTAAAGGATGTTTCTACCCCCACTCATTTCAAAATATAATTGTTTCTACTTTTGGCACAAGGCCAGCAATTATCCCAGTGCATTACTGGTGCTTTTATTTTATCGACCTCGTAAGGATGAAAGGCTAAGCTAACCTCGGCGGGATTTGAACCCAGACCGTAAAGGGCCGTAACTCTACGATTTCCCATACTGCCTGTCATTTCAAAATACATTGCTATAAGTTTAACTGAAAATCTGCTTCTAAATTGATCGATCGATGGATCTCCGTCGATTTCGTCAATGAGTGTTAGTTGTTCGCTCAACGGAACAGCTTGCTATTGAAATTAAGGTTTAGGTGGCTGAGCATTCTACAAACATGTATAACCATAACATAATTCTCAGCTTGACAGGATGTGTAACAAAGTTGCTCCTTGAACTACAGGTACAGTTCATACGACGGGATTCAAAAACAGTCAGTTTCCACGTTTCCACACGACACGGGACACCTGAGATTATGGTAAATGATACTTGCCCAAGATGCTACGCAGGGAGATCGAACCCACGGTCCAATGGTTGCCGAGTTAACTTCTCATTGATATTTTTATATTCTTTAATTACCAGTAACACTAAGATAGTGTCTCATTAGAGGTGTATGTAATACCATATACAACATGTGTTTATTATACGTAAATATATTGTATATATTTATGTATAATTGTTTCTACTTTTGGCACAAGGCTAGCAATTATTCCAATGAATTACTGGTACTTTATTTTATCGACCCCGTAAGGATGAAAGGCAAAGTCAACCTCGGCGGGATTTGAACTCAGATCGTAAAGGGACGTAACTACGCTGGAAAGCATGTCTGACCCTCTACCGATACTGCCAATGTATAATAAACATACATAAATCTCGATATGTGCATTTTAAAAGGTAATCGTGTCAATTATTTCAGTAGCTGTGTGAGAAAGACAAATAGGAGCCTTTCAAGATTTTTATCCGTCTTCGACACCGCCTTCAAGGAACATAGTCAATCATATCATTCCAATATTTACTTTTTTTCGAATCGCTCATTTATGGGAGACAAATAGTAAACGTGAACATACACACACACGAATGTGTGTGTGTGTGTAAGTGTCTATATAAGATATCAATTGATTCATTGACTTCAAGAATCGATATGATTAATGAGAAAGTCGGAAAGTTATACGGATAAAACTAAGAAAACAGGAGAGAGAAAGAAAAAGGAAATGTGTTACTAATGCAAGGGAGATAATTCCTGCTGGAATAATGCTAAGTAGTAGTCAAATGGAGATAATAGTAACTCTTTATTATTCCGTCCATTCGGACGCTATGCTTTGCAGCATAGTTACGCCCCTTTACAGTCCGAGTTCAAATCCCGCCAAAGTTAACTTTGCCTTTCATCCTTACGGGGGGGGGGGGGGAGTCGATAAAATAAAGTACCAGTAATACACTGGTAATTGCTGGCCTTGTGCCAAAAGTAGAAACAATTATTATTCCATCTGCCGTTAGTCCTACGGTACTTTGTTTTAGTGTTTACATTTATCTAAAAACGTCCCATCGTAAAAACCTTCAAGTTATGATGCAAACACAAGCTTAATAATAAGTTACCTATATTCCTAAATCCATCCATTTTTTTTTTTATCATTTTCAAAAGTATTTGAAAACCAGTGAAATGTGGTAACGAAAGTGTTAAAATGACTGACTTATTCATAGAGATGAGGAATCGCTGCTGAAGAGTCGTTCATTTCTATCTTAACAACCAGACAGGGAATTGGACACCTAAGTAGTAGTGTCTCAAATATTACAGACATAACTAATGTTCTACTACTTTTAATTATTTTTTTTTTTACATTTAACACAAGGCCAGCAATTTGAAGGGAAGGGGAAATCGACTAAATCGAAACCAGTGTAACTAGAATTGAAATGGTGAAAAGCAGAGTTGACCCCAGCAGGATTTGAACTCAGTGTAGAGGGCCAGAAAGTTTTCTATCCAACCTTCTAACGATTCTGCCAATCCCACACACACACACAACAATTCTTGTTAGACCACATGAATAAATATGTATACATGTATGTTTGTGTGATTATACATTTGTGTATACTAATTATGTGTCTGACTAGCTCATAACCTACCATGCCAGATGTTTTTAGCATCACAGCTACTATACCAGATGGTCCTGTTGCCTTCCATATTTTCATGTCCTTAATTATCTTATCTATCACACAGCCATAAACTTTTATGACTGGTTCCTGAGTTGGGTCTACATGGGGTAAGCTCTTGCTGTCTCATTCTCTTCATTCAGCAGTTTCTTCTAGTATTCCATACCTCTTTCTTTTCGGCTTCAGACATGGAAAGTGCTCCACTATCAATTCAGACACATTTTTCCCCAGCCACTTTACGATTTTCTCTAGCACACTGTCTTTAAATCTGGAACACTTCACATTTCTTATCTTCATGATGATGGACATGTGCAAACTTCTTTTCTACCTCTCCTCTTACTAAGTATAAGTGCCGAATGTACCATTGTGCTTAGGTGTGCTTAAGCACAGGGCCCCATTGGCCAGATGATGCTCATCTTCCTGCCAAAAAAATATTTTACGATGAATTTTACAAAAGTAAGAGCTTCATAACTTAACTTCATTTGCCCTAAATCCGACACTGCTAGGTATACCTGGTGCTTAGCCTCTCTTCTAGCTCTCGATCTCTCTGAGTTTGTCTTTTTGTTTTCGTGGTTCTATCTACATTATCGTTCTACTATTTACCCTCAGTCGTGCTGGGATCCTGCTCCAATCGCAGACATGGTTCGTATATTCCAGAAAAGCCATCATAGCATTTCCAAACATGACCATATAATCTTCAGACAAACTCAGTAATACACTGTGACAAAACTGAACCCTAGAATTACACCCAAATATTTGGTCATTCCAAGGTTTGACTATCTGAAGCTTGGCTAAATCCAAGACTTGGTGTTGATTCAAGCCTTAGGCTGATCTGAGGCTTGGATTAATCCAAGGCGTGGCTCAATCCAAAGCAAGAGCAGACAAACTTTGCTAAAAGTGACGTTCAGCGTGATCAAACCCTTTTCTAGCCTGTGACTGAGAAGCACACTTCCTGACTATATACAGAAATAAATTTCTCAGATTCAAAATCAACACATATCTGATATGATTAGAGTTATTGATGACATAATCTGAGCTGCAGTCTTGATGATTTCAATGATTTATATCCAATCTATGCATAACTGCTCGCTTTGATCAATCGACAAAATCCCAGATCTCATTCGCTTGCCGAGTGGGGTGGACCTCGTCAAATCGGACCACGGAAACAATGTTTCCATTGGTTTTTCCATTATCTGATACTATCTACTGGTCGCAACTCCTTGTAGAAGGAGTAACGGAGTAACGTGAAATAAAGTGTCTTGCTCAAGGACACAACACATCACCCGGTCTGAGAATTGAACTCACAACCTCATGATTGCTAATCCAACACTCTAACCACTAAACCACGTGCCTGACATGAATTAAAATATTCAGTAAGCTTGGTCAATTGCTTTAATTAATAAAGCAAGTGTTTTGTTTTGTTTTTAAAACTAAGACACCTTTTTCTTTGTCCAAACATCAGACTGTGGTGTGGTACCTGTAGCAAAGCAGACCAATGTTTCCTTCATTGCAAACAAAATTAAGGTGATGAAGGGAAGTGCTGGTGGCCTTTTTCGGGGTCTCAGGGACTGATAGGAAGGAAGGAATGAATGTATGCTTAAACAGAAAACCTTGTCCAAATGTATGCAATAGAGAAACTACTGTGGAAGACATTTGCCTAAGGTACCACACAATAGGACTGTACCTGAAACCATATGGTTGCTTCTGAAGGGAACTTCTAAAACCACATTTCGATATCTGAAAGAAATTACATAAATACAAAAGTAAAAGCAGGACAAAAAGGGAAGTGATAAATAGAAGGTTAAAACAAGAATGTTCAAGAAAGACAATGAATACATTTGAAAAAAGAAGAAAGACTTTCATTCAAATTATTAATAAATATTCTCTGATAATTGTACAAAAATAAAATCAACCAATTTCTTTAGTTTCTGTTTCAGACAACAGCAATTAGAGTTGTAAGAGGCAAATCGTTCCTGAAGTTTTCCGCTTTAAAAATGTTGACTCCGATGATTTGTTACCGAGTGAGAAGGAAACAAAACCATGTAAAAGAATTAAATAAATAAACTATCCAAATTAAAATAGAACAGTAGTAGCAGCAGTGATAGTGGGATGGGGGGGTCTGTCTGTTTGTCTGTCTCTCCCTTTTTCATTTTCTTTTGTTTTATATTATTACCAAATGTTTTCAGCATCTGGGAGGACATGGTGTTATATAATTAAGATAAGGATGTAAATGAAGAAACTTTAAATTTCACCTATATGTTGTTTGAGGAATTTTTCAAAGAATCCTCATTTCCAGATGAAAAATTAATCTGAAAATGTGAAAATATATTATAGTTGTACATATTATTTTCTGTGTGTTTGTATATGTTTGATTGTGTGCGTCTATGC
>OZ024753.1:30805745-30820745 GCA_964016885.1 Eledone cirrhosa | reverse complement strand
AGAGTTGTACCCCCTGCTAAAACTATATTGGACGCCATGCTTTCTTGTAATGAAGTATGACACCGTAAAATGGATTTTGCAATGCTCTGTTGTAAACTCGGACAAGTAAAACCACAGCGCTCTGGCTGGAAAAGATATTCTGGAACTTTAAGTCTTTCGGGACCAATCACAATACTTGTGTCTGTACATGGAAGTTGATATTCCTTGTCTTCTGCCGTGGGCATGCTGTTCTTGCGTGCCTCTTCGTATTTCATTATTGAACAGTATTTTTCTTTAATATGCCGCACAGTTGTTCTGTAATTCTCTGGAGATTGACGTAGTGCTGGAATGGCTTCTCCTTGTAAAGAACGCCCCAACTGTTCGGTGAGATCGCAACCAGCCATGGGAAATCTGACAATAGCTTCATTGCATGGGTAACCATCAAATACAGGGACTATGTGAGTGGTTCCTTCACCAGCATCTAAAACGATACCTGACCAGTGTCCAGATCCATAAAGAGCTAGGACAGGCTGTAAGAGTAAATATAAGGCTGGAACATCAAATGTTTCAAATAAAATCTCAGCTAATTTTTCGCGGTTTTGAGGTCCGAAGAAAGGAGTCTCGCTAAGCAACACTGGTTGGGTATCCGAGGAAACTCCCAGTCGTTCAAAGCACTGATGCCAGACATACTCCATCGTATCCCAGTTTGTTATAACGCCACGCTGCACAGGATTGCTACATACCACGTTTTCGGCACTGGATGGGAAAAGTGGAGATTCACGGCCTTTCCGGGAAAATGTACCCAGCTTCAAGTTATAAAAAGAAAGTAAAAAAAAAAGACATTATTAAAATTAGATTTAAAATACATATAATTATAATTTAGAATATATCAATATAATAAATATAAATAATATATTAATTTCCTACATCAGCACATGGTTGTGATTTTCAAAGAAAATAGACAGTTATCATACATGGTTGTACAAGAAGAGCATTGAAAGAGAAAAGTTGGTGTAAAGAGATAAGCAGGAAAATAGAAGTTAAGAGATATACTTCAGGGAGTGGGCTAGACATTAAGCGAGAACAGTGAATGATAGAGTGGATTCTACAAGTGGATTATATAAAAGTGAATTATTTCAAAAGATACAGTAATATATTTTGTGACAAAACATTACTGTTATCATTGAAAAAGGGAAGTGCTCAACCAATGCATGCTGCCTACTGTGATGAGTGATGAACAGGAGCGGAATATGGAAGGTAAATGAAAATATGAGAACAGTGCAATATGACATGGAAAGAAGAATATTGAATATAACATTGAAAGGTTTGTAAAGATGATAATGAAGACAGGGGTTAGAGATTTACTTCAGGAAATAGCAAAAACAAAGAGAAGAAAGGCAAGACATTTAGACAGAACACAGGTCAACAGATGGAGGAAAAGGACCAGAGTGGATTTCAAAAGAGGGGTGAGGTAGGAGGAGGCAAACTGAAGAGGAAATGGATGAATGATGTCAAAGAATACATGAAGGTGAACAAGGGAGGTATAAAACTAATTTGGACAAGGAAGTAATGGAAGGGGTTTGAAGAGGGATACATTGAGCAGTGGACTGTATCTTAGTTGTTATAGTCATGACATTTCAGCCACTTTACATTCCTGCCTTAACAATTTGTCTGTCATATTTAGTATTTGTTCTTGAAATTTCAAACTAAACAGCCCCTTTTCAAACCACAGGTATAACTTGTACTCATTCTGTTATTATCCATGCTGAGGATATCCTTGTATTAGATAGTTACTTGTGATGATGTCATGATTGTGCTATTTAGACAGGCAGGAAAAACAGATAAAGTGCATAACTCGAAGGTCAGAGAATCACTCCAGGTAGAGCCGCTACTTCTCCGAATTGAGAGATCACAGCTCCGATACTATGGGCATTTAATTAGAATGCCCCAGGAAAGAATCGCTGGAGAGATTTTACAGGCGTAACCAACAGGAAGAAGACCCAGGAGTAGACCCCAAGCAAGATGGTTGAATAACATCCATGAGCTTGGCTGGTCTTGCTTGGGGATCCAGCCAGATCAGTTGGAGACGGTTGCTTCTGACAGGACCCACTGGAAGGAGAGTTTGAGGACTCTGCCCCCATGACCCTCTCAGGAATAAGTGGGCAAAGAAGGAAAAACAGATAGTAGTGGTGGATAATACAATAGCTGTTGTGAGATTCTTTTAAACTTATGGCAGCAATCAATTACTCAACACCTAAACCTAACATCCTTTCATTTTTAATTATTACAGGGATAAAAATAGATTAACCAGCCAACAACTTCATTTTTAATGATCTTTCTTGAACTCATTTAAGTTCACATCTGTTGATGGTCCTTATAATTACTATTGGATATAACTGTAAGAGAAAAGCCTGTTAACTGGTGATGGTGGTGATAGAGATTCTGCTGCTACTACTACTACTACTGTTGTTGTTGTTGTTGTTACTGTTGCTGCTGCTGCTACTACTACTACTACTACTACTTCTATACCACTACTGCTGCTACTACTAGCACCAATACTACTACTACTGCTACTACTAGCACCAATACTACTACTACTACTACTACTAATCTTTAGTACTTGGTGGTTGTTTCTACTTAAACTGTGGAATTTCCTCAGGATATGTTGGTATTGTATTATAGCTCCTAGGAAAACTTTGTTCTAGATTACCAAATGTATTTTCTAGGTTACCAAACCAACAAATACTACTTCTACTACACAGTTGAATGATTAATAGTTAAAAGAAAATGTTATCATTATCATCATTGTGGTTTTTACGTCTACTTTCGCCTATGCTGGCATGGATGGGTTGGATACAGTTTTTCTGAGGCAGTAAATCTACGACCAGAAGCCCTGACAACAACCTCTACATCACCATCTGCCCAAGGAGTGTCGCATACAAAGTGAAGACACATAAAGAATTAGACACACACTCAAATATATATATATATTATGTGGTCATATGGTGTAGTTGTGTGGTCATGTGGCGTAGCAGACCGGGTGATGTGTTGTTTCCTTGAGCAAGACACTTTATTTCACATTGCTCCAGTTTACTCAGCTGTAGAAATGAGATGATAGGGACTGGGGTCCCTATCATTCCACTGCAAAGTGGTTGTGGTGGTGCCACGGCAAAAAAAGCACCCAGCCCACACTGTAAAGTGGACGTGTAGGTGCCACGGAAAAAAAGCACCCAGCACACATTGTAAATGAGGTTGGTGTTAGCAAGGGCATCCAGCTGTAGAAATCAAGTCAGAATCAGTTCCCGTCCCACCCTTGCAAGCAGGGAAAAGCGGACGTATGATGATGATGATGATATATATATATATTAATTGTTTCTACTTTAGGCACAAGGCCAGCAATTACCCAGTGCATTACTGGTACTTTATTTTTATCGACCCCGTAAGGATGAAAGGTAAAGTCAACCTCGGCAGGATTTGAACTCATCGTAAAGGGACGTAACTATGCTGGAAAGCATCTGGTCTGATGAGACTATGAGATCCTGCCATTCAATGTTATAATTGCCACCCAACAAATGGCTGTCAAAATCAAAAGGTTTAGGTTGAGAAAAGTTTAAGTATTTTAATATTTTAATACTTCTTTAAAATGATACTCACTTGTTGTTGAAGTTCTGCTGTGCATGTTGGAAAAACATCCCTAGGTAGATCTTCACCAGAAAAGCCAACTTTACAAGTGCCTGTACCACAATCAAAAACCACAGGAATGCCATCATTGTTGTAACGTTTACGAGAAACTGGAGATGTTTCGTAGCAGGTCTGTACATGAGACTCATCTTTCCTAGAGAAAACAAAAAAAAAAAATACAATCAACTCTTTTTAACCTTCTGGGCACTCTAGGCACATTATGTCACTGATAGAATAATCTCGCCTTGGTACATAATGCGGTGTCAAGGGAAAGAATTGCTAAAAAAAATTTAGCATGCTAAAGGTTAATACAAAACTGCATGTAACTGCCACTGATTCTACAATAAAAAGGTGTTTATTTTCAAGTATTTATATTTAACTAAAAACCTTCCATTAAAATTTTATGTAAGAATCTTCATTACGTGATGTTCTGAACAACAGTGATACTTATATTACTAAATCCCACCAAATTCTTGATTATTTTCAAAAGTATCTGAAGATCGTGGGAGTCTTTCATTAAAATTATGGATTAACACGTGTGTGCGTGTGTGTGTATGTGTGTGTGTGAGAGAGAGAGAGAGAAAAGTAAATGGAAAAAACAACAGACGATGAAGTTCAATGAAGATATATATTAGTTTCATGCTTAATATAGTAGGAAAAATCTTAACGTTTCAGACGCTAGTCCTTCATCAGAAAATAGAATGAGAAATTAAAGAAGAAGAATAAAGATAAAGGAGAGTGAGCAGGGGTAGAAGCGAACAAAATTTCTTTAAGAAAAAGTAGGTCTGTTCATTATATAAATATATATAAGAGAGAGAGAGAGATGCACATATATGTATATTTAGTAAATTCTGTAAAGTGTTGGCATTAGGAAGGGCAACCAGTTGTAGAAATCATGCCAAAAATTGGAATGCATTGATCAAGAAATGGTCCCCTGACCTATCTCTGAGGGCAATAGCAGTGATTAAGTGCTGACCTGGTCTGTTAACATCCACGCCAGCATAGATAAAATACATAAAATGATGATGATGCTATAATGTATATGTCTCTATATGTATGTATGTGTGTGTGTATGTATGTATGTGTATATATATATATATATATATATATATATATATATATATATATTCACACATGCATACACATACACACATGTATACGTAATGAATTCAGCATTTAGATTCAACACATTCAGTCAAATGAAGACTAATTATATACATTTTTAGACTAATATCTTCTCCCCATTGGGATACATTCAACTCAATGATTACATTCTTTAAATGGCAACCAATTATTATTATTATTAGTAGTAGTAGTAGTAGTAGTAGTAGTAGTAGTAGTAGTAGTAGTAGTAGTAGTAGTAGTAGTAGTAGTAGTAGTAGTAGTAGTATTGCGACTGTTGTTGTTGTCGTTGTATCAATTCTACGAGGGAAAGCAATAGGCAAAAGGCAGTCTCTGTTAAATTAATTCCTCCATACTTCTAAATAGATTCTAATGACATGAGCTGCAGAAGACATCACTATACAACTATTACACTCTCTCTCTCACTCTCACTCATTCACACACATACACACACACTCTCTCTCTCTCTCATTCACACAGATAGACGGTTACACACACACAGACGGTTACAGACACACACAGAGAGTCTCTCTCTCACACAGACGGTTACACACAGAGTCTCTCTCTCTCGCCCAGACACACCATATCTCTCACTCACTCAAACACACTGTCTCATGCACACCAAATACACATACACACACATACAAAGATTGTTATGCACAAGCACACATACACACAGATTATTACACACAAACACACACATACCTGCTCTCTCTCTCTCTCTGTCACATGTACACATCCATCATATGACAGACAGACAAAAAGAAAAGAAAGATAGAAAGAAAGAAAGAAAGAAAGAAAGAATGTTTTAACAACACTTCAATCATAAGTGTAATGCTAAGTCAAGACTATGAAGTTGAAGAATTTCAATTCTAATTAACAACAACTCCGTTACTGGTTGTCTGATAAAAGAGTTCTTAACGAGAGAGAGAGAGACTGTTTCAGATGACATTGGAATGATTCTTAATTCTTTTGATACCAACCTACCTCAGACTGCTTCATATTCTATAATCAACAGTTCAGGTTTTAAAACAGGGATCTCAAACTGAAGGACTCAACACATCCATTACTTCCTGAGGAAGCAGCCCAGTGAATGGGAGTTGATAGAATGTGATTTCCACCAGTTAAAATGTTAATCTGTAATACAGCTGATAGAATGCTATTTATTTTTTCTTTCATCAAAATAAATATACATACGGTAGTAAGTGAGATATGTGAATTAGTACAAAATGTAAGGGGAACAAATTTTCCTTATTTCTGGTTTTTTTTTGGTAAATTCCTTTTTTTTTTTTTTTTGTTCCATTTTTACTGTTGATAAGTTCCGTTTTTGGTCATTTTATTATATTTCATGGGTAAATTACAATAAATTGTACTATATATAGTATTAAAACAGAGACATCAAAAGTAAAATTCAAAGTTTTATCTGTTCGGCCAACAAGTTTGAGTCTCCTGTTTTGAAGTATTCATATTAAAACTGAAACCATCAGAATTCTAACTCTTTTGATACCAAACCACCTGAAACTGCCCTGGGTTCTATGATACAGAATTGTTTTGCTTTAACCCTTTAGCAATTAAACTGGCTGTTCCTGGTCAGAATTCTCTCACCTTTTTCTATTCATACAGGCCATAACTGGCCACTCATACTGATGTTAACGTATTGTTCTCAAAATAAATAACATCAAAATCTCATTGATTTGATATTATGTGAGATAAAGCCTTTACCACAAAAATATAATAGTATATATAGAGTAATGTAAATGCTTAAGGGTTAAGTCACAAAAATAAACACACCAGATTGTTTACATCATGTGCTTTACACTGTTAAAAGTATATAATTTGCTTTATACATGTACACACTATCTGTTTTAAATCATATTTAAAACATAGATAATCAAGGTTATAGTTCTTTACGTTTTGAGTTCAAATCACGTTGAGGTTAACTTTGCCTGTCATCCTTACCAAGTTGACAAAATAAAGCACCAGACATGCACTGGGGTCGATTTAATGGACTTTCCCCTCCCCTAAAATTGTTGGTCTTGTGTCTAAATCAGAAACTATTATCATCATCATCATCATCATCATGATGTAAAAGCACCCAGCCGACACTGTAAAGTAGACGTGTAAAAGACACGGCAAAAGGGACCCAGCACACACTGTCAATGTAGTTGGCTTTAGGAAGGGCATCCAGCCGTAGAAAACCAGCCAGAAACTCTCCTATATGAGCGAGACACAGTCACCCGACCCAACCTGCCGCTAAATAGGACAAACCCGTCTAACCCATGCTAGCGTGGAAGAAAGACGTTAATCGATGATGATGATCAATGTTGATCACCGCCATCATCATCATCATCATTACCATTATTATCAGGATGGTAGATTGGCAGATTCTTTAGAGTATCAGACAAAAAGCTTTGTAGAATTTTGTTATGGCGCATTATGTTGTGAGTTCAAATCCTGCCAGGGTCAACTTTGCCTTTCATCTTTCCGATATGGGTAAAATAAGTACCAGGTAAGTGTTGGGGACCGATAAAATCAACTTGCCCCTTTCCTTAAAATTGTTGGCCTTATGCCTAAATCAGAAACCTTTATTGTTATTATTATTATTGACTTTGCCTTTCATCCTTACGGGGTCGATAAAATAAAGTACCAGTAATGCACTGGGTAATTGCTGGCCTTGTGCCTAAAGTAGAAACAATTATTATTATTATTAAGGGCGGTGGATTGGCTGTATCGGTAGAGGGTCGGACGCCATGCTTTGAAGCATAAAGTTACGTCCCTTTACAATCTGAGTTCAAATCCCGCCGAGGTTAACTTTGCCTTTCATCCTTACGGGATCGATAAAATAAAGTACCAGTAATGCACTGGGTTATTGCTGGCCTTGTGCCAAAAGTAGAAACAATTATTATTATTAATTTGTTCGTTATTTTATCTGTTTATTGTTTTTTTTGCATTAACTGAATTTCTGTATGATACAAAAGAATACATTACATACAAACAGTAATTTCTAGAACATTGTAAAACACATACACACACACACACACACACACACACACACACACACACACACACACACACACACACACACACACACAAGCAAAAACTGCACACACACACATACATACATGTGAAAAATGCACAAAATAAAAATGTGCAAACACACACACACAGACAACGCACATCATAACACACATATGTGCAAAACTGCACTCACAAACACACATTTATGTATTTGCATGCATATATACACATATATCAAAATGCACTCATTCTCTCTCTCTCTCTTTCACACACACTCTCTCTCCTTCTCTCTCTCTCTCTCTCTCTCTCTCTTACAGACTCACACACAACACAATGACAGACGTTCTATAAATCAACAAATAAAAGCTCTCATGTGTACACACATCACAGTACAAAATAAAAGTACTGATAAGAATAAGACTGCTTACAAAAATGAAAAGAAAAACACATAAATAAATAAATGCAATACAACCTTTCTCTCTCTCTCATATATATATATATATATATATATATATATATATATCCCTCTCTCTCTCTCTCACTCCCTCTCTACCTCTCTCTGGACTCATTTGTTTGTAGATTCTATATTGACCGGAAGCAAGTAAGACTTACAATCACCAGAGATCAATAAAAAAAAAAATAATAATAATAATAATAATAATAATAATAATAATAATAAAATAAAATAAAAATAACAAATAAAAAAAATGTCTGGTCTATGACTCATAGTTTGGAGTGAAAATTGGTAGATTGGTGATCCAGATAAAGTAGAAGCTTGTGTAAGTGGCTTTTAGAAACATGTAGATTATACCAGAAGGATTGCTGACAAAAACTACATAAATCAATGAGATTTTCATTCCAAGATAATAATAATAATTGAGAGTGCAAGAAAAGGAGAGGGAGAAAATTAACCGATACCAGGACTTAAACTGGGAGGTAAAAAGGATTTGGGACTGCCATGAAGTCAGAGTCGTCCCGATTGTCATAGGCGCACTAGGTACTATCTCAAAGAGTTTCCAAGGATGGTTAAAGAAAATTAGTCCAGCCCCGCTTTTTGGAACACTTCAAAAAGCATGCTTGCTGGGAACAGCAAGAGCCCTCCGATACATCCTGAATATCTGAGGCTGCAGGTAGCGGCTTGATATTCATTTCAACAAACTTTCCAGTTAAATAACATCAATGACTGAGACTCAAAGAATATTAATAATAATAATGATAATAGGAGAGAAAAAAAGAAAATGTCCTCCATTTCTATAAAAACTGTATCTGGATTAAAGAAACTTCAAAAACTGACATAGTTATATGTATTGTGTGCTACATCTTATAGCTGTATATGCCTGGTTTAGAATAAGTAAGCTGTGTTCTTGTGTATCTTGAGAGGTATCTAAAAGAGTTGACATCATGAAGGGTATCCACCTGTAAAACATTACTTCACCTTCCACCCTCACTCTTACCCCCATCGATAAGCATGATTTCTGCTAGGTTTATCAGACAAATATGGTCTTAAAATATTGCTGCTGTTAAACTTGTGAACACAGCTTGCCCAAATGGTAAAAAGATTCGCTTCATACTCATTAGATTACGAATTCAATCCCACAGCTAATGTCATTTACCATTGCCTCAGGTTGATCCAAGCCTTGTAAGTGAAAAATGAGTAGATGTAGACTGTTTGAAAGTCCAATACATTAACTGCATGATAAAACAAAGTACCAGTCTATTGCAGTGGACTGAGACTCAATTGTTAAAGCATTGAACAAGATTCATTGTGGTAACTGTTCCTACACTGTACATTGGAAGATTTTAATTTAAATTGGAAACCTTTAAAATTGGGTGACTTTATTTCACAAAACCAGAGCTGGTTTTGGCCAGGGTTGGTAACAAAGGAGTGAAACAACCATAACTGATTATGAAAAAGGTAATGGGTGAAGGAAGATTGTACCATCAGCTACTGCAGTCATACAATGATGATGATGATGATGATGACAACTCTACTAGAAAAGACTAATTTATTTATTACCATCAAATGAAACTCTACTGCCATGTGATTATTACTCATCTAATTATGAGTTAAAGAAAATTCTTGACAGAGAGTTGCTGATACATGAAACTGATGAACCAAATTATGAAAGTAAAAGAAAGTGTTATAGCACAACTGATTAGGATGAGAAATAACTTTGATGAGATGCAGCACATGTTTGTGTCAAGACAGGGTACCAACACTACCCACTTCCTAGTAAGACAAGTTCTTAAGAGCAAACCCCCTGTACTGTACCTAGCATCCTCAACCTAGAGATGTCCTTTAACAGAGTACCATGCTTTACAATCTGGTGATCTCTTGTGAAAATTATACAGGCCATACACAGAAAATGACATCAGCAAGTTGTAAGTTTGGATGGTATCAGCAAATTTGGATATTTACTTTGTTTGTTGTAGTAATTGTTACTTTCACAGCTGGATATCATTTTACTCACATCAACAAAGCAAGTGGGAAATAAGAATAATATCCATTTGACAGTTCAACTGAAGCAGTTGTTTTGTTTGATGACACAGTACATACTAGACTTTGGACCAGAAGGAAATGACCTAAATACTCATCATTAACTGTACCCATTAAATATTTAATAGTGGTAAGATTCTAATCAAATATTTGCCAAGTATCAACAGACAAATTTCATTGGTAAAATCATATTTAATCTTTAAAAGAAAGTCTAGTATCTAGGCTTCGCTTTCACATTTGGAATTTCTTCTCAAAATATTTGAGAGAACTAGGTCATTGATGTTCAGGAATTCTCATGGACAGCAGGGACTCTTTTGTTAACCATATTCCTAATGAAAATTTTCAAAGCTATTATAAAAATATAGGTAGCGTCTTTCATTGAATGTTTTTACAATAATTTTTGAAAATAATCAAGAATTTGGAGGAATTTAGTAAAATAACTGATTTTCTCATTAAGCTGGTGTTTCAAAGGACATCTGGCCATAAAACATTGGCTCAAAAGGGACATTATGATGAGTATGACACCTGACATGAGTTTTTTGCATGTCTAACTCCAGCTTTAGCAAGGCAAATAACTTGAAAATGCTTACTGTGTGTGTATTTATTTTGCATTGTGCTGGTGAAAATAATACTTCTATTATTACAGTTATGGAGGAAGTAGGTCATTTTGTTTTGTTTTTTTATCAATCTATCTTTTTTTTTTTCTTTCTGTGAAAGGAGAGTAGAGGTATAAAATAGAAGTGTTCTGTTACAGGTAAAAATGTAAGTTCCTATTTCAGATGAAATAATTATAAACTAATTACACTGATTTTTTTTTTAATGTCTATTAAAAAAACCTGGTTTATATTTCTCCCCACCACTACCACATCACAGAATTGTTTCACATTTTCATTGCTTTATTTCTAATAAAAGACACTGCCTATAATTTTTAAATCATTTTGAAAATAATCAAGAATATATTTTGTTTGGAGAACCAGGGGCTGTTTTGAGCAGTTTGGTATCAAAAGTATTAATAGGTTCTGACAATAAAGCAGTGTTTGGTGTTATGAAACAAAATTAGAAATAATTTCTAAACTATTTGCTGTTACTTTAATATTTATTTTTTAAATTAAATGGTAACCCTTTTGTTACAAAACCACATAAAACTGTCCCTGTTACTACAAACAAAGTGTTTGTTTTAAAGGGCTTATATTTATCAAGAAAACTTCCATTGTGTCCCAAACCCCAGCTTAACAAAGGACAATACTACTACTAAATCCTTACAAATTCTTGATTATTTACAAAATTATTTGAAAAATAATAAGCAATATCTTCTTCTTCACCCACATATTCCTTTGCGGGAGCAGAGTCCTCATTAGAAATATTGTAATGAAAAAAAGATTTAAATATGCTTCTGTGGATTAGTTGTTTGCATAAAAAAAGGTATTTTGTTTGTTAGTTAGCCAGGAGTAAAGGGCAGTGTCCATGACAATTTCCAGGGCCTCCTGGTCAGAGGGAGGGAGGGAAGGAAGAATGTGCCTTCAAATAGGAGAACTAATTGTGAATGCTTGAAACAGAGTGGACTTGTTTTTCTAAGCTTCTTCCTGTTCCATATTTTTTATTCATCAACTATGTCTTTGCTCCATAAGTCTTTGCTGGTACTAGTATGATGACAACATTCGTCACACCACATGCTGCTTGCTACAGGCAGTCAAGTCTCTATCACATCTTTATAATAGATAAAATTAGCTCTTTTGTGTGAGTATGTATGTGTATATAGGTGAACAGTGAACAGCGGTATCTATCAAGGACTGATTAGTCATACTGTCTGTTCCAAGACTATTACTAATACAGGTGGAATGAAATAGCTACAAGTGCAACAAATCAGAAACACTGGATTACAACATTTGATTCACGAGATACCTATTTCTTAATCTATGACACAAGATATAAACAGATACATAGGTGTCTGTTTTTTTTTCTACTGTTAAAAATATAACCAGGATGAAAATATAGTTTACTTTTTAGGGGACGTACTTCAAGTAAGGACCAATGCTTCACCAAACTTGAGTGTCAACAGTTTGCGATAATCAAAATAAAAAAAAAACAGAGGCTGCGACAACTGCAAAAAAATTTTGTTCTCATGTGGAGGCAGTAATTGCCCAAAGGGCAGCCATAATGAGTGATAAATGTTTTTGTTGTAATAAATGTTACATTAAAATTATATTTGTCTACTACCATTATTTTAGTATTTATAACCAGTTTTATGCATCATAAAAATTGTCTCAATTTTTCTGCAAGACCCTGTATATATAAAAGGAGAACCTCATAGTATGAGTGCCCTGTTGTACGAGTAATTTTGCTGTATGAGCCAAGGCTCGAACAAATTTTTGTCTTGTAGTACAAGTGGATATCCGCAGTACGAGCGAGTTTCATACAATCGACTGCTAGTTCGCGCTGAGCTCGCACACACTCTCCCAACAAGCGCAGCCTCCACTCACTCAATTTATGTGTTTATCTCATTTTCGCATCATCCCTAATGAGTTTTCCCAGTGTTTGTTTTTTTTTTTAGTTTTGTACATTTTTTTATTATTATTTTATAATAATTGCACCTTTTTCTGTTTTAAAACCCATAAAAAATGATTTCTGGGTGGTTTGGGGAGTTGGAACAGATTATTTATATTTTAATTAATTTCAGTAGGGAAAATGGATTTGTAAAACGAGTAAATCGTAAAACGAGCTCAGTCATGGAACGAATTAAACTCGTACTGCGAGGTATCTCTGTGTGTGTGTGTATGTTAAATGTATTTAAGAATGCTTAGGTTATACAAACAGACTCCCACTCAATATTCAATAATATTTACAATTGTATTGAAGTGAAAGATGATGTCTAGGTAAACAACTGCAATGTCATCTTGCTAGACTCTTTCTAACTCAATGTAAAACTCCATTTTATTTTGTTAATTATTTATAACACACACATATATATATACATATATACACACACACACAAACATACACACATATATATACATATATATACATATATGCACACAGACATACATACATACACACACACTGATACACATATATACGTACACATGTGCACACACATATACACATACAAGTACAGACATAGGCTGGCTATGAAAGACTGATGCTAGAGCTGTGAAATCTTGCATGCATTAATTTCAACTCTTCTTATTAATGACTGCATTGTTTCTTTCCAGGGACTATGTTGAAAAATAAACCTAATTTTGTGTTTCCATGCGAGTATCTTTGTCAGCCTATGAACCTTTCAGCCGAACCTCATTTAGCTTGTTTTACCCCCATTTTAGCTTGAAATCCTCACTCTAACCCAGTGGCACCTCTTGAGATATTGAAATTCCATCTCACACCCCTACACCTAGCACATAAGACAAAAGAAGTTGAATTTTCAGGTCAAATTATCAGCTAATTAGCTGCTACTATTTAACTAATTAACTACAATGATTAATAAATACAAATATTTGAAAATAACAGAAAATATCCAATCAAAATATTTTAATCTTTAATGTGACTTCTGTTCTTGCTTCTTCTCTGTATCCCCAAGAACTGAATCTCACACTCCTTGAGGATGCTGGCACCTCAGGGTTAAGAACCACTACTCTGAATTTTCAATTCCCATCACTGACCTTCAGCTAAGAGGATGCAGAGTGGTGTTTAAAGATTTTTTTTATACAGGGGGGAAAAAATGTGTCTAATAAACCGTAATCTGATGCTGTAATAACTCTACAATTTTGCCGCTTTATATTGCAAGTAAACCAGAGTCTCTGTCAACTTTTAGACATAACAATAAAAATGTAAACAGATTAAGAAGCTAATCATCAATCTCCTCATTATTCCGTATTTTATGAATGAGACTCTCTTATCTAATTACTATTAATCTCTTCACTTTTCTTTTGCTTTTTTTTGCTTGTTTTTTTTTTGTTGTTTTTTTTGTAATTTTTTTTTATTTTTTGACTAGACAGATGGCTGGCTGCTTTTGTAAGTGAAGGATATAATTGTTTCATTTAATGACTATATACACACACATATATATATATATACATATACACACACACATAATATATATATATATATATATATATATATATATATATATATATATATATATATATATATATACATACACACGAATACATACAAACATACATATTCACTAAATAACGAATAAAAAATAAACATGTATATTATGTAGCTGTGTCTTTTACTGAGAATGATTGTTGTATGTAAGTTTAAAGGTAAATATATGACTGCGTGTTTACAGGTGAGTTTCGAGGTAAATATATGACTGTGTGTTTACAGGTAAGTTTAAAGGTAAACATGACTGTGTGTTTACAGGTAAGTTTAAAGGTAAACATATGACTGTGTGTTTACAGGTAAGTTTAAAGGTAAACATATGACTGTGTGTTTACAGGTAAGTTTAAAGGTAAATATATGACTGTGTTTACAGGTAAGTTTAAAGGTAAATATATGACTGTGTTTACAGGTAAGTTTAAAGGTAAATATATGACTGTGTGTTTACAGGTAAGTTTAAAGGTAAATATATGACTGTGTGTTTACAGGTAAGTTTAAAGGTAAATATATGACTGTGTGTGTTTACAGGTAAGTTTAAAGATAAACATATGACTGTGTGTGTTTACAGGTAAGTTTAAAGATAAACATATGACTGTGTGTGTTTA
>OZ024753.1:30778245-30795745 GCA_964016885.1 Eledone cirrhosa | reverse complement strand
TGCATGTGTAGATATTTGTGTGTGTGTGAAGTGTATATGTGTATGTGTGTGTGTGTGTGTGCTGTGTGCTGTTATCCCAACTTCAGAAACACTATCAGACACGTAGATCTATTGTTGAAAGTGATGAGGGCAAGTAGACCTTCTTGTATTGACACAGATCCTTTGTATATGGAGGACAAGTGCAGGGGTTATGATACACACACACACTGCCAAGCAGATGGATCAGCCAATAGAACCTATAGTTAGAAGTTAAAACAACTAGGTGGTACTCTTTTGATAGTAATCTACCTTTGGTTCTATTATCTAACAAAAATAGCATCTTTTTAAGCCTTCTGGTAGTAATCCTCCTGAGACCGACCCTTGTTCTATAATACTACCCTTTTTTTATTTCAAAGTGTTTAAATTTGTGTTTACAATCCTCCCAGCAAAATTTTATGTAAAAACCTTTGTTATATTACATTTCAAAAACCAGTTTAATAAGAACATTGATTATTTTACTAAATTCCTCCAAAATCTTGGTTATTTTCAAAATTATTTGAAACATTAGGCAATGACTCATTGGAAATATGGTAAAGAAAGGGTTAAAATGTACATATTTAAATTTAAACCTTCCATTATAATTCTATGTAAGAATAATTTCTTAGGTTATGCTTCAAACACCAACTTAATGACATTTGAAATATGGTAACAAAAGAGTTAAAGTGTTTATATTTATCTGAAAAATATTTCATCACAATTTTATATGAGAACCAGAATTCTGTCACCTCTTTCTGTTCAAACCTGCTATAACTGGCTGCTCATATTGATGTTAAGGTATTGTTCTCAACATAAATAACATCAAAATAGTCAGTGTCTTTAATTAGAAATATGGTAACAAAGAGTGAAACCCTTTATTACCATACTTTCATGTAAATATACTGACTATTTTTTAATTATCTTTTGAAATAATTAAGGATTTGGAGAGATTTAGTAAAACAACTGTCATTATTAAGATGGTGGATGGCAGTATCAGTAGAGAGTCGGACGCCATGCTTTCCAGCATAGTTACGTCTCTTTACGGTCTGAGTTCAAATCCCACCGAGGTTAACTTTGCCTTTCATCCTTACGGGGTCGATAAAATAAAGTACCAGTAATCATCATCATCATCATCATCATCAGGTTTAGCGTCCGTGTTCCACGCTTGCATGGGTTTGGACGGGGGTTTTCCCACTTGAGGTAAGAGTGGTTGTCTTGCTCGCATAGGACTGTCTGGCGGGTTTTCTACAGTTGGATGCCCTTCCTAACACCAACCACATTTACAGTGTGGGGCTGGGAGGTTTTTACCGTGTTGCCTACACGGCCACATTTACAGCGTGGACTGTGTGGCGGGTTTTCTACAGCTGGATGCCCTTCCTAACACCAACCACATTTACAGTGTGAGGCTGGGAGGTTTTTACCGTGTTGCCTACACGGCCACATTTACAGCGTGGACTGTGTGTTTTTTTGTCGTGACACCTACACGATCTCATTTGTTTCGGCCTGGATGTTGTGGGACCAACATAACTTTACATTGAAAGGGGCGGTGTGGATGGGGTGGAGGTGGTGGGACCGGGGGGGTGTTTTGATAGAGATGCCTACTGACTGTAGTAGGTTTTTACTTTGTATTTAGGTAAGGCGGGTCTTCTCTATTACTGAGTACCGCCAAAGGTCTCGGTCCAGTGACATTGTCTTGGAGAGGTGTAAGCGTGTGAGGTCGGAATTTATCAGCTCGTCCCATGTTTTTCTGGGTCTGCCTACTCCGTGGCTACCGTCTATCTTTATTGCCCTGAGTAATTGCTGGCCTTGTGCCAAAAGTAGAAACAATTATTAAGATGGTGTCTATAACCAAAAAATATTCTTATATAAAATTGTGACAAGCAGTTTTAACTTATAATATCATAAAATACCAGTAACGCAATGGAGTTGATTTAATCAACTTTCATCTCCCAAAAAATTGCTGACTTTGTGCCTAAATCAGAAACCATTATTACGGGGGTTGATAAAATAAAGTACCAGTAATGCTTTCTCCTACCCAAAATTGCTGGCCTTGTGCCTAAATCAGAAACCATTATTTGTAGTCACTAACTGTTACTATGGTCATATGCATTGGGATGCACACATTTCAAAGTTTTAAATATAAACATTTTAACTCTTAACATCCTATAGACCACATGGTTATATATATATATATATAGTAATAATAAATGTGAAGACTAAAATCCAAAGAGAGCTCGATAAGGATTATATATATATATATAAAGCAATACAAAGGGTCAAACATCAGAGTCCGTAGGTAAATCCAGGTGTGGTCCAAGGGCAATCCAAGATAAGTGTAGGAGGCCGTGTAAGTGTATAAGTCAAGTATAAGTCAAGGAAACACGAAATGAACCAACAAGAGGATGCAATAACATGAAGTCTATTAGTCTCATGCTTGTAACTCATTTTTCTTCTTCCAAGTGTTTCCTTGACTTTATAGTTATATTTATATATATATATATATATATTTATATATATTTAATTAGCTGCAGAACTAACAATTAAAACAGTAAGAGCTGAGCTGTCGGGTCCAGACTCTTTATAATATAACCATACTCTACTACCCCAAGTATCAAGTACTTACTAATTGTAAAAGACTATTTTGAGTTTCTAACTCAATGTATGATATATGGAGGCACATGTGGTTAGAGCATTGGCCTTGCAATCGAAAGGTTGAGAGTTCAATTCTCGGACCGGGTGATGTGTTGTTTCCTTGAGCAAGAGACTTTATTTCACATTGCTACAATTTACTCAGCTGTAGAAATGAGATGATAGGGATTGGGGTCCATTCATTCCACTGCAAAGTGGTCGTGGAGGTGCCACAGCAAAAAAGCACCCAGCCCTCACTGTAAAGTGGACGTGTAGGTGCCACGGAAAAAAAGCACCCAGCACTTACTGTACATGAGGTTGGTGTTAGGAAGGGCATCCAGCTGTAGAAATCAAGCCAGAACCAGTTCCCGTATGAGCAAGACAAGGTCAGCTGACACTGCCCACACCAGGACAACCAGCCTAACCCGTGGAAGAACGGACGTAAAACGGTGATGATGATGATGATGATGATATGGAGAGAGAGAGAGAGAGAGAGAGAGACCAGTGTGCATGTGTGAGATATTCTCATAACATTGTTATTGTTGCTGTCATAGATATTTGGCAACAGATATAAACATTAGCCATGAGTTATTATATAAGTTACCATTGTTAAACAATCCATGTGTGTCTTAATACAACATTCATCATGCCATACAGGTTTTGTTTTCACTAAAATACACAAATAGTTTCTTCACTTCATTTTTAGAATATCCATATATTTTCATATAACACTGTTTGTTTTTCTATTGTTTTTTTTATCATTTTTTTTTTTATAAACAAACAGTCTGTGATTGTTTTGAAGCAAATGATTAATTCAAGATTTGAAAATTACTGTATTTGATATATAGCATATAAAGAATCTCTGCAGATTTTTTCCAAAATAATTACGACAAGTGTTTTAAGGTCCATTCTCCCTGTTAAAGCAAGAATTAGCCTTGCAGGTCCCATGCCAAGTTTCTCTGTTTTCCTTATTGTCTACACTTCCAATAATAATGATAATAATGTTTCTACTTTTGGCACAAGGCCAGCAATTACAACACTGGGTTAATTACTGGTACTTTATTTTATCAACCCCATAAGGATGAAAGGCAAAGTTAACCTCGGCAGGATTTCAACTCAGAATGTAAAGAGCCGTAACTCTATGCTGCAAAGCTTGGTGTTCGACGCCCGACCGATTCTGCCAATCCACCAAAAGAAATAATGATAATTGGCCATATTGGAAAAGCGTCGGACACCATGCTTTGCTCTACTGATTCTGCCAATCCACCGCCCTAATAATAATTGTTTCTACTTTTTGGCACAAGGCCAGCAATTACCCAGTGCATTACTGGTACTTTATTTTATCGACCCCGTAAGGATGAAAGGCAAAGTTAACCTCGGCGGGATTTGAACTCAGAATGGCAAGGACCGTAACTTTGCATCAAAGCATGGCATCCGACCCTCTACTGATACTGCCAATTCACCAATGATTTCTGATTTAGGCACAAGGCCAACAATTTCTGGGGAAGGGTAAGTCAATTTAATTGCATTACTGGTACTTTATTTCATCAACCCTGTAAAGATGAAAGACAAAACTAACCTCGGCAGGATTTAACTCTATGCCACTAAGCATACCGATTCTGCCAATCCGCTACACTCAATAATAAAAATAATGATGATGATAATAACAACAAGCTCGTCTTTATATTTAAACTGGAAATATTTTGGAACGGTAAAAAAGAAATTCCGGTATTTATGGCAACAACATGTTTGATAATGCAGACAAAACTATTGTCTAAAAATAAAAATTCTTTTTATAAAAATAATAAAGCTATTATTAAACAAAGAAAGTCAATACTATGAGAACAAAAAAAAAATAATATTTGTTTGGCTCTATTGTTTGAATTTTGAAACAAAATTAAAACTTTATTTAATCTGTTAAAATAATTTACAGCCTGTAATTTCTGTTTGCCCAGCTCTGTTGGAGCATCAAATATATTCTCACCGAATTAAATAATGAATTAATACATCATCATCAGCAGCTTATATTCATTTTGCCATGAGTTGGACAGCTCGTTGCAAACCTAGGTAGTACTTAATTGGAGCTGCTGTTCCCCTGGGAAGGCTGGGAGCCATGTCTCAGATACATTTCAGTTTTAGCATCGTTTCTACAACTGGATGCCATTTCTAATGCCAAGAGCCCCGCGGGGTGGGGTGGCTGTTGCAGCGGGGTGTCACTGGCCATTGTCTGCAGGAATGATTTTGCAGTCTCGTCTGCGAGGCACAGCCCCGTTACCGCAGAGCCCTATCACCCACCTACCCTACCCCTTCTTTTGTGACACTAGAGTCCTTACCATTCCCTTTCTTTTCCATTTACAAAGTGTATTGAGTATATTTTAAGAGTTTCCCATGTTCTTGACACAACTGAAGAGTCCTCTCAATCATTTGTTTAGCGTGATTTCTACAAATGGATGTCCATCTTAATGCCATCTACGTTGTAGATTACTAGATTACACTGGTGTCATTTTATTATGGTGCTAACTCTAGATATTGCCAAGTCTTTAACTTGACTGAAGAGCTCTCCTTAGACTACATTGTTACCAATCAAATTTCAACCACTTAACAGAGAATTGAATGTATTTTATAGTGGCATCAACATTTTATATATATATATATATATAGCCTGAATTACGCCGTACATTGTTCAGGCAACCATCGTCACCTAATTATATATATATATATATATATATATAGGTGACGATGGTTGCCTGAACACTGTACGGCGTAATTTGGGCTGTTTGTTTACAAACAAACCGAGCATTATAATAAATGTTCGGTAAACCCATACGTCATCATCATCATCATCATCATCATTTTACGTCCACCTTTCCCTGCTTGCAAGGGTGGGACAGGAACTGATTCTGGCTTGATTTCTACAGCTGGATGCCCTTCCTAACACCAACCTCATTTACAGTGAGTGCTGGGTGCCTTTTTGCCGTGGCACCTCCACGACCACTTTGCAGTGGAATGATAGGGACCTCAGTCCCTATCATCTCATTTCTACAGCTGAGTAAACTGGAGCAATGTGAAATAAAGTGTCTTGCTCAAGGAAACAACACATCACCCGGTCTGAGAATTGAACTCACAACCTTTCGATTGCAAGGCCAATGCTCTAACCACGAAGCCATGTGCCTCCAGTACATATATATATGTGTGCATGTATGTATATATATATGTACGTATACATACATACTTACATTTAAGTACCAGCCGTACTAAGAGTGAGAAATGAAATTTTGTTTCAATCTTTTCCATTTATATATATATAATCATCAACATCATCATCATCATTTAACGTCTATCTTCCACGCTAGCATGGGTTAGACGGGAGTTCTCCCACTTGAGGCAAGATTGGTCGGGTGACCGTGTCTTGCTCGTATAGGACTATCTGGCAGGTTTTCTACGGCTGGATGCCCTTCCTAACACCGACATTTTCACTGTGTTACCTTTTTACCGTGTTACCTATATATATATGTATATTAAATTCAAAGGTATATATATATATATAATTAGACATAGTCACAGATACATATATGAGTTTGGCTACCTTTCATGGTGTGGCTCAATGAAGAATTAATTAAGCAGAGCTATATATAAAATTGCAAGTTTGAAGAACTATTAGATAAAATATATACAGTATTTCCTCTCCTAGTCCGTATAAATCAACCACATAAAAAATCATTTAAACGATGCTATAAGTTTAAAATGTAACTATGGAGAAATAATAGACAAATGATACTGACTATCTGCCACAATGTATATATACATATATATAATCCCCATTTTTATGTCAACTATTCCAAGCATAGGGCCATACTCAATGACTGGTACAGCAGCATAATCCTTAATTGCTACAAGGGAAAAGGTGATGCTCTAGAAAGGAGCAACTAGAGGGGAATAAAATTAATGGATCGTGATGAGATATAGGCTTATGGTTACAGCCCAGAAACCAAGTTCCAGTCCTCCCGATGGAAGCATCTGTTATCACCAGGGCCCAAAAAAAAGCACGACAGGTTCACAACAGTGTGAAGCTAATGTTGACCTGTTTCTTTGACTCCTGTGGTATCGAGCATCGTGAATATGCACCACAAAGCCAAACAATCAATAAGGAATACTACCTGGAGGTTATATAGCTCCTCTGTGATGCAGTCTATTGAAAGCAGCCAGACATGTGGGCAGCAAATAATTGGCAACTTCACCACAACCATGAACCCACTCATTCCAACCACACAATCCAAGCTTTCCTGGTCAAGAACAACACACCACTTGTTGAACAGGTTCCCTAATCTCCCAACTTAGCACTGTGTAATTTTTGGCTCTTCCCCAATTTGAAAATCACACTGAAGGAGAAGTGATTCGAGTCGCGAGAGGAAAAAAATTATGAGAAAAGCAACAGCGGAGCTCCATATCATTCCAAAAAAGGCATTCCAGAGGGGTCACCAGCAGTGGCAGAACCACTAGGAGAGGAGTGTGAACTCCCAAGGAGAGTATTTTGAAGATGATTAAATAAAATTTGTGAAATGTACAAAATTGTTTTGTTTTTTTTATACCTAAAGGTCAAACACTTTTTGAACACACTTTATATAAGCACCATGAAATTATTTTTAAAAAAGTTACCATGACAACAATATACTCCCAAAATTACCAGTCATATAACAGGTCATGCTCTAGATTTATATATGTAAGTACCATGAAATTATAATTATTTTACCTCTGTAACATTACCTGGTATTATTAACATCTGCAGTGGCAAAAATAAACTCTCAAAATAACTCATCATATGACAGGCCATACTTTAGTTCTTTTCATATTTTTTCTATGCTATATGCATTAGGGTAGTTGCGTAAATATTTCATACATTGCATATGAATTTCTGAAACAATAATTTTGTAAATGGATGCACTACTATGAAATAAATTGGAGCCATACTTATTTTTGTAGCTAAGGGATTAATAATGAATTGTGTCCAAGAGCACAATACACTCTAGTACAATATACAATACATTATATTATTAATATAAAAGATTACAATCCGATGCGTTATGTTGATTCTTTTGTTTTCACTCCTAGTGAAATATAAAAGAAAAGTGTTAGTTGTATCCCTTATCAATATATCTACCTGCCCCTGCTTATCTTTTTTATAAACAGACAAGCCTTTCATTTACTTGTAGAGCTGAGATTAAATATTTCAATGATGAATTTGGGAAAAGAAGAGAGAGAGACATAAAGAGAGGGAGAGAAAGGGTAATAGGGGAACGTTGCCAGTATATCATTACACATGAAGAGAAATACTTTAGAGGAACCTTCCAGAAACCCTGGTAACACACACACACACACACACACACACACACACACACACACACACACAGACATTCAAACACACACACACACACACACACACACACACACACAGACATTCAAACACACACACACACACACACACACACACACACACAGACATTCAAACACACACACACACACACACACACACACACACATATTTTAAAGCCATTGCCCTTTCTAAAGTAAGGTTTAGCTTTAAGTGTGCTGAGCCCCATGTCAGGTTTCGCACTCATCGTGAGATCCTTTTTGAGGGAATGTTTTATGGCCAGATGCTCTACCTGGTACCAACCTTCTTAAAACCTGCAGACATATGGTGTACCTATTTTAAACCTATCCTCATTTATTTACAAGGGTCAGCTGAAACGTCCATAGGCTGACCAAGATACTCTCATGAAATGACCAAATGAGGTTTATTTCTCAACATAGTCCCTGGAAAGAAACAATGCAGTTATCAATACGAAGAGTTAACCTTTGAATTATAGGGTCCGTCCATTCAACAGGCTCATCTATTTAATTTCATAAACACCCAGACCACATCGTAATGTGGTTGGTGTTTGGAAGAGCATCCAGCTGTAGAAACCAACCCAAAATACAGATCTGTATGAGCAAGACATAGTCTCTGGACCTGACTTGTCTCATAATGTGACAACCTGTCTAACCTATGCAATCATGGAAAATAGACATTAACCCTTTAACATTTACATTACTCTATATATACTATTGTATTTTTTAGGTAAAGGCTTTATATTACATAATTATCTTACATAATATCGAATTTATGAGATTTTGATATTATTTATTTTGAGAACATTACCTTAACATATGTATGAGAGGCCGGTTACAGCTGGTTTGAACAGAAAGAGGTGAGAGAATTCTGGCCGGTTTAAATGCTAAAGGGTTAAACAATGATGATGATGATTATGATGATGATCAAAGCTTGGGTCAACACGAAACTACGGTCAAAAGATGCCACACCTGGAAATTAAAAACTTCTTAACCATTCAGTATCCATAGCAGTCTACCATATAACTACCATTTCACTACCATCCTCTGTTGAACTGTAGTCAAAAATAACTTTACTTTTTACCAAAACAAAAAAAAAAAATGAAATCAAAATTTAATATTGATAATTGTTTCTACTTTTGGCACAAGGCCAGCAATTACCCAGTGCATTACTGGTACTTTATTTTACCGACCCCGTAAGGATGAAAGGCAAGGTTAACCTTGGCGGGATTTGAACTCAGAATGGCAAGGGCCATAACTCTATGCGTCAAAGCATGGCGTCCGACCCTCTACCGACCCTCTGCCAGGAATAGTGAGAAGTGTGAGGGGGTGAATGGTGAAGAATGGAATATGAGGATGAAAGGATGATGGTGGTGGTGATGGTGGTGATGATAATGATGATGATGATGATGATGGCAGAGGCAATGATAATGGAAGAGGAGAGGCAGTGTTAGAGGCAGTGTGGGAGGAGGAGGAAGGAATGTTAGATGAAGGGAGGGAGGGAGGGATGATGATGATGAGGAGGAGGAGGGAATGTTAGGTGAAGATTGAAGGGAGGGATGATGCTGAGGAGGAGGAGGAGGGGGGGGGTGTTAGGTGAAGATTGAAGGGAGGGATGATGCTGAGGAGGAGGAGGGGGGTGTTAGGTGAAGATTGAAGGGAGGGATGATGATGATGAGGAGGAGGGGAATGGTAGGTGAGGGAAGGAGGGAGGAATGATAATGCGGGGGAGGAGAGAATTTTATATGAGGGAAGGAGGGAGGGATGATTATGATGAGGAAGAAGGAGAAGAGGGGGAAGAGGAGGAATTTGTTATATTTCAAGTCAAAGTTAATTTGTGTTAGGTAATTATTCAACTTGTTCAACTAAACCAATCAATCAACTAATCAATACAGCAGCAGCAGCAGCAGCAGTAGTATAAGTAGTTGTTATAGCCTAAAACTACTTCTTCCTACCTCATAATTAAATCTTGTAATGACTGACTGACTGACTTCAGTATTATTATTATAATATACTACTAGCGACTAACATGGTGTAGTCACTAATAATATAAACTAGCTGACCCTGTCGGAATTCTATGGTTTAATTGGATACAACCACCAATTATTAAAGATCAATATCACATTTTAAATGTTTCATTTATCAGTTATATATATATATATATATATATATATAAATATATATATATATACACACACATATATATATAATTGTCTGGGTTTAGAAAAGACAAAACTTCAGCATTGTCCACTGCTACCACCAAAACCACCATTATCTCTCTCTCTCTCTCCCTCTATATATATATATATATAACGAAGGAAATGTGGTAAGGAACCAGGTGGACCATAACGCACCAAAGTACTCAATACTTAGGGTAGTAGAGTGGGTAATAGGAACGAGTAGGACCCCGACAGCAGAATTAGCCGTCAAAACGGCTTGAGCTCAGCCGTCGGGGTCCTACTCGTTCCTATATATATATATATATAATCTTGGGAACAGTTTTGTATGGCGCCAGTTCGTGATTTGAAATCGGGAATTTTATATTCTCCGAGCGAAAAGAACCCTCTGACGAAAGTCTTTCTTTTCAATGGATTTCCGTATGGATTATCCATTTATTTTGAGACTTGAAATCGTACGGTAAGGGTAATTACAGCAGGTACAGTGAACTTTTTAAAATTTATTTTAAAACTTTTTCTTATTTGCTAAACCTTGATTATATATATATATATATATATATATATATATATATATATATATATATATATATATTGGAAAATGTGTGAGATCCTTGGTACAGTCAGGTATATTTGATAAAAAGGAAAAGAATGACTTTACTTGTAGTGTCAAAAAATTTTTTTTATTTAATTTTATTTTATATGTTGTATGGTTGCTAGGATGCATCCATAGGCGGTATGCCTGTTGAGCACTCTATGCTGCTTCAGAGCAGTATATGATAAAATGGAAAACGAAGAATCAGTGATGCATCTGAACTCAATTTAATGCGAAAGAGAATTTGCTTTCACAATCACCAGACGTATCTGAGGAACTTGCGAGTCCAGAGTCAGGTTCGATCCACAAACAGATCGCCGGAGAAACAATTGTAATACGTATTAAATTGAGTTCCGATGCATCACTGATTTTTTCCTTTTCCATTTTATATAT
Source organism: Eledone cirrhosa (assembly GCA_964016885.1). NCBI lineage: Eukaryota > Metazoa > Mollusca > Cephalopoda > Octopoda > Eledonidae > Eledone > Eledone cirrhosa. The sequence continues at coordinate 30,784,555 of OZ024753.1, read as the reverse complement.
ATCATCATCATCATTTTACGTCCGCTTTTCCCTGCTTGCAAGGGTGGGACGGGAACTGATTCTGGCTTGATTTCTACAGCTGGATGCCCTTCCTAACACCAACCTCATTTACAGTGAGTGCTGGGTGCTCTTTTGTCGTGTCACCTCCACGTCCACTTTACAGTGAGTGCTGGGTGCTTTTTTGCCATGGCACCTCCACGACCACTTTGCAGTGGAATGATAGGCATCCCAGTCCCTATCATCTCATTTCTGGAGCAATGTGAAATAAAATGTCTTGATCAAGGAAACAACACATCACCCGGTCTGAGAATTGAACTCACAACCTTTCGATTGCAAGGCCAATGCTCTAACCACTAAGCCATGTACCTCCATAGAATATATATATTTTTTTTTTCTCTGTCTCCCCTTCTTTTTTTCTCTCTCTCTCTCCCTCACTCTCTCACACACATGCACTTTTACTATCCCCTTTCCATAAAGACTTGTTACAGTATATGATTTTAAAAAACTATTTCAGTGTTGCCACTACCAACACTGCTCTCTTTCTCAAATGTATACACATTTACACAACACACACATACATACACTTTTACCAGTCCCTTCCCAGCATAACAGATGTTTTACATGAAAGATACAACAGCTTTAATATATTAGATAATCAGAATCCTATGAACTGCACTGACAAAGGAAATTAAAATCTTATGTAATGGATTTAGTGGCAGTTCCAGCCTTGATACAGAGACTTTGGTAGATATCTTCTCATTATAAATATAATGAGTTTATCTTTCCAACATATATATGATGATGATGATAATGACATATATATATATATATATATATGTAGAAAACAACTGTAAAATCAGTCAATCACTATAAATAATAGCTTTAGAAAATCGAGTAAAATATCTATTAGAGGTGGAAAAAAGTGACAGCAGCCATCTCTAAAGGGTGTTTTACCTGATTTTCAAAAGCTATTATTTATAGTGAATGACTATTTTTACTGCATTTGGATTCACAATTTTCAAATATATATTATTCCAGCTCTCTGTACTCTGAATGAGGTCTACCTTTGGCTTTCAAGGCCAATGATTATTTCAGCTCCCTGTACTCTGAATGAGGTCTACCTTTGGCTTTCAAGGCCAATGATTATTTCAGCTCCCTGTGCTCTGAATGAGGTCTACCTTTGGCTTTCAGGGCCAATGATTATTTCAGCTCCCTGTACTCTGAATGAGGTCTACCTTTGGCTTTCAAGGCCAATGATTATTTCAGCTCCCTGTACTCTGAATGAGGTCTACCTTTGGCTTTCAAGGCCAATGATTATTTCAGCTCCCTGTACTCTGAATGAGGTCTACCTTTGGCTTTCAAGGCCAATGATTATTTCAGCTCCCTGTACTCTGAATGAGGTCTACCTTTGGCTTTCAGGGCCAATGATTATTTCAGCTCCCTGTACTCTGAATGAGGTCTACCTTTGCCTTTCAGGGCCAATGATATTATTTCAGCTCCCTGTACTCTGAATGAGGTCTACCTTTGCCTTTCAGGGCCAATGATATTATTTCAGCTCCCTGTACTCTGAATGAGGTCTACCTTTGCCTTTCAGGGCCAATGATATTATTTCAGCTCCCTGTACTCTGAATGAGGTCTACCTTTGCCTTTCAGGGCCAATGATATTATTTCAGCTCCCTGTACTCTGAATGAGGTCTACCTTTGCCTTTCAGGGCCAATGATATTATTTCAGCTCCCTGTACTCTGAATGAGGTCTACCTTTGCCTTTCAGGGCCAATGATATTATTTCAGCTCCCTGTACTCTGAATGAGGTCTACCTTTGCCTTTCAGGGCCAATGATATTATTTCAGCTCCCTGTACTCTGAATGAGGTCTACCTTTGCCTTTCAGGGCCAATGATATTATTTCAGCTCCCTGTACTCTCACATAGTATCAAATCTATGAGATTTTGATATTATTTATTTTGAGGACAATACATTAACATCAGTATGAGTAGCTAGATATGGCCAGTTTGAATAGCAAAAAGCGAAGAGAATTCTGGCCAGATACAGCCGGTTTAAAAGCCAAAGGATTAAAACACACAAGAAATCTCCTGTGATATGAACCTCATTAAAGACCAGCTAAACCTACATAGGTCTTAGCTATAACAATATGATATACCTTATCATTAAAACACACAAGAAATCATCATCATCATCATCCTCGTTTAACGTTCATTTTCCACGCTAGCATAGGTTAGACTATGTGTTATGCAATCTTGTAGGAAGCCTACATAGATGTGGGATGTAAAGTTCATTTTTTTTTTTTTTTTTTTTTCAATGTTTGAACTACCCAACTTTCTTGATATACAACTTTCTTGGATAATAACCAGGATTTGAAACAGTAGAATACAATGTATCAATACTGAATATTATTACTTTATCAATATATTTAATGGTGTAAAACCATTATCACCACCACCACCACCACCGTCATCATCCCTATTACTACCACCATCATCATCGCGATCAACATCACCATCATCATTCCCATTACCACTAACACCACCAACACCATGATCATAATCATGATCACCACCACCACCACTATCACTATCATGATCAGCACCAGCACCACCATCATGATCAGCACCACCACCACCAACATCCTCATCTCCATCACCCCCAACACTACCACCACCGTCATTTGTTTAATGCCTATTTTTGTTTCCCCTCTATACTAGCACTGGAGGTGATTGATGTAAGCTAGTCTACCATAAAACAATAAGTCTAAGCGACATGATCATACATACAAAGCCTGGTAATGTTAAGTTTTATGTGCTCTGATGAAACATTACACAAATTTATTGTCTGAGACAAGCTAGAGACTAGCAGAAATATTACATCTGAGCAACATGACCCAGTATGACCCAGCTTGCCTTATAAATACTAGGTCTGAATGACATAAGCTAGCCTATTAGAAAACGACCAGCTGTAATTAACATGACCCCTGAGGTTGCCTAAAACATGAAATTAAAGCAACAGCATGACCCAACTTGTCTAAATGACATAACTTAACCCTGCCACAAAATGTTGGTTCTAAGCGGTTATCTAAAAATATGTTAGGTATAAATGAATTCATATAGCAAGTCATAAAACAATGGTAGGTCAAAGCAACATGACCCAGCTTGCCTAAAAACTATTAAATCTAAAGTAAACTCACCCCAGGGTACCGTAGCCATTTTATTACCATGCAAAACACTGTCTATGATTTTTCAAATAATTTTGAAAATAATCAAGAATTTGGAGGAATTTGGTAATATAACTAACTTTCTCGTTAAGCTGGTGTTTGAAACATATCAGAAAATTTATGATGTAAAGTTTTTAGATAGATATAAACCATGCAAGCGTGGAACGGACGTAAAGTGATGATGATGATTATGATGATGGTGGTTATGATGATAGTGGTGCTATCAAATAGATTTGCATAGAAGAACCAAGGGTGGTTTCAGACAGTTTGGTATCATGGATGACCTAAAATGTCTTAACCATTTAGCATTTAAACCAACCATATCCGGCCAGAATTATCTCACCTCTTTCTGTTCAAACCAGCTGTAACCGGCTGCTCATACTGATGTTAAGGTATTGTTCTCAAAATAAATCATATCAAAATCTCATGAGATAAAGCCTTTCACATAAAAATATAATGGTAATTATAGAGTAATGGGCTAAAGGGTTAAACAATTGTGGTTTGCAAGTGATATTCTAAACATGATTTGGAAAACATGAAAAATATGTAGATACTGTGGCTCATTCCAAGATGTTTTCAAAGCTTTATTATTTCACTTAGAAAGGGCGGTGGATTGGCAGTATCGGTAGAGGGTCGGACGCCATGCTTTGACGCATAGAGTTACGGCCCTTGCCATTCTGAGTTCAAATCCCGCCGAGGTTAACTTTGCCTTTCATCCTTACGGGGTCGATAAAATAAAGTACCAGTAATGTACTGGGTAATTTCTGGCCTTGTGCAAACAATTATTTCACTTAGAAATAGTGTATGTGTATGGGGAAGAGTGTGTGTGCATGTAGAAAGAGTATGGGTGTGCATGTGCCAGTGTCGTTTACCCACAAATCAACCAGCAGTGTTAGTGGTGGTGATGACGATGATGATGATGATGATGTCAATAATTTCATACCATCTCCATCTCCAACGATATATGTCTTACCAATCTACTAATTACCCTAAAATATCATTATGACATTCTCATCCCTTTTCATATGGTATATGTAAAAATAACAACAAAAGTCCAACAAAAACAAATGAGCCAACTGATATTAAACAACTGGTATTTCACCGTTTTAAAAACTTCATTACATCTGACTGGCACCATCCATGGTGATTACTATGGATTTATATTCTTTCTCTCATCTCTTTCATTCCCTGCCATTTACTAGAAAATGTGACATATGCTAAAACATTTTTTCTTTCCTTGATTTCAAAGTAATTGGAACAGGAATGGACTTTAGTCGGTCTTAACGGTGAGTTCTCCAGTTGTTCAATTGACAGAACAGCTTATTCAGGACTGTTCCATGTTCAATTGATAGAACAGCCTGCTCAGGAATTTTCCAATTGTTCAAATCGATAGAACAGCCAGCCAATGAGTGTTCCAAGTTGTTCAATTGACAGAACAGCCTGCTCATGAGTGTTCCAAGTTGTTCAATTGACAGAACAGCCTATTCAGAAATGTTCCAAGTTGTGGACCCAGCATTGCCAAATAGTTAAGAAGCCCACTTCTCATTAATTTAATCCGGGGTCTGATCCCACTGCATGGCATATTGAGCAAGTGTCATTTACCAGGGCCTTGGGTCAACCCATGACTTATGAGTTAAATTTGGGCAGACAGAAACTGTTTGGAAGTCTATCGGATGGACTGTACTTGTAATTCAACAAAGGGCCATCCTTGTTACAGACTGTATCATGCTGAATCTCCCTGAGAATTACGTTAAGGGTACACGTATTTGTGGAATGCTCAGTCACTTATACGTTAATTTCATGATCGGGCTGTTCCATTAATCAACAATTGGAACACTCAAGATCAAAAGTGACAGCAATCCATTCCAAAATAATCAATGAACTTGTCTAATCTGAATGGAGATGTCTATATAGATAATAATACTAATACTAATAATAATAAATAGAAATATAGTGATATTGATGATAATGTTTTCTTTATTAACCACAAAGGTTGACACAAAGTAAAACATTCAGAACACAGGACAATACAAATGGGCATTTCTGCATGTAAAAAAAAAAAAACAGAGGATGTAACAAAAAAAGAAACACTGAAAAAATTCCCCAATAGGGGGGAGGGGGAGACTTCCAAGAGACATTCGTGGAGAAAACCCATTAAAAAAGCCACGGTGACCCTGACCACCAGGGCAAGTGTCCTCTCCCAGTTTTCCACCTTCAATTTACAGGCGCATACTCAGTGTAGAACCATTCACTCGGGCGATGGTTGCCTCTCTCACCCATCTTTCAACAAAATGCTGATAATGACAGCAGTATAAATATTTAATCTAGATGATAACAATATAGCTGTAGAGTAAGAAGTTGGCTACTCATGAATGAGCTCACAACCTCCCGTTATCATCAGTTCCTGGTTGTAGTAGTTTCACTTCCCTTATATTCCTAGTTAATATATTTGAATTATCTATGAATATGTTCCTGGAAAAGGTGGTGAATTGACAGAGTTGTTAAAACATTGGATAGAATGCTTTGCAGTGTTTGTTTTGGCTCTCCGCTCTCAGAGTTCAAATCCCGTTGAGGTCAACTTTGCTTTTCATCCTTTCGAGGTCGATAAAAAAAGTACCAGTCTAGTACTGGGGTCGATTCTTCCTCTAAATCTTTTTCTCATTTTTTCCTCTCTCTCACTTTCTATCTTTCTCTGGAAGAAATGTGCTGTACTCAGGCCGAAGAGGGATAGGCTCTGCCAGGCTTAAAATGTCCCCAAAACGTTGTATGTCAATACTCTACCCCTCTGACTCTATCAGGAGTTATGGGACCATACATACATACATACATACATGTTCCTAAAAAAATGTCCACAATAACTTTGATACCATCTCCTTACCCACCACCCTGACTGAACTATGCTGTAAACGTGACGACAAACCATTGTATCCTCATTGGCTGTAACCCTTCATCTGTCTTTCTCCCATATACTGGCGGGAGAAGGGAAGGAGGGGTGCATAATGGTGCACCTGCTTTGCCTATGTCCTCGACTTGTCCTTGATCTTAAAAACCAAGCACACACTTCTCTGCACCAGTCAACTGAG
>OZ024753.1:30755745-30773245 GCA_964016885.1 Eledone cirrhosa | reverse complement strand
TGGCCAGTTACAGCTAGTTTAAGGGTTAAAGCAAGAGTTAGCCTTACAGGGCAACAAGTTTCTCCATTTTTCCCTATTGTCTACATCACCCTCACATCAACCCTCTGGTTTTCATTTCCTCTACCATCAGTTTTAGCTATGTCTTTCTTGGTCTTCCCATCCCTCTACTTCATTCCACATGACTTCCATCACTTCTCTCATTCAGACCCTTTCATCATTTCCTCAACACATGACCCAACCATCTCATTCCATTTCCTCTCACAACATTCACCACTGGTTCTATTCCCATCACTTCTCTCACTCAGTCCCTTTCATCATTTCCTCAACACATGACCCAACCATCTCATTCATTTCCTCTCACAACATTCATCACTGGTTCTATTCCCATCACTTCTCTCATTCAGACCCTTTCATCATTTCCTCAACACATGACCCAACCATCTCATTCCATTTCCTCTCACAACATTCATCACTGGTTCTATTCCCATCACTTCTCTCATTCAGACCCTTTCATCATTTCCTCAACACATGACCCAACCATCTCATTCATTTCCTCTCACAACATTCATCACTGGTTCTATTCCCATCACTTCTCTCACTCAGTCCCTTTCATCATTTCCTCAACACATGACCCAACCATCTCATTCATTTCCTCTCACAACATTCATCACTGGTTCTATTCCCATCACTTCTCTCACTCAGTCCCTTTCATCATTTCCTCAACACATGACCCAACCATCTCATTCCATTTCCTCTCACAACATTCATCACTGGTTCTATTCCCATCACTTCTCTCACTCAGTCCCTTTCATCATTTCCTCAACACATGACCCAACCATCTCATTCCATTTCCTCTCACAACATTCATCACTGGTTCTATTCCCATCACTTCTCTCATTCAGACCCTTTCATCATTTCCTCAACACATGACCCAACCATCTCATTCCATTTCCTCTCACAACATTCATCACTGGTTCTATTCTCATTATTGGCTATAATTCATTATTTGTCTTCACATCTCTCAGCAATACTCTACTCATCCACAGGACCACCTTCATTCTTTCCAGCCTTCTCTCTTGCTCTACATTCATCACTTCCTATGTTTCACTCCCATAAATCATGTCACTTCTCACATCTGCAAGCAACAAACATCTTTCCCTTCAGTTTCAGCGTTACTCCCTTCCTCATTAACACACCACTGAGATCCCTAATCTACCATATACCTTTACACATCATAATTTATAAGATCGAAACATGTCCTCCTTTGCCTTCACACACACACACACACACACACACGCATATATACACACACACACTCACACACATGCATATATATATATATACACACACATACACAACATACATATATATATATACACACACATACACAACATACACACGCCCAAAATTTGTAGCTCACAACTAGATATTTGATCAATTCCTTTCATGACACACAGATATAATATATCCACATGGTATATATATGTATGATATTAACTCATTACTTGCTACTATGTTATGCTAAACCAATGGAACTATTGAATTCCTGGCTTTTTTTTTAGATGGAATGATATGTTTTACCTATTAATTGTGAATTAAAATGGGCGTGTGACTGTATTTGTCTGCATTTGTCTGCATATGTGTGTGTGTGTCTGTGTGTTTATCTGTGAGTTTCTGTAAGTGTATGTGTCTGTGTAGGTATGTGTGTGTCTGTGTGAGTGTCTATGTAGGTATGTATGTCTGTCTGTGAATCTGTATGTGTCTGTCTGTGAGTGAGTCTGTCTGTGAGTGAGTCTGTCTGTGAGTGAGTCTGTCTGTGAGTGAGTCTGTCTGTGAGTGAGTCTGTCTGTGAGTGAGTCTGTCTGTGAGCGAGTCTGTCTGTGAGCGAGTCTGTCTGTGAGTGAGTCTGTCTGTGAGTGAGTCTGTCTGTGAGTGAGTCTGTCTGTGAGTGAGTCTGTCTGTGAGTGAATCAGTCTGTGAGTGAATCAGTCTGTGAGTGAATCAGTCTGTGAGTGAGTCAGTCTGTGAGTGAGTCAGTCTGTGAGTGAGTCTGTCTGTGAGTGAGTCAGTCTGTGAGTGAGTCTGTCTGTGAGTGAGTCTGTCTGTGAGTGAGTCAGTCTGTGAGTGAGTCTGTCTGTGAGTGAGTCTGTCTGTGAGTGAGTCTGTCTGTGAGTGAATCAGTCTGTGAGTGAGTCTGTCTGTGAGTGAATCAGTCTGTGAGTGAGTCTGTCTGTGAGTGAATCAGTCTGTGAGTGAATCAGTCTGTGAGTGAGTGTCTGTCTGTGAGCGAGTCTGTCTGTGAGCGAGTCTGTCTGTGAGTGAGTCTGTCTGTGAGTGAGTCTATCTGTGAGTGAGTCTGTCTGTGAGTGAGTCTGTCTGTGAGTGAATCAGTCTGTGAGTGAGTCTGTCTGTGAGTGAATCAGTCTGTGAGTGAATCAGTCTGTGAGTGAGTCTGTCTGTAAGTGAGTCTGTCTGTGAGTGAATCAGTCTGTGAGTGAGTCTGTGAGTGAGTCTGTCTGTGAGTGAGTCTGTCTGTGAGTGAGTCAGTCTGTGAGTGAGTCTGTCTGTGAGTGAGTCTGTCTGTGAGTGAGTCTGTCTGTGAGTGAGTCTGTCTGTGAGTGAGTCTGTCTGTGAGTGAGTCAGTCTGTGAGTGAGTCTGTCTGTGAGTGAGTCTGTCTGTGAGTGAATCAGTCTGTGAGTGAGTCTGTCTGTGAGTGAGTCTGTCTGTGAGTGAGTCAGTCTGTGAGTGAGTCTGTCTGTGAGTGAGTCTGTCTGTGAGTGAGTCTGTCTGTGAGTGAATCAGTCTGTGAGTGAGTCTGTCTGTGAGTGAGTCTGTCTGTGAGTGAGTCTGTCTGTGAGTGAGTCTGTCTGTGAGTGAATCAGTCTGTGAGTGAATCAGTCTGTGAGTGAGTCTGTCTGTGAGTGAGTCTGTCTGTGAGTGAATCAGTCTGTGAGTGAGTCTGTCTGTGAGTGAATCAGTCTGTGAGTGAGTCTGTCTGTGAGTGAGTCTGTCTGTGAGTGAGTCTGTCTGTCTGTGAGTGTGAGTGCCTGGCTGTCTGTGAGTATGTGTCTGTATGTGCCTATCAGTCTGTGTAGGTATGTGTATGTCTGTCTGTGTGTGCCTATCAGTCTGTGTGTAGGTATGTGTATGCCTGTAGGTATGTGTATGACTGTCTGTGTGTCTATATGCGAGTGTGTATGTATGTCTGTGTGTGTGTGTGTCAGTCCAAAATGTCTAAAGTCTGTCTCAAGCCTGGAGCTTCATCAGGCCGGTACTTATCCTAGTTACTGTGGCATGAAGCGACAGAGTACAAGACTCCCCCTGGACAGGACACCGAGCCATTGCAGGATTAAACCCCCAGCTATTGCTGGTACTATATGTGTGTAATAATCAGAATAATACCATTTCATTAAATGTGAAGTTATGTTGGTACCACAACATCCAGTCCGAAACAAATGAGGTCGTGTAGGTGTCACGACAAAAAAACTCACGGTCCACGCTGTAATGTGGCCGTGTAGGTAACACGGTAAAAACCTCCCAGTCCCACACTGTAAACGTGGTTGGTGTTAGGAAGGCATCCAGCCGTAGAAAACCCGCCAGACAGTCCTACACGAGCAAGACAACCAATCTTGCCCCAAGTGGGACAATTCCCGTCTAAACCCATGCTAGCATGGAAGATATACGTTAAACGATGATGATTATGATGATATGGATATGTGAGAAATTGACTAGGCAGTTCTCAGAACTCAAATTGATATTCAAAATATTAATCAACTAAATGGAACCTTATATGATAGAGATTGCGATGACATAATAACTGGTAATGAGTTAATAGCATACATATGGTATCTTTTTTTTTTGTATGTACTGTGTGAAAATGTTATATCTATGCGTGTCATGGAAGAAAATGATCAGATGTTTGACGTTGAGTTACAAATTAAAATTACAGTGTGTGTAGGTAGATTAGACAAAGTTATTCTGGTAAAATACAAGTACATGTAATTATTAGTTTTCTTTTTAACCTTGATTTGACTTCAGTAAAATTTCAACTCCAGCATTTTAACCCTTTCATTACTATATTTCTAATGAAAAGCACTGCCTATAATTTTCAAATCATGAAAATAAAAGAATAGAAAATAAAAAGAAAAAAGAATCGCTGGTCAGATTTTATGGGCAAAACTAACCGGTAAGAGACCCCGGGGTAGACCCTTATCAAGATGACTTGATAACATCCATGAGCTTGGCTGGTCATGCTTGGGGATCCAACCATATACGTTGGAGACGATTGCTTCTGACAGGACCCGCTGGAAGGAGTGTTTCAGGACTTTCATGGTTCTCTCAGGAATAAGTGGGTAAAGAAGAAGAAAAATTTGAAGTGGTATAGTAATAATATAACTAACTCATTCTTTAGTTGGTGTTTGGAAGGATAACTTTAAACCTGTGACAGTGGGGACTTCCAGCATTCTTAGTCCTCGGACTACATCCCTACTTAATGATATCGGAGCAGAGTTGGTTACCCACAAGTACAAGACCTGCAAGGTAGAGGGGCTGTTCCAGTGTCTCCCTCACCATCCTCCATGGCAATATCTTCTCCATCCTGTTGACTGGGACCACAAGGTGGATTGACTCTTAAGTTTTATTTACAGTCATGACCTGGAGAACAGATTTACTGGCATTTTATTATTGTGTAAACTCTTATTAGTTCATTAGTTCAATAATTGTTTCTACATTTGGCACAAGGCCAGCAAATACCCAGTACATTACTGGTACTTTATTTTATCGACCCCGTAAGGATGAAAGGCAAAGTTAACCTCGGCGGGATTTGAACTCAGATCCTAAAGGGACGTAACTCTGCTGGAAAGCATGGCGTCCGACCCTCTACCGATACTGCCAATCCACCGCCCTTTCATTAGTTCAATAATAATCAATAAATAATATGAAAAACTTGTAATTTTTTTTTTTTTCACCCTGCTATATAAAGTTGTTGTAGTTGATGTAGACTGAATGCTGTAAAGGTAGACTACACACTGTGAAGGTAGACTACACACTGTGAAGGTAGACTACACACTGTGAAAGTAGACTACACACTGTGAAGGTAGACTACACACTGTGAAAGTAGACTACACACTGTGAAAGTAGACTACACACTGTGAAAGTAGACTACACACTGTGAAGGTAGACTACACACTGTGAAGGTAGACTACACACTGTGAAGGTAGACTACACACTGTGAAGGTAGACTACACACTGTGAAGGTAGACTACACACTGTGAAGGTAGACTACACACTGTGAAGGTAGACTACACACTGTGAAAGTAGACTACACACTGTGAAGGTAGACTACACACTGTGAAGGTAGACTACACACTGTGAAGGTAGACTACACACTGTGAAAGTAGACTACACACTGTGAAAGTAGACTACACACTGTGAAAGTAGACTACACACTGTGAAGGTAGACTACACACTGTGAAGGTAGACTACACACTGTGAAAGTAGACTACACACTGTGAAGGTAGACTACACACTGTGAAGGTAGACTACACACTGTGAAGGTAGACTACACACTGTGAAAGTAGACTACACACTGTGAAGGTAGACTACACACTGTGAAGGTAGACTACACACTGTGAAAGTAGACTACACACTGTGAAAGTAGACTACACACTGTGAAGGTAGACTACACACTGTGAAGGTAGACTACACACTGTGAAGGTAGACTACACACTGTGAAAGTAGACTACACACTGTGAAAGTAGACTACACACTGTGAAGGTAGACTACACACTGTGAAGGTAGACTACACACTGTGAAGGTAGACTACACACTGTGAAAGTAGACTACACACTGTGAAGGTAGACTACACACTGTGAAGGTAGACTACACACTGTGAAGGTAGACTACACACTGTGAAGGTAGACTACACACTGTGAAGGTAGACTACACACTGTGAAGGTAGACTACACACTGTGAAGGTAGACTACACACTGTGAAGGTAGACTACACACTGTGAAAGTAGACTACACACTGTGAAAGTAGACTACACACTGTGAAGGTAGACTACACACTGTGAAGGTAGACTACACACTGTGAAGGTAGACTACACACTGTGAAGGTAGACTACACACTGTGAAGGTAGACTACACACTGTGAAGGTAGACTACACACTGTGAAGGTAGACTACACACTGTGAAGGTAGACTACACACTGTGAAGGTAGACTACACACTGTGAAAGTAGACTACACACTGTGAAAGTAGACTACACACTGTGAAGGTAGACTACACACTGTGAAGGTAGACTACACACTGTGAAGGTAGACTACACACTGTGAAGGTAGACTACACACTGTGAAGGTAGACTACACACTGTGAAGGTAGACTACACACTGTGAAGGTAGACTACACACTGTGAAGGTAGACTACACACTGTGAAGGTAGACTACACACTGTGAAGGTAGACTACACACTGTGAAAGTAGACTACACACTGTGAAAGTAGACTACACACTGTGAAAGTAGACTACACACTGTGAAAGTAGACTACACACTGTGAAGGTAGACTACACACTGTGAAGGTAGACTACACACTGTGAAGGTAGACTACACACTGTGAAAGTAGACTACACACTGTGAAGGTAGACTACACACTGTGAAGGTAGACTACACACTGTGAAGGTAGACTACACACTGTGAAAGTAGACTACACACTGTGAAAGTAGACTACACACTGTGAAGGTAGACTACACACTGTGAAAGTAGACTACACACTGTGAAGGTAGACTACACACTGTGAAAGTAGACTACACACTGTGAAGGTAGACTACACACTGTGAAAGTAGACTACACACTGTGAAGGTAGACTACACACTGTGAAGGTAGACTACACACTGTGAAGGTAGACTACACACTGTGAAGGTAGACTACACACTGTGAAAGTAGACTACACACTGTGAAAGTAGACTACACACTAAAAATTACTGAAATAAATTGTACTTAACTCTTAGCATACTGTCATGATTTAGTAAACAAATATCTAAAAATAGTTTTGTTAACTCAAAATTAATTTAATAATTCTTAAACGTTTTTTGTTATCTTTACTAGTGAAAAAATTGTAAAAATTTCCAGTAAAGACTTTTTAATGTGATGCAGCCATAGTGTTGTTTTGTACTTTTCAGTAGTACAAAACCTTAAGAATTAACAAAGGTTCTTACATGAAATTATGGTGGAATGTATTTAGATAAATATATTGTGTAGCTGTCAGGTCATGTAGGCGTCACGGCAAAAAGCACCCAGCACTCACTGTAAATGAATTTGGCACTAGGAAGGGCATCCAGCGGTAGAGACCAAGCCAAAATCGGTTCAGTATATGGTCAGCTGACCTGGCATTGCTCACAACAGGATAACTCATCTAACCCATACCAGTGTGGAAACCTGGACGTTAAAAAATGATGATGATGATGATAAACACTCTAAAATAAACAAGAGTGGTTTCATAACAAATGAGTTAATTCCAGATGAACCTCAAGAATTTGCTCATAAGTAGGAGAGGTGTCATTTCAGTGTGAATCACAGCAGCTACAAGCATGTTAACCCTTTAGCATTTAAACCGGCCCTATCCAGCCAGAATTTCTTTCACCTCTTTCTGTTCAAACTGGCCATAACAAGCTGCTCATACTTATGTTGAGGTATTGTTCTCAAAATAAATAATATCAAAATCTCGTAGATTCAATATTATGTGAGATAAATGTGTTTACCGTGAAAATATAATAGTAAATATTGAGTAATGTAAATGCTAAAGGGTTAAGACAACTTTCCCCTGCTAATACAGAGGTTAGCTTTGCAAGTTCCATGATAGGTGTCAAGCTCATCATGAAGCCATGTTTTATGGCCTGATGCTTTTTCAAGTGCCAACCCATTTAGGTGCCTCTTACTAAAGGTATACAGTGTACCTATTCTAAACCAAGATTTTAAAAAAAGAGGATTTTAAAAAAGTCTACTTTCCAATATAGATTAACATATTTATACTATTTTAACTAATTTTATTCTACTTTTAGGGAAGAACCAGATATATGGATAGATAAATAAAACAGCAAGTTGGCATCAGGTAGAATATCTCATGGTATTTGTCTAGTTTTCAGTGCTCCAAGTTCAAATCTCATTGAGGTTAACTTTGGCTTTCCCCCTTAATAAAATTTATAACTAGTCCTTGGTGGTAGATTGTTAGAATGTCAAGTAAGATACCTTGCAGTGTTTGACACCTTGCATTCTGAGTTCAAATCCCACCAATGGTCACGGCTAATTACCTTACTGATCACAGGACCACAACTAATGAAAGCTGCAGTGGGTAGTGAAGGGTCATTTGTGACTGTTTCCCATGGCAGACAAACAATGCAGATAATAGATATGTACTTTTATATAAAAATAATAATAATGATTAAATAAATAGAAAGTGATATATAATAGTAAATAATTTATGTATCAGAAACTATACAAACACACAAACACACACATGAACGCAAATATATACACACATGTAGCCTGTATGTACATGCTAAGTAATACATCTATATTTCCAAAACCATGAATATCACAGAAATTAAACTTTTAAAGTTATAACTGAGTCTGTTTTTTCTTAGTTTTTTGTGAGTGTGCGTGTGTATGTGTCATCATTTTGTTTTGTTGTTTTTTAATCTGAATAATACATCCAGAATATTCATTCCTACAAAAATATAATAGATGCCATGTCACACGTGCTGTTTCAGAATATCCTTTAGCTAAGGACACAAACAAAAACAAGTTGCTCGGGCTATAAAAATAGCTAAAATAATCATTTAGATTTCATTTCATATCTTTATGTATATTGTCAATATCTTCATATTAATATCCCATTTCTGCATACCTGGGATGGGTTCGATAGAGGTAGCATGCTGTACGTTAACTCTCCACTCCTCTAGACCATGCGTCATCTTAACTTTGATGTTCATATCCGCTTTTCTATGCTTGCAAGGTTGGACAGATCTTCTTCAACACCACAACACCATTTCTCACCATTTGTTTGTGTTAATTTGAAAAGTGCAGCATTCTCAAATCAACTTTTGCAACTTCTTCCAATGACTTCCTTGGTCTTGCTCATCTTCATCAACAAATGTATTTTTACAAAGCGCTGAGGGGATAAATTTAATATAAAAAGTGATGCGTTCATGCACGGAGATGCTATAAAATAGCTTAGAAAATAGAATGAAGACCCGTAAAGAGAGAAAATGAAGTTGCCATCAACTACTACGAGGAATTGAAGCTAAGATATATGAGGTTCAATTCCTTGTAGTAGTCAATGGCAACTTCTTTTTCCATCTCTAAGGGCCTTCACCCTATTTTATAAGTTATTTTATAGCATCTCTGTGCATGAGCACACCACTCTTTATATGCAATGTATGAGTAGATTTGTTCATATCCTTACAACATGGCCAGGACTTTTCATGTCAGGAAAACTCCTGAGTAACAAACTACTGGATCAGCCTAATTAAAATAAGCTACTATATTCTACTGTGGCAAAGAGTACTTTTTCTCCATTTTGTTAAAGCCACTGAATATCTATATCTATCTATCTCTCTCTCTATATATATATATAGCTTCTACAGGGCTAGAAATTCAATTCGAAAGAAATCATGAGTGATGAAACAGTTCTAGTCCTGTAGAAACAATTTCTATATTAAACTTGATGTTTAGATGTATTGAGTACCTTATTTACTGTGGTTACCTCCGATTGAACGCAAGACTCATATATACACATAATTATATATATACATAAGGGCAGTGAATTGGCAGTATCGGTAGAGGGTTGGACGCCATGCTTTCTAGCATAGTTACGTCTCTTTACAGTCTGAGTTCAAATCCCGTTGAGATTAACTTTGCCTTTCATCCTTACGGGGTCGATAAAATAAAGTACCAGTAATGTGCTGGGTAATTGCTGGCCTTGTGCCTAAAGTAGAAACAATTATATATATACATATATATATACATATATATATATATATATATATATGTGTACGTGAGGAAGTTTATTTGTTTTCCATAGAAAATTAAACAGTTGAGCTTCTAAATTTTAAGATAAGTTCATAATAATCATTCTTTATTTTACAAGGAAATTAATGGTAATACTTATTTTGTATTTAATGATAAAATTGACATTTAATGATTATTACAATGTTTCTATATAAAATATATGAATAAACTCAGGAAGCCATTACACCTCAAATTATCTCCAGCTTGAGAATAATTTCCTGTTTCCCACCAGTCTCTGATGGCCTTGAGAAGGGATATACGGCTGCCTTTCCCTCCCTAACTAAACAGTAAAGAAAATGTGTGTGTGTGTGTGTCAACCTTCATTGAGCAAACCTATGACTATAGGATTTCCAGTCATGACCATCCTATCTTCTTTTACTCAGACTCGTATGTGTCTCTCCCTTTCTGAAGATGGTAGGTTGAGATGCGAGGGAGATTTGGCTGCTATTTTTAGTAGGTTGAGCAAAAGCATAGAGGCTGATTTGTTGGTTTGTGGGTGTGTTTCTCTATGCTGGACTTTGAAATCATAATATTTATGGTAAGAAAGACTGTCCACATTTTTAACCTCAATGCTACCACCCAGTATCAATGATGATACTCTGTACGCTGCATTAGAAATAAACATTAAAATTCTGTTAGAAAAATGTGTGTATCCAGCCTAGCCCTTTAGCCTTTAAACCAGCCACATCTGGTCAGAATTCTCTCACCTCTTTCTGTTCAAACCAGCCATAACCAGCTGCTCATACTGATGTTAAGGTATTTTTTCTCAAAATAAATAATATCAAAATCTCATAGATTCAATATATGAAATTATTATGTAATTATTATACTGTGTATAAGAGGGATAGGCTGTAGTGTGCAGGAGAGAAGACTGCGTTGGTATGGACATGTGATACGCATGGAGGATGACCGCTGGGTAAAGAAGTGCCAAGAAATCCTAGTAGAAGGAAGACGCAGTAGAGGAAGACCACAAAAAACATGGGTGGAGGTGGTGAGAGCTGACCTCAGATCGCTGACTCTCACGGAGGAGATGACAAAGGACCATGACGAATAGAGAGATACTATGCTGAATAGGACCCGTCAAACCCTTGCAAGCAGGGAAAAGCGAACGTAAAATGATATGTAAGATAAACCCTTTACAACAAAAATACAATAGTATATATCGAGTAATGTAAATACTAAAGGGTTAAAATAGTTATATTGTAAGAGATAACTAAAAGAGTTGGCACCAGCAAAGGCATCTGACTGTAAAACATTGCCTCAACAATTAACCCATGATGAGTATGAAGTCTATTCAGCAGGGAAAATGGTCTAGAAAGCTTGTGGTGTGTTGTGTATGTATAAATAATCATCCCTTAACATCAACTTTCTATGCTGTCATAGATTGGAGAGGTAATTACAATCTAACCGTGTTTTTATTTTGAGTTACTGCCCTTCTAGATGGATCAGAGGCACCACATACATTCCAATGTTCGGCATGGTTTCTAAGATGAGGTGCCCTTCCTAACATCAACCACTTTACAGAGTGTCTGGGTGCATTTTATTGTGGCAACAGCACTAGAGGGATTGTTATGTCCTAAAACTGACTAAAGGGTCCTTTATATCACACATTATCTCAAGTAAATATATATGTACACTGTCATACAAATTTGGTATAAATATCCAAGGGTAAGAGCACTCTTACTATATATAGTTTTCTAAAGAGGAACGAGGGGGGGGGGGGGGGGAAACAGTTAAATGAGGTAGTATATTAATAAAGAAAGTATAAATTTATTTCATACAGATATGACTTCTACAAGACTAGAAATATTTTTTTTTTTTTTTTGTTGTTTGCATTTGACTGGTACTTTATTTTATTGATTCCGGACGAGTGAAAGGTTAAGTTCACCTCGGCAGAATACAATATTAATAATACTAACTATTTATTAATAAAATTATATAATAATAGTTCTATATATATGTCTTACAATTCATATTTTTATAAAGACTTTATGCATATGAAAGAAAAATATTATATATATATATATACATGTATCATTGACGGACATAAGAATAAGTACTCAATACCGAATTCTTGTCTTGTCTAATGATCCTGTGAGTGCGCAGGTGAAACTACTGAGTAACAAGGCTCTCCAACATATATATATATATAATTAAGTTAAAAATGTACATCCACATATGTATACTGAAATACTAGTATGCATATGAATACACACACGTGTACATATGTAGATGTACCGAGTTTTTCACTGGTCACTTTACTGTGAGTGTCCAGCTATTCTGTATGTAAACACACAGACAAACCGGTTTTTAGAGTCATACTGGTTTTTGAGGAAACACCTTTCCTCTATTCTCCAGAAAGCCAGACAAGGAATATTGGACTAGTTTCGATGTTGTTACATCTCATCAGCAATATTTACCTATCTTCCGGCCTTTCTAGAGAATCGTAAAAGCACATATCGTTATATGCTTTTTCTATGAAAATTAGTAGTGGGCAGACTAATTTGCATAGAGCGTGAGTACGTACCGGTTCAGCGGAGACGATAAAAACAAATAACGAAACAAAATTAAATTTCGTTTCGTTTGTAACTCACTTTTGTATGACTGACGCTTAAACAATTAAGTTAAAAATGTACATCCACATATTCATATGCATACTAGTATTTCAGTATACATATGTGGATGTACATTTTTAACTTAATTGTTTAAGCGTCAGTCATACAAAAGTGAGTTACAAACGAAACGAAATTAAATTTCGTTTCGTTATTTGTTTTTATCATCTCCGCTGAACCGGTACGTACTCACGCTCTATGCAAATTAGTCTGCCCACTACTAATTTTCATAGAAAAAGCATATAACGATATGTGCTTTTACGATTCTCTAGAAAGGCCGGAAGATAGGTAAATATTGCTGATGAGATGTAACAACATCGAAACTAGTCCAATATTCCTTGTCTGGCTTTCTGGAGAATAGAGGAAAGGTGTTTCCTCAAAAACCAGTATGACTCTAAAAACCGGTTTGTCTGTGTGTTTACATACAGAATAGCTGGACACTCACAGTAAAGTGACCAGTGAAAAACTCGGTACATCTACATATGTGGATGTACATTTTTAACTTAATTGTTTAAGCGTCAGTCATACAAAAGTGAGTTACAAACGAAACGAAATTTAATTTCGTTTCGTTATTTGTTTATATATATATATATATATATATATATGAATATATATATATGTATATATATATGTGTATATATATATATATGAATATATATATATGTATATATATATGTGTATATATATATATATAAATATATATATATGTGTATATATATATATATATGAATATATATATATGTATATATATATGTGTATATATATATATATATATGAATATATATATATGTATATATATATATGTGTAT
Source organism: Eledone cirrhosa (assembly GCA_964016885.1). NCBI lineage: Eukaryota > Metazoa > Mollusca > Cephalopoda > Octopoda > Eledonidae > Eledone > Eledone cirrhosa. The sequence goes on along the minus strand of OZ024753.1, from coordinate 30,759,761 downwards.
ATATATATATATATATGAATATATATATATGAATATATATATATGTATATATATATGTGTATATATATATATATATATGAATATATATATGTGTATATATATATATATATATGAATATATATATGTGTATATATATATATATATATGAATATATATATATATGAATATATATATATATGAATATATATATGTGTGTGTATATATATATATATATATATATGAATATATATATATATATGAATATATATATATATATATATATGAATATATATATATATATATATATGAATATATATATATATATATATGAATATATATATATATATATATGAATATATATATATATATATATATATATATATATATATGAATATATATATGTGTATATATATATATATATATATATATATATATATATGAATATATATATGTGTATATATATATATATATATATATATATATATATATATGAATATATATATGTGTATATATATATATATATATATGAATATATATATGTGTATATATATATATATATATATATATATATGAATATATATATGTGTATATATATATATATATATATATATATATGAATATATATATGAATATATATATGTGTATATATATATATATATATATATATATATATATATATATGAATATATATATGTGTATATATATATATATATGAATATATATATGAGAGAAGACATTGATACTCAGATGGTTTTGACAATGAACTTTCAGTAACCAAATCTATATGACAAAATAGGTGACAAGGGTTGAACTTTCTGAATTACAGGTAAAATATGATACATAAGGCAAATTTCTTTCTATCACCTATATGGCTTATTTTGGAACTTGGCCATGATGCTACACAGGGTGATCAAACCCAATACCTTGTGATTGAAAGGCAAACCTCTTAACCACTCAGCCAACACAACTTCCAATCCCCCATTCTCTGAAGTTAATGGTGTTGATCACACTTTCATGAATATTTATAACTATAACAAAAGGTCAACTAATTAACTATTTACCACGTTAGTTCAGTATATATATATATATATATATTTATATATATGTGAGTGCGTGTGTGTGAGTGTATATATATATACATATATATATATAAATATATATATATATTCATCATCGTCTAGTGTCTATTTTTCTACACTTACATGGGTTAGACAGGTTGTCACGTCATGAGACATGTCAGGTCTGGAGACCACATCTTGTTCATACAGATCAGTATTTTGGCTTGGTTTCTACAGCTAGATGTCACTCACTTTACAGTAGGCTGGGTGCTTTTTATCGTAGCACCAAAACAACCACCTTACAAGGTGGACTGGGCACTTTACGCACATAAACTTACATGTGTATATATGTATACATATGTGTGTGTGTATATATATATATATACATAATATACAGGTGCAGACATGGCTGTGTGGTTAAAGAGTTTTCTTCACAACAATGTGGTTCTGGGTTCTGTCTCAATGCACAGCTCCTTGGACAAGTCCTTCTATTACAGCCTTAAGTTGACCAATGCTTAGTGAATGGAGTTTAGTTATAGCAGTTTGACCAAAAAATGAGATGGATTAAAATAAAATACCAGACTTTAAAAAAATGTGGTTAGCATTGTGCCAAAAGTAGAAACAATTATTATCATTCTACATTCACTTTCCATACTGACATGGGTTGTCACAGTACAAGACAAGATGGTTTGGATATCATACTTTGCTTAATCACTCCCTATTTTAGCATGGATTCTACAGCAGGATGCTTTTTCTAATGCCAGTAATTTACAATGTGTACTGGCTGCATTTTATCATGGGGCTCTCATATATATAATTAACCCATGCTAGCATGGAAGACCGGACGTAAAACGGTGATGATATAAATATATATCACACACATAGCGTTTTTTTTCCTGCTAGCAAGGGTTGGATAGACAACCTCCCTAGTGCTGGTGCCACAATAAAATGCACCCAGTACTCACTTGGTCTATGATGATGACCCATCCAACCCTTGCTAGGAGGGAAAACTGATTATGATGATATATATATATTTCATCATCATTTCATTTCATTTTACGTCCGCTTTTTCCCTGCTTGCAAGGGTGGGACGGGAACTGATTCTGGCTTGATTTCTACAACTGGATGCCCAACCTCATTTACAGTGAGTGCTGGGTGCTTTTTTGCTGTGGCACCTACACGACCACTTTGCAGTGGAATGACATGGACCCCAGTCCCTATCATCTCATTTCTACAGCTGAGTAAACTGGAGCAATGTGAAATAAAGTGTCTTGCTCAAGGAAACAACACATCACCCGGTCTGAGAATTGAACTCACAACCTTTCGATTGCAAGGCCAATGCTCTAACCACTAAGCCATGTGCCTCCATATTTATACATATACTTTATATATATATATCAGAATACACTTTCGATTGGACTTGAATTCCTACTTACTGTCAACCTCAAGTGCACATTGAGCTTTTCACACCTTACCAAAAATAATAGTGGACACCTCCACTATAATTACTCACATCGTTTAATGTCCATTTTTGCCTGCTAGCAAGAGTTGGAAATGTCATCGCAGACTGGTAAGTACTCAAGTGAAGGGTCTGACCTCAAGCTAGGCTCTATGAAGTGTATTTTATCATGGCACCAACACTGCAGAAATTGTCATGTTTTTTGGCATAGCTTAAGAGTTTTTTCAACACTTTTTGGGGCTGGTAAATGGGTCTTCACCAGCACAACATGTCGCCAGTCCTCGTACCCCTTTGTCATCACTACCTCATCCCATGTCTTACTCATCCACTGAGATTTCTCTACACTTCTTTATTCTGCTGTCCATCACATATCCATACAAATGCTGTATTCTCTCTTGCACACTACATCCAATTCCTCTTATGCCAAGTTTTTCTCTCAGCTTCCTTATGCTATACCATTCATGCACACTAACATGCTTCATTTCTTTCTATAATACCTTGAAGATCATTTGTTTAAAAAATTACCCATGAGGGGCTCACAAAATTGAAAATATATACAAGTATTTTAGTGTTATTTTCCCAGCTAAAGTAGTCTTTTGCCTTGTGGGCCCTGTGACACGATTCATACTCATCTGGGGGCTTTTTTGAGGCAATGTCTCACTGCCAGATGTCTTTGGTGTAAACTCTTTTAGTTGCCTCTTGCAACACCGAGTGATACAGCGTACTTATTTTAAACTGGATACACACACATCTAAAAACATATGTGCCTTTTAATTATTTGAGAACCTCATGCCCTAAGCTGTAATTCAGTTGGCTTATATCTAAAACGAGCAATTTTCATTTAACACAGTTTGAAAACCTGCAGTTCCAAAGCCACATGTAGCTCTTTAGCCTATCTCGAGTGGTTCTTAGGTGCTTTGAATGTTTTTATTGTGTCAACTCCGCAATGTTGTATTAAATTAAAACACCAGAATACTGAGGCAATTTCAGATGATTCAAAGCCAAAAATATTGAGTAAGAAAAAAAGTTAGCTTAAATTCGTATTTACTAGCATGTATTTTTGTTTATAATAAATTAAGCGACTCCGATAGTCTTCATTATTATTATTATTAAATATATATATATGTATATATATACTAAAAATGGCTCTTCAAATTGTAATCGTTCACCACTTCTGATCTAACATATTGTCAATGATTTTACTAAGTCATTCATCTATATAATCCTTATATATCAGTCACCTTTTACTTGCTGAAGTATCAAAACAATATCTAGTGAATGACTAATATATTTTCCACACTTTTTTTTCTGTTAGAGATATTTCAATGCTCCATTCATAAAATATTAACAACGGTCTCTAATTTAGGCACATGGCCAGCAATTTAGTAAACGATGGAAAGTCGATTAAATCAATCCTGGTATTTGACTGGTACTTTATTTTATCGATTCCGGAAGAATGAAATGTTAAGTTCACCTCGGCAGAATACAATATTAATGATACTAACTATTTATTAATAAAA
>OZ024753.1:30728245-30745745 GCA_964016885.1 Eledone cirrhosa | reverse complement strand
TGGTCAGCAGGCCGGACTGTGTCTTGCTCAAACAGAACTACATTTTGGCTGGGATTTTGACAGCTGGATGCCCTTCCTAACACCAACTACATTTACAGTGTTGAATTAAGAGATATATCTTTTCTTTTCTTTTCAATGGCTGATAATACCTTACCGCCACCACTCAACTAAACGAGTTATTTAATCCATAAATGGGGCCCTAATATGTACTACTAACCTGAACCAGAGCAGACTGGGTGTGATAACAACTAAGAGATAACTCCACATTCCCCACAGCTCCTGAATTCCCAAACTGGACTTTTGCCACTGGATGCAGTTTAATATACCCAGGAAAAAATACATATATATAATAATAATAATAATAATAATAATAATAATAATAATAATGGAGAAGTTAATATTAATTGTGGAATTTTTCAGGGTGACTCTTTATCACCGCTTTTATTCTGCATCGCACTTATACCATTAAGTAAAATGCTCAATGAAACAAAACATGGATATAGAGTCTATGACAAAACCATTAATCACTTGTTCTACATGGATGACCTGAAACTATTTGCAAAAAATGAAGAACAATTGCAAGGGCTATTATCCACTGTGGAGCAGTTCAGTGATGACATTAAAATGGAGTTTGGACTAGATAAATGCGCCAAAGCAACGTTCACCAGAGGAAAGCTGCTGAAGAGTTCAGACATTAATCTTGATCGGGGGAACGTGATAAGAGAACTTGATCAAGAAAAAACTTACAAATATTTAGGTGTTTGTGAAGGAGACGGAATCAAGCACTCGACAATGAGGGAAAAGATAAGGAAGGAATGTTACCGCAGAGTAAGAGCAATCTTAAGAACGGAATTGAATGCAAGGAATAGGATCGATGCCATAAACACGCTTGCCATACCAGTAGTAACTTACAGTTACAATGTCATCAACTGGTCAAGCACAGAGATCCGTAGGCTCGATACAAAAATTCGAAAATTCTTAACCATGCACAGAATGCATTACCCTAAGGCAGATATAGATAGAATATATCTCCCTAGGAAAGAAGGAGGACATGGGTTAGTCCAGTTAGACACTGCGTTGAAAACTGCAACACTTGGATTATGTACATATCTAAGGGAATCACATGATTGGATGATCAAACTCGTTTTGAAACATGAAAGCATCAAAAGATCATATTCCATTACAAAAGATGCACAAAGATACAGTAATGGACTACAAATTTTAGAAGTCCCATTTACTGCTGAAATGGAAAACACAGAAAAAGCAAAGCAGGTAAAAGTAACAGCAAAGAAAGAACTGCTACAGAAACTGGCTAAGAAATGGCAAGAAAAGCCTCTGTATGGAAAATACCCAGAACGAGCTAACAATCCTGATGTTGACAAAACTTTAACCCATCAGTGGTTGGCATCCTCTGGACTGAAATCGGAGACTGAAGGACTGATTATATCAGCACAAGATCAGTGTCTGCCAACAAAAAATTACCAAGCCAACATAATAAAAAATGGATGCAGCCCATTATGCCGTGTATGCAAAAAACAACCAGAGACCATTGACCATATAATTTCAATGTGCAGTCCTATAGCTCCAACCGAATACCTAAACAGGCATGACAGAGCTGCACAATACATACATTGGATAATGTGTAAGCATTTTGACCTGCCCCATCAAAAGAATTGGTGGGAGCATCAACCACCTCCCATACTTGAAAAAGATCACATCTTAATCTTGTGGAACTTTAGCATCCAAACAGACCGAAAAATAGATGCAAATAGACCTGATATAATATTGAAGGACTTTAAAAAGAGGGTATGCCTGCTAATTGATATGTCCGTTCCAATAGACAAGAATGTATCTATAAAAACATTTGAAAAATTGAGCAAGTATAAGGACCTGGAGATAGAAATTGGAAAAATGTGAAAATTGAGAACTAAAACAATACCAGTGGTTGTGGGCGCTCTGGGAATGATACCTAAGGGGTCTAATGATTACTTATCGCAAATCCCAGGAAACCCGCGTATAGGAGAAATACAAAAGATAGTACTAATGGGAACTGCCCATATACTAAGAAAGATTCTGTCAATATAAGTACATCACAAGTCTAAACACTAAAGATGCATGTGTGAGTATGTATGTTCTTTCTTGAACATGGCGGACCTTGTTGTCTCTTGAGGTCACTGGTTGTGACTTGGTGATAATTCGTATGAACATAAAGCAAGATAAATGCAACTGTAATAATAATAATAATAATAATTGTTTCTACGTTAGGCACAAGGTCAGCAATTACCCAGTGTATTACTGGTACTTTATTTTATCGACCCTGTAAGGATGAAAGGCAAAGTTAACCTCGGCGGGATTTGAACTCAGAATGGCAAGGGCCGTAGTAATAATAATAATAATAATAATAATATATAAGGGAACAAAGAATCAGTGTTGCATCATATATAATTACATATTTAATTACATATTACATATGTTTCACTGTTGATCAGCTCGAGGAATAATCGATTAATGATCGATCCTGACTCTGGAATTGGAAGCTCCTCAGATATGTGTTCACATATAGACTCGCATCTAAGAGTCTCTAGTATCTCTATATATATATATATCATCATCATCATTTCATCATTTCATTTCACATCCGCTTTTCCCTGCTTGCAAGGATGGGACGGGAACTGATTCTGGCTTGATTTCTACAGCTGGATGCCCTTCCTAACACCAACCTCGTTAACAGTGAGTGCTGGGTGCTTTTTTGCCGTGGCACCTCCACGACCATTTTGCAGTGGAATGATAGTCCCTATCATCTCATTTCTACAGCTGAGGAAACTGAAGCAATGTGAAATAAAGTGTCTTGCTCAAGGAAACAACACACCACCCGGTCTGAGAATTGAACTCACAACCTTTCGATTGCAAGGCCAATATATATATATATATATATATATATATATATATATATATATATATATATAGTAATAATAATAAAATTGAAGACTAAAATCCAGAGAGGGCTCGATAAGGAAAATATATATCAAATATATAAGAACCGAAGAGCAAATATTTATTAAAATAACAGATTAAAGTTTAAGCAAAGAATCGCTGCTTTCACCCTTAACGGGATCTTCTGAAACTAACAAAGTCAATCTGTAAACGCAGAACTGGATATTTCAAAAAACGTTGCAACCGGAGGAAGACAGGAAGACGTTACTTTGGTTCATGGTGACGTTCGCTGGCAAAGAACGGGAAAAAACGAATAATACGTCTCAGAAGATCCCGTTAATAGAAAATCCCGCAGCGATTCTTTGCTTAAACTTTAATCTGTTAATAAATATATATATATATATATATATATATATATATATATATATAGCAATGCTGCATGGCAGTGAGACCTGGGCATTGTGTGCAGAGGATATACGCAGACTAGAGAGGAACGAAGCTTGCATGCTCCGCTGGATGTGCAATAGTAATATACGTGAACGGCAAAGCATAAACGAACTAAGGAAAAAATTAGAAATAAGAGGGATCAGATGTTGTTTACTCGAGAGAAGGCTACGTTGGTACGGTCACGTGATGCGCATGAAAGACGATAGCTGTATAACAAAGTGCAGGGCAATAAAGATAGACGGTAGCCACGGAGTAGGCAGACCTAGAAAAACATGGGACGAGCTGATAAATTCCGACCTCACATGCTTACACCTCTCCAAGACAATGTCACTGGACCGAGACCTTTGGCGGTACTCAGTAATAGAGAAGACCCGCCTTACCTAAATACAAAGTAAAAACCTACTACAGTCAGTAGGCATCTCTATCAAAACACACCCCCGTCCCACCACCTCCACCCCACCCACACCGCCCCTTTCAATGTAAAGTTATGTTGGTCCCACAACATCCAGGCCGAAACAAATGAGATCGTGTAGGTGTCACGACAAAAAACACACAGTCCACGCTGTAAATGTGGCCGTGTAGGCAACACGGTAAAAACCTCCCAGCCCCACACTGTAAATGTGGTTGGTGTTAGGAAGGGCATCCAGCTGTAGAAAACCCGCCAGACAGTCCACGCTGTAATGTGGCCGTGTAGGCAACACGGTAAAAACCTCCCAGCCCCACACTGTAAATGTGGTTGGTGTTAGGAAGGGCATCCAACTGTAGAAAACCCGCCAGACAGTCCTATGCGAGCAAGACAACCACTCTTGCCTCAAGTGGGAAAACCCCCGTCCAAACCCATGCAAGCGTGGAACACAGACGCTAAACCTGATGATGATGATGATGATGATGATATATATATATGAGTCCTTAATATGACGAAACATTGTTGGCTAATAAAGACTTTTGATGTATTGAAGGCTTCTTTGGTTTATTTTCATAATTCTTCGGCTCTGTTTAATTACATTGAGCTATGCTATACTTTTACTGTCATTTCTATAATACGAAGAGGGTGTTTAACTCCAACATACTCTAGTATTTTAATTCTTATATATATATATATGCAGAGACTGTGTGTGTGTGTGTGGGGGGGGGGGATCAACAAAAGCTAGATATAGAGGTTTATACTTGGCTAGAAACTTCTCATGTAGTTGTCTCCCTAAAAAGAATGCATCTGTGGTGCTCCTCCCTGGCAAGGAAGATAAAAAAGGGAAGACAAAGGAATAAAGAAAAGAAGAAAGTAAGAAAACATTAACAGCTGTATTATTGCAGCTGATAGTTTTAACCCTTTTTACACTCAACAATTGAAGTGATATTAAAATGTGTGAGGTTGAGTATAAGTGTGAGTATGAGTAGCAATATGAAACTTGTCTCCATCTCTCTCTCTCTCTATATATATATATATATTTCTCTCTCTCTCTCTCCCTCTTTCTTCTCTTCTTTCTCTCTCTGTCTTTTCTCTCTGTTTATTTCTCTCTCTCTCTCTAACTCCTTCTTTCTTCCCTTCTCTCTATCTATCTATATATCTATTTCTCTCTCTCCCCCTTTATTCCCTTCTTTCTCTCTCTTTCTCTCTCTCTCTCTCTCTCTGATCTCTCTTCCTCTCACTTCCCTCTCCCTTTATCCCCTTCTTTCTCTCTGTGTCTCTCTCTCTTCTACCCAATCTTAATAGAAACCAGTATACCAGTATATTTTAGAGTTACACACACACACATACATATATGTTTCTTTTCAAAGGCTGATGATACCTTCCCGGCACCACTTGAACAAGGTAGTTATTTAATCCATAAATGGGGCCCTAACAAGTACTACTGCTATATCATCATCACCGTTTTATGTCCGTTCTTCCACGCTAGCATGGGTTAGATGGGTTGTCCTGTTGTGGGCAGTGTCTGGTCAGCTGACCATGCCTTGGTCATACGGGAACTGATTCTGGCTTGATTTCTACAGCTCGATTCCCTTCCTAACACCAACCTCATTTACAGTGAGTGCTGGGTGCTTTTTTTTCCATGGCCCCTCCACGTCCACTTTACTGTGTGGGCTGGGTGCTTTTTTGCCGTGGCACCTCCACGACCACTTTGCAGTGAAATGATAGGGACCCCAATCCTTATCATCTCATTTCTACAGCTGAGTAAACTGGAGATATATATAAAACCTCGTATACTGTAGTAAAAGTTTGGTAGAAATATCCAAGAGTAAGAGCACTCAGACGAGTTTAGTATAAATAATTACAACAGTGACATAAACAGGTACTTAAATTTCATTGGATTCTGGATCTGAACTCATTTAGCCTGTCATATGTCACTGTTGTAATTATTTATACATATATATATATATATATATATATATGAAAAAGTAAGTCCTTCATCAGTGACCCTCCAACTGTCCCCTCCAACCATCCCCTTTATTTACGTGTCCCAACGACTTTTTTTAGCCGTTGTTCGCACCAACCTGAGGTATATGGCCCTTAAAGCGATGAAATGCCTGGGACGGTTGGAGAGTCACTGATGAAGGACTTACTTTTTCATATGCACCCCATTTGCAACGCGCACCCATCATTATTATCATATATATATATAATTGTTTCTACTTTTGGCACAAGGCCAGCAATTATTCCAGTGAATTACTGGTACTTTATTTTATCAACCCCATAAGGATGAAAGACAAAGTTAACTTCAGCGGGATTTGAACTCAGACCATAATGGGACGTAGCTCTGTGCTGCAAAGCGTCTGACCCTCTAGTGATACTGCCAATCCACCGCCATATAATGCAAATGAGACGGACCTTGTAACAACACATAAATACACATGATGGCAACTACCTTGCACTCAAGTTTAGTCATCACTTGAAATTCTTGCAAACACGCTTCTACATGTGTGCAGCACAGTTGTGACTTTGTAGGCCAACAAGAGTCCTACATTCTGTGACACAGATGTTATAGACATGGCTTTCGGTAACAGGAATTGGTGTCTGGTTGCCATGTAATTCCATGTTCTGCACCAATCCTGCAGTTTGGCAGATTTTACCACATTGATGGCAGATTATTATACCATATGCATCAATGTAATCTGCATCAGCACTTTTTACATGGCACCTGTTGTGACACATTAATCCAGCTTTGCTGAGGCAGACTCTTCCCCACTCATTGCATATCAACTCTTCTTTGTTTCCCATGCTTCCTGGGAATTTCACTTTCAATCCGTTCTTCATATCTCTTTTTAACCATCATCATCATTACCATCATCTACAGAATCATATTCCACTTCTACTCGATACAATAGCCATTGTCTCTTACATTTTTCTGTTGAAAAATATTAGACATTCCAAGATGATCTTTTTTTTTTTTTTCATTTTTCTGTTTCTTCTTTTCAGAACATTCCTCCCACACACCCAACAACAACAACAACATCAATAGCAGCAGTAGCAACAGCAACAACAACAACAATGATAGTAATTCATTATTATCATGATGTTAATAGATGCAATGAGGATATATGTCTCTCTCTCTCTCTCTTTCTCTTTCTTTCTGTGAAACTTAACACAGAAGAATTATATCTAAATCAATCTATCTATCTCTATCTATATACACACACATAATCATATATATCTATTTATATATGTATGTATACATTCACACACATATATATATATACATACATATATAAATAGATATATATGATTATGTGTGTGAGTATATATATACATATATATAAACACATATATATAGATATATATGTGTACATGTGTATGTATGTGTGTGTTTGTGTAGTTACATAATAACAATATTACACCACATTATGTTGGCTACCATCTAGTTTCATATCAAGAGCAGTTTGTTTTATTGGAAATAAAATATTCTTACATCTGCATGGTAATCCATATAGATCTTCTACGATTATAAATATCTACCATCACCATAAATTGTTGATTATAATTGTTTCTACTTTTAGCACAAGGCCAGCAATTATCCCAGTGTATTACTGGTACTCTATTTTCTCGACCCTGTAAGGATGAAAGGCAAAGTTAACCGTGGCAGGATTTGAATTCAGAACGAAAAGGGACGTAACTCTTTGGTGCGAAGCACTGTGTTTGACACTCTACCGATACTGCCAAGATTATAATTGTTTCTACTTTTGACACAAGGCCAGCAATTACCCAGTACATTACTGGTACTTTATTTTATCGACCCCGTAAGAATGAAAGGCAAAGTTAACCTCAGCGGGATTTGAACTCAGATCATAAAGGGATGTACGAACTGCCATGATTATAATGCTGCGCAAACAGGGTCAATAAAATAAAGTACCAGTAATGCACTGGGATTGATTTAATCAACTTTCCTCTTCCCTTCAAATGAGGCTGCTCATACAACTCAATCAGGGGTCTAAAGCCCTCACCAGGGTAAGACATATACACACACACACACACACACATATATAAATATATATATATTTATATATATATGTCTGTGTGAGTGAGTATATATATATATGTATATATATATATATGAGGGTTTAGATGGATATCCAATGATATACATATATACATTCATATAAATATCTAGAGTCAAAGTGTTTGATATTTCAATATTTCATTGTTAACTTCTTCCCAAGGAAATAGATTTCATGATAAGCAAAAAAATCTTAACAAAAGAATTAATAACTTAATCTGACATTGTTAGATTATCTGCTATGTAAAAGGTAAATTACTCAGACAATACTTATTACGGAATATTAATGGTCAATTTAAATGGTATTATCTTTCATTTTTATTGTCTGTTCATATTACTTTTGTATTTAGAGTTTTGGTTGTTTTTGTTGTTCTTGTTGAGCAGAAAATTTCCTTATTGATTTTGCTGTTCTGCCTATTACTATGAAAAGTGAATGTAGCCTAGATGAGTGGTCTCCAACCTATTTTCTCAATACAAACTTCGAAATATTACTGAGAAAGTTAAAAAGACCCATAACCCTTTTGTGAGTGTCAGGAAGCTGCTGTAGAAGTAGACCAAGAAAGACCTGGGCAGAAGTGATGAAAGCTGACCTCAAATTTCTGAGGCTCACAGAGAAAATGATGAAGGAACATGGTGATTAGAGAGGTGCTGTGCTGAGAAGGACCCACCCCATCCATGCAAGCATGGAAATATGGACTTAAAGACAATGATGATGAAAATGATGACTATTTCTCTTAAAATACATTGTATTTCAATTAATTAAAATTTTTTCAGGGATTTACGAAAACTGTTAATTATTTCAATACTAGGGTAGTAACTTAACATATAGTAACTTCAACATTTTGTTGAAAAATTTAAATCTAAATAGGAACCCATCAAAATGGGTTCTTACAAAAAATTATGATAGAAAGTGTTTAGATAAATATAAACACTTTAAACTAAACAGATTTGTATCACAGAAACATGGATGGTTTCGGGTAGCTTAAAAGTATAAAGGTTAAGTTAAGAATTTTTCAGCATTCCCTTTTAACCCTTTAGCATTTAAACCGGCCAGAATTCTCTCACCTCTTTCTTTTCAAACCACCCATAACTGGCTACTCATTCTGATGTTAAGGTATTGTTCTCAAAATAAATAATATCAAAATCTCATAGATTTGATATTATGTGTGATAATTATGTGAAATAAAGCCACAAAAATACAATAGTATGTATAGAATAATGTAAATGCTAAAGGGTTAAACTATAAAGACATTTTCACATTTTTATAGGCGCCAATACAGAACCACTATAAAGACTTAGGAGATACACAAAAGTGCCATGAGGTTGCCAAAATTGCCACATGAGGTTGTGAGTTTGGTTCCACTGCATGGTACCTCAAATATATATATTCTACTGTAGCCTTAGGTCAACCCAAGCCTGAATAGGAGGTTAGTAGACCCGCTTCAGTACTGACTTGGTCTATGTAAACCCATCCAACCCTTGCTAGCAGGGAGAGCGGACCTTAAACAATAACGACGACGATGATTTTGTCTTACACTCTAATGATTCAATCAATCTATCATTCTGGATCAGTATTTTACTTAGAACACAGATCACCAGAATAAATAGTGCAAGGCATTTTGTCCTACGCTCTAATGACCGCAAATTTGCGGCTTTTAATAGCTTTCTTTTATAACTAAAACTCCAACTGGAAATCAAAACTGGGTCAGTCTTGTCTTACCAAGAATCTGCTCTTGTAACTGTGCTACCTGCCACAAAAAAGTAATAAAATAATGACAATAGTATAAGAAGTACTTGTGGGGTTTAGTTATGAACTATGTAAAATATGTTGAACCTCTGAACAGTAAGTAGGCATAGTAAATAAACATCTCAGTCAGTGTTATCTCCCTTGGGAAATATGCTTAGCAGATAAACACAAATTCTTTTATTCTTTTACTTGTGGCAGATTGGCAGAGTCATTAGAGTATCAAACAAATACTTTGAGGTGTTTAGTTACGTACTGATTTCAAACCCTGCTGAGGTCAACTTTGCCTTTCATCTTTCTGGAGTTGATAATATGAAGTACCAGTTAAATACTTGGGTCACTATAATGAATGATTCTCTTCCCCTAAAATCTCTGGCCTTGTGAACATTTTAGAAACTATTTCTAATATACTCTGGTATCATACTGTACTGCAGAAGATCCACCTTCCCATGTGCAAAAAACATGTAGAGGACACAATAGTCTGCACCAATCTTCTCTTCACCCCTCCTCAATTTTAATATCCTGCTCTCACCAGTTAAATATTCAACACACCTTGTTGACGTTGTACTTACTTACTTGTCCTTCCCTCCTCCAAACCTGATACACCTTGCTTGCCTAACCCATAAAAGCTGGGCGTACTCTACATCTGATCTCCCACAATGCCATTACCATGACAAAAGCACTAAGTCCACCGTGTATGTTGATTCATTGCCATAGCAAAAACGCCCAGTCCATCCTGTAATGTGGTCATGCTGGTGACATGACAAGAAGCACCCAGTTCATCCTGTAAGGTGGTCATGTTGGAGACACAACAAAGAACACCCAGTACACCCTGTTAAGTGGTCGTTTCGGTGCTACAATGAAAAGCACCCAGTCCACACTAATGTGATTGATGTTAGGAAGGGCATCCAGCTGCAGAAATCAAGTCAAAATACAGATCTGTATAAGCAAGACATGATCACCTCACCTGAATTGTCTCATAACATGACAACCCATCTTACCCATGCAAATGTGGAAAATTGACATTAAATGATGATGATGGTGATGTATATATATATATTTCTTAAAAATATTAATAAATATAGACATTCATATGATCAAATATATTTTATTATACATATTTCAGAGGTACAGAGCTATTTCAACAGTATGTCCTCATCAGATAAAATAAGTTGATGCCTGACATACCTTGACTATGTTGATGGCTATAATTTAGTCATGGCAGTAATTATAATTATATATATATATATATATATATATATATACATACATACAGATATATGTGTGCGCGTCTATGTCGTCATATTTAATGATGACACAGACATAATCAATGGGTTTTGTACTGTTTCTGTCTATGAATTTCTCTTCCAACTCACAAGCCATTGGTCAGCCCGAAGCTATTGTATCATAGAATACACTTCATCTCGGTGCCAAGCAATGGAACTGAACCTGGCTATCAGGTGATTTCAAAGTGAACTTTTAAACCAGAGAGCCATGTCTATACTATGATCTTCACCATTATACAGAAAGGAAAAGAACATAGTTGAAATATTCTGTCCCCTTTCTGACAGATAAAGTACAAATTACATAATGAAACCAGATACTATTACATACATACATTAATTACATAGAGAAATTAATTAATGCTATGTAGAATGTCAAATAAATTATGGGAGAAATCTATAACGGACAGTGTCTAGTAAGTAATTAATGCAAGAAAGCAAATTTAATAATCAAGAGTATTAATTATTTAATTAAGTCTAGGAAAGACATGAAAACTTAATTTTTACATTCCTGCCAAATTCTAACCAACTTTTGAGTTTTCTCACAGAAGTTTTGCATACTTTTACTGTAGTCAAAATTCCATTTTTTTCCCTCAGTTTGACTCCAAATATATTATAGTTATAACATAACCATATTTCTGATATAGAATTTCGCTATATTACAGGCTACTCTTGACCAATGATTGGCATTGGCAGGTCCTTTTGGATTCTTTCATCAGCTCAGTAATCAATCACCTTCCTAAGGATTTATGCAGTTGCTAATAATGTGGTTTTCTTTAATAGCAGATCTGTTCCAATTTTGCTCCCAATCTTCTGCTACCATTTTCTTCAGGATTATTAAAAAAAGTTCTCCTCCACCTCCTCCCTGCAACTTCCACTATGACTGGCACAATTTAAACATTTTTGTACTTATAATGTCAGTCATTATACATATATATGTAGGGCGGTGGATTGGCAGTATCAGTGGAGGGTCGGACGCCATGCTTTCCAGCATAGTTACGGCCCTTTACGATCTGAGTTCAAATCCCGCCGAGGTTCACTTTGCCTTTCATCCTTACGGGGTCGATAAAATAAAGTACCAGTAATGCACTGGGTAATTGCTGGCCTTGTGCCTAAAGTAGAAACAATTATACATATATATAAATATACATTCACACACACATTGTGATCCTGTCTCTTTTTGTACTTCTGTTTGTTGTCTCCTTGAACTATATATATATATATATATATATATATATATATATAGGAAAAGTGTCTGGACCCTGACAGCTGAGCGCCAGCCGTTTTGACAGCTAGATCCTGACTCTTTTCCTATTACTCACTCTACTACCCTGGTGCATTATGGTCTACCTCATATGTTACCACACCTTTGTTATATATATATAAAGGTGGACCAAAAGACACAATACATAGGGAAAATAATTACATTTTTAAATTTCCACGTAGAGCATGTTATATGAATAAATTGCTTCTTATAAAAACAATTATTTTTCCTATGTATCACAACTTTTGGTCCACCCTCTGTCTGTCTGTCTGTATGTATATATATATATATAGAGAGAGAGAGATGAGTGGCCACCATACAGCTTCTGCTGACCAAATTTTCCTCACAAATTCGTCAACGCGAGGCTATAATAGAGAACACTTGCTCAAGGTGCAAGGCACTGGGACTGAACCTGAAACCACAAGGGTGTTAAACAAACTCCCTAACCACTCGGCCATGTCGGCAAGTGTTATTTTATTTTATTATTTTTATATATTTTATTGTTTTGTTTTAATCTCAGTCTACAATAAAATCTATTTCTTGTCACTTCATGATATTAGAATCATTCATTGATTCACTGGCCAGACTGTCCGAGTGTCAGACAGTCTAACAGTCGGACAGCTGGACACAGAAGCTGATTTTCCTCTTACGTGATGAAACAAGACAGGTGCCACTACTGACTGTATTGGTGAGGGTGGGTAGAGTTAGTACTTCATTGGTAGGGTGAGGGAGGGTAGAGTTAGTACTTCATTGGTAGGGTGAGGGAGGGTAGAGTTAGTACTTCATTGGTAGGGGGGGGGGGGAGGGTAGAGTTAGTATTTCATTGGTAGGGGGAGGGAGGGTAGAGTTAGTATTTCATTGGTAGGCTGAGGGAGGGTAGAGTTAGTACTTCATTGGTAGGGTGAGGGAGGGAAGAGTTAGTACTTCATTGGTAGGGGGAGGGAGGGTAGAGTTAGTATTTCATTGGTAGGGGGAGGGAGGGTAGAGTTAGTATTTCATTGGTAGGGTGAGGGAGGGTAGAGTTAGTACTTCATTGGTAGGGGGAGGGAGGGTAGAGTTAGTACTTCATTGGTAGGGTGAGGGAGGGTAGAGTTAGTACTTCATTGGTAGGGTGAGGGAGGGTAGAGTTAGTACTTCATTGGTAGGGTGAGGGAGGGAAGAGTTAGTACTTCATTGGTAGGGTGAGGGAGGGTAGAGTTAGTACTTCATTGGTAGGGTGAGGGAGGGAAGAGTTAGTACTTCATTGGTAGGGGGAGAGAGGGAAGAGTTAGTACTTCATTGGTAGGGGGAGAGAGGGAAGAGTGAGTACTTCATTGGTAGGGTGAGGGAGGGTAGAGTTAGTACTTCATTGGTAGGGTGAGGGAGGGTAGAGTTAGTACTTCATTGGTAGGGTGAGGGAGGGTAGAGTTAGTACTTCATTGGTAGGGTGAGGGAGGGAAGAGTTAGTACTTCATTGGTAGGGTGAGGGAGGGAAGAGTTAGTACTTCATTGGTAGGGTGAGGGAGGGTAGAGTTAGTACTTCATTGGTAGGGGGAGAGAGGGAAGAGTGAGTTGCTGGCTATCAATAAAACATTTTATGTAATAAAAGCTGATGAAAAAAGTTGTGAAAGATTTGTGAAATCTATTTACATTGTTATAAACCAACTGCCAGACTATATATATGTGTATGTATATATGTGTGTATGTATATATATATATATATATGCATGTATATATGTGTGTGTGTATATATATGCATATGTATATATATATGTGTGCGTATGTATACACATACATGCATATTTATATATATACACACACGTATATGTATATATATATACACACGTATATATATATATATGTATATATATATACACACGTATATATATATATATGTATATATATATATACGTATATATATATATATACACGTATATATATATAAGAACAAAAGATGTTTAAAAGAATTCCATGTATTTTATTATGCGCATTTCAAAAACAAATATCATCATGCAATAATATTTGTGTTTTCATCAGATAAAACATGAAGACATGATATGAAGGTTAAAAAACACTTGTGGATAGTTCAGTTTTAAATCAACATATGAGAAGTAGTTTTAGATTGATGTGTGATATTGGGAAAAATATTTTATTTAGAGGGGGGGGGTGGAAAGGATGAAAAAGAGGAGGAGATGAGAGTAAAAAGTGGAGAGGGAGGAGTAAAATGAGGAAGGATGAGATAGGAGGAGAGATGGGTGATAGAGAGAGAGAGATAGCTTTTATAACTGAGAAAGATATATTGTTTTACATAGAGAGGTTGAAAACCATTGGAATATAATGAATAAATTAAAAGAATTTGAAAATTAACGAAGAGAAAAATAATGTAAAGTTAAGGTTTGTATATTGAGGGGTTTGATAATATGTGCGATGAAAAAAGAAAATGTTAATATGTATTGAGAATAATGTTTAAGGGTTTAATAATATGTGCGATGTTAAGAAGATGTTGATATGTATTATTAAAAGGAACAGGTTATTTAAGTAAGGAAATATTGTGAGATGAATGAGTTAGATGAAAAGGAGAAAAGAATAATGAATTGAGGATGAATAATCTAACGTCAAAAAATGTATATGTTTACGAAGGATTTTTACAAGGTGATATAGAGTAAGAGTGTGTTGTATTATGTAATAATTGATTCTATGTTAGGCAAGAGTGAGAAAAGGTACAGATTAGGGGTTAGACATTAAAAGAAGAAGAGAAGAATGAGTAACAAGTATTATAGAATGTATAATAACCTTTGAAATAAGGTAGAAAGATGGGTATATTTTTAAAAGAAGTGTATATATATATATATGTGCCTTTGAGAAAAAGATTCTAAATTGATAAAGAATTGAATATTAGCTGTATACTTTGTGAAATGTTTTATTGAATTTATGCAAGCAGATAGAAAACAAGTCAGTGCGTCTATTTATTATAGAATCTAAATTAGAAATAATGGTAAATTTTTCATTTAGGCAGAGATTGCAAATTTTGGATAGAGAACTGTTCAAGTATGGAGACGTAGAATAAACCTTCTTCCAAAAGATGCTATATTTAATATTTTTGTCTTTCAAGGACCATATGAGTTCTGAGAGAGCCATGTTGATTCTTTTAAGTTTGTATTTAAAAGACGAATGATGGTTATAAAGACGAGCTTTAAAAGAGGTGGAAGTGGAGCCAAAATAGGTGAAGGAATTGGTGTCAGTTATAACTTTACATTCGTAAATTAAGTTTTTATCAAGACAATGGTTGTTGAAAGGACATTTATTTTTAATAGGGCAATTGCAATTGCGATTAGAGAGATTATTAATGAGTGACCTAGTGTTATCTATAGAAGGAATTGGATTGGAGAAGTTATTTGCGATAAGAATAATAGTTTCTTGATTTAGAATGGGATTAAGAACATTTAGCGAAGTTGTGTTTGACGTTGTATTTGGGTTTGTAGAAATTAGCCTAGGGTTTACAATGACGTCGGGAGTACTATTATTATGATATTCAGTGTTGGAAGGAAGAGATTTAGTATTTAGTATTTTATTGTTTATGTTGGAAATGTTGGAGGATGTAGAATAGGAAAATTTTATAGTGTGTTTGTTAAATATTTTACTATAGATATGTGAGGGAGGGAAGCATTTATTTAAGGCACTAAAGAATAATTTAGGAATATTGTTATTAATAGAGATGGAGAAAGGAGCATTATACCAGATTATGTTTTTGTATCTAGGTCTTTTATTAAAGTTATTGGAATGATCATGATTAATTATTCTACTGTAATTTCTTCTAGAATTTGTTTCTTTACTATATTTAATTTTATCAGGATAGCCGGCTTTAGAAAGCGCGTTATTATAGTAATTGGCGTTAGCATCAAAGATGTTTTTATTAGAAGATAGGTTAGATATTCTTTTTCCAATATTACTAACTATAGCATTCTTGATATTAGTAGGATGGTTAGATTTAAAGTTAACATAATTTAGGTTCTCATTGTTTTTATGGTAAGGGTAATATAGGCCAGTGTCAAGATTAAGAGATACATCCAAGAAATTAGCTAGTTTGATGCTGTTATCAAATTCAATTTTTAGGTTATGTTGGTTAAAGAGATTACGTAAAACCATCCTAGAGTTCAACAACGGATATTGGACCAGAGCCGATACCTCTAACAACTTCGACATCACAATGGGAGCATCCGATTCATCCCAATTGACAGATTTAATTGGTATCTTTATTTTGAACTCTTTGAGTCGGAAAATTCCTCAACTTCGCGGTGGAATTTATCGTGACGATGGACTCTTTACTATCTTAAATTGCAACATAGTTAACCTTAATATTATTAAGAACAATATACGTAATCTCTTTAACCAACATAACCTAAAAATTGAATTTGATAACAGCATCAAATATATATATACATATGTATATATATACATACATATGTATATATATATATACACATATATATACATATGTATATATATACATACATATGTATATATATATACACATACACATATATACATATGTATATATATACACATATATACATATGTATATATATACATACATATGTATATATATACATACATACGAGAGAAGGCTACGTTGGTATGGACACGTGATGCGCATGAAAGTCGATAGCTGTATAACAAAGTGCAGGGCAATAAAGATAGACGGTAGTCACGGAATAGGCAGACCTAGAAAAACCTGGGACGAGCTGATAAACTCCGACATCACACACTTACACCTCTCCAAGACAATGTCACTGGACCGAGACCTTTGGCGGTACTCAGTAACAGAGAAGACCCGCCTTACCTAAATATATAGTAAAACCTACTCCAGCCAGTAGGCATCTCTAACAAAATACACCCCGTCCCACCACCACCACCCCCACCCCATCCACACCACCCCGTTCTATGTAAAGTTATGTTGGTGCCGCGCCATCGAGGCCGAAACAAATGAGATCGTGTAGGTGTCACGACAAAAAAACACACAGTCCACGCTGTAATGTGGCCGTGTAGGCAACACGGTAAAAACCTCCCAGACCCACACTGTAAATGTGGTTGGTGTTAGGAAGGGCATCCAACTGTAGAAAACCTGCCAGACAGTCCTATGCGAGCAAGACAATCACTCTTGCCTCAAGTGGGACTACCCCCGTCCAAACCCATGCAAGCGTGGAACACGGACGTTAAACGTTGATGATGATGATATGTATATATATACATACATATGTATATATATACACATATATATAAAAGTATATATATACATACATATGTATATATATATATACATGTATATATATACATACGTATGTATATATATATATATACACAT
>OZ024753.1:30648245-30720745 GCA_964016885.1 Eledone cirrhosa | reverse complement strand
TTCCGTGACCTTCATGACCTAGTCGATTAATTTAATGCCTCTATAGTTGCTCCTATCTAGGGCGTCTCCTTTACCCTTGTAACAGTTAACGATGATGCTGCTACGCCAGTCCTTTGGAACAACCCCATTCTGTATGACTTGGTTTATTATCCGGGTGACCATGGTGTGTCCCACCGTACCGGAGGCTTTCAGCATCTCAGCAACTATTTCCGAAGGCCCAGCCGCCTTACCCGTCTTCATATCTTTGATTGCCTTACTTATTATATTACCTTCGACTAACACTGCTGGTCCCTCTATTGGATCGATGTGGGGGAGACTGTCTTTCTCCCATTTATTCTCCTCATTTAGTAGCCTTTCGTAGTGACACTTCCAAGCTACCTTCTTATCAGCGTCAGTGATGGCAAGTACGCCATCATCGTTAAGTACACACTTCTCCCCGACAATATCACGGTTTTCCTTGACACATTGCCTAGCAATCCTGAACACCTCACGTTTTTGGTCCTCGCGTTATAGAACATGCTTGAACTTTCTTTCCTCTGCTTCCCTTCTTGCGAAGTACACTTGTCTCCTAGCTTCCCTCCTGGCCACTTGATAGTCTTCTCTACTTCCCCCATCCCGCCATGCTTTCCAAGCCTGCTATTTGTCCTTGAATGACCCCTCCACCATACTGTTCCAGCACCATGTTACTCTCCTCCTGCCTACAGGCCTGCTCCAGCCACAGACTTCGTCTGCCGCCATCAGCAGGTTTGCTTTCAGGAATTCCCACTGTTCCTCTACCTTGTACGACTCTAATTGCTCTTCCTTACTGTCGAAAGCATCAAGTAATATGCTATGAAATTTATTTCTGGCTGTGGGATCCTTTAGCTTCCATATTTTTCTCCTGAGGATAGTCCTCTTCTGCTGTCTAGTACGTCGTCTCGTCCTGACTATGAGGTCGCTAATTATCAGTCTATGTTGGGAGGTGCATTCTTCATGGGGGAGGGATTTAGTGTTTACAACAATGTGTATATATATATATATATATACACATACACACATGTATATATACACATACATATGTATATATACACATACATATGTATATATACACATACATATGTATATATACACATACATATGTATATATACACATACATATGTATATATACACATACATATGTATATATACACATACATATACATATGTATATACACATATATACATATGTATATACACATATATACATATGTATATACACATATATACATATGTATATACACATATATACATATGTATATACACATATATACATATGTATATATACACATATATACATATGTATATATACACATATATACATATACACATATATACATATGTATATATACACATATATACATATGTATATATACACATATATACATATGTATATATACACATATATACATATGTATATATACACATATATACATATGTATATATACATATGTATATATACATATGTATATATACACATATATACATATGTATATATATACACATATATACATATGTATATATACACATATATATACATATGTATATATACACATATATATACATATGTATATATACACATATATATACATATGTATATATACACATATATATACATATGTATATATACACATATATATACATATGTATATATACACATATATATACATATGTATATATACACATATATACATATGTATATATACACATATATACACATATATACACATATATACATATATACACATATATACACATATATATATGTATATATACACATACACATATGTATATATACACATACACATATGTATATATACACATACACATATGTATATATATACATATGTATATATATACATATGCATATATATACATATGCATATATATACATATGTATATATATACATATGCATATATATACATATGTATATATATACATATGTATATATATACACATATGTATATATATACACATATGTATATATATACACATATGTATATATATACACATATGTATATATATACACATATGTATGTATATACATAAAAGGATCGATCGACTTTCGTCAAATCGGACCGAGGAAACAATGTTTCCGTTGGTCTTTCCAGTTGCTAATACTATCTGTCGGTCGCAACTCCAGGTAATACTAGAAGGGGCCATACCAAAAGATTGGTGCAGTAGCATCATTGTCAACTGCTACAAAGGTAAAGGTGATGCACTAGATAGAGGTATAAAGTTGATGGACCAGGTCATGAAAGTAACAGAAAGCGTTATAGCACAGCTGATTAGGGACCGGGTGAATATAGACGAGATGCAATTTGGGTTTGTACCAGGGAGAGGCACCACTGATGCCCTCTTCCTTGTGAGGCAATTACAGGAAAAGTACCTAGCTAAAAGTAAGCCACTCTACTTGGCATTTGTCGACCTTGAGAAAGCCTTTGACAGAGTTCCACGTGCAGTAATCTGGTGGGCTCTTAGAAAACTAGGAGTAGATGAATAGCTTGTGAAAGCGGTACAAGCCATGTATAGGGGAGCAGTCAGCAAAGTTAGCATTAGCAATGAGTATAGCGAGGAATTTAGCGTACAGGTTGGGGTCCACCAGGGCTCTGTTCTTATCCCTCTCCTGTTCATCATAGTCCTGCAGGCAATAACGGAGGAGTTTAAGACCGGATGCCCATGGGAACTCCTGTATGCTGATGACCTCGCACTCATAGCTGAATCTATGGTAGAACTAGAGAATAAATTCCAAACCTGGAAGCAGGGACTAGAGAGAAAGGGCCTCAAAGTCAACATGACAAAGACTAAGGTCCTTGTAAGTAGACGAGAAAACAGAACCCAGATCCCCTCAGGGAAATGGCCTTGCTCAGTATGTAGGAAAGGTGTAGGTAGGAACTCCATTCTCTGCCCCAAATGCAAACAATGGGTACACAAGAGATGTAGCGGGATCTCAGGAAGCTTAATTAAGAATGTAGGATTCACATGCAGCAGCTGTGCTGAAACAGCAAGCAAACAGCCACAGGAAACAAGTACCACCAATCTCTGGGAGGGCCCTGTAGAAACAGTAGACAGCTTCTGCTACCTAGGTGACCGAATTAGCAACGGAGGTGGGTGCTCAGAAAGTACAATAACTAGGGTAAGAACGGGATGGAAGAAGTTTAGGGAACTACTACCACTGCTAGCTGCAAAAGGCTTCTCCCTCAGAATGAAAGGCAGACTGTATGATGTGTGTATCCGAACAGCGATCTTGCATGGTAGTGAGACCTGGGCGATGAAGGTGGAAGACTTACGTAGATTAGAGAGAAACGAAGCCTGCATGCTCCGATGGATGTGTAACAGTAATATACGTGAACGACAAAGCATAAAGGAATTGAGAGAGAGACTGAGCATAAGAGGAATCAAATGCTGCGTGCAGGAGAGGCGGTTACGCTGGTATGGACATGTGATGCGTATGAAGGATGACAGCTGCATAAAAAGGTGCAGAGCACTAGAAGTTGATGGAAACCGCGGAGTGGGGAGACCCAAGATGACTTGGGATGAGGTGATAAAAGCCGACCTTACCCAACTACACCTCTCAAAGACAATGACACACGACCGTGACTTCTGGCGTCACGCAGTAATACAGGGTACCCGACCTCCCATGGGTACATGCTGAAGCATATAAACAATATGCCCCCACTCCCCCCACCGCAAGGTGGTCGTGGAGGGGCCACGGCAAAAAAGCACCCAGCCCACACTGTAAAGTGGACGTGTAGGCGCCACGAAAAAGCACCCAGCACTCACTGTAAATGAGGTTGGTGTTAGGAAGGGCATCCAGCTGTAGAAATCAAGCCAGATCAGTTCCTGTATGAGCAAGGCATGGTCAGCCGACCAGACACTGCCCACAACAGGACAACCCGTCTAACCCATGCTAGCGTGGAAGAACGGACGTAAAACGGTGATGATGATGATGATGATGATGCATACACACACACACATACATATACACACATACATATACACATATATACATATACATACACATACATACATACATACACACACACATACATACACACATACATATATATATATACATACATATATACATACATATATATATATATATATATACATACATACATATATATATATACACATATATACATACATATATATATATACACATATATACATACATATACATACATACACATACACATATACTATGTGTATATACACATTATATATATATATATATATATATATATATTACATATGTATATATTATTGTTAAGTTGCTTAACATACAAAACAACAAAACAAAATAATTTGATGGTTTGCCAGCAGTAGTTGTTGCTAGTTACTGTGTAGCGTGAAATAGCAATCACATATGTACCAATAATCTATACCATAATAATAGGGGTGGGGTGGATCAATCAACAATATCCAGACCTTATTTGTTTACCGATTGGGGTGGAACTCATCAAATCGGACCAAGGAAACAACGTTTCCTTTGCAGATACTATCTACTAGTGGCAATAGTGATAATGGTTTCTACTTTTAGGCACAAGGCCAGCAATTATTCCAGTGCATTACTGGTACTTTATTTTATCGACCGCGTAAGGATGAAAGGCAAAGTTAACCTCGACGGGATTTGAACTCAGACCGCAATTCTATGCTGCAATGCATGGCGTCCGACCCTCTACCAATACTGCCAATCCATAATAATTGTTTCTATTCTAGGCCCATGACCAACAGTTTGAAGAGGAGGGGAAAGTCAATTAAAATCGACACCATTACATTCCTGGTACTTTATTTTATTGACCCTGTAAGGTTGAAAGGCAAAGCTAACCTCGGCAGGATTTGAACTCAGAATGTAAAGGGCCGTAACTCCATGCCACGAAGCAAATTGTCCGATGCTCTACCGACTCTGCCTATTGGTTGTAATAATAATGGTTTCTGATGTAGGCCCAAGATAATAGCAATAATATTAGGCACAAGAGCAGCATATTAGGATTGAAAGGGGAGAGTCAATTAAATTGACCTTAATACTTGATTGTACACCATTGACTTTCATAGTTGATTGGTAGACTATTGACCGTAGTACTTGTTTGGTACACTATTGACCTTAAAGTGGGCTAGATGTATTTTATTATGGCACCAACACTATCACTTTACAGTGAAGGCTGGGTACATTTATCATGGCACCAGCACTACCACTATACATTGTGGGCTGAATGTATTTTATCATGGCACCAGCACTACAATTTTACAGTATGGGCTGAGTGCATTTTCTTATTGCACCAGCACTACCACTTTACAGAAAGGGCTGAGCGTATTTTCTTATGGCAGCAGCACTACCACTTTACAGAAAGAGCTGAGTGCATTTTCTTATGGCACCAGCACTACAACTTTACAGTATGGGCTGAGTGCATTTTCTTATTGCACCAGCACTACCACTTTACAGAAAGAGCTGAGTGCATTTTCTTATGGCAGCAGCACTACCACTTTACAGAAAGAGCTGAGTGCATTTTCTTATGGCACCAGCACTACCACTTTACAGAAAGGGCTGAGTGTATTTTCTTATGGCAGCAGCACTAACGTTTTCGAGATTAAACATATGGAAAACTTCATGGATTTGCAGAACAGAAAATAAATCTTAAATTATTTACACATGCTGTAACAGCTAAAATCTATAAGTATGTCCTCTAGCACACAAAAGTATCAAAAACAAACACTGCTGGTACATCAGTAATTAATACATAAAGCCTGTATTTTGCAGGATTTTATAAATATTTGTAAAATAACCTGATTGCATTTTGTTTCAATGGAGCAAATATACTGCTTGGCAAGGATTCAAAGTTGGGTGCTAAAATGAAAAATGTTTTCCCCAATGTCATAATTTGGTACTGCTTCATTCATCTGTAACTTATTTGGGATGATTTGATCAAAAAATAATATAACAAGGGAATCATTTAAAAGTATTTATTGATATAGACAGGATCTTTCACAAATTGAATAAGAATCAAATGGAATCTTTTAAAATATCAAAACAATTTTGTTTACAAACCCTAAATGCTGGTAAGCTTTAACCCTTTAGCATTTAAACCAGCCATATCCCACCAGAATTCTTTCACCTCTTTCTGTTCAAATGGTCACTCATACAGATGTTAAGGTATTGTTCTCGAATAAATAATATCAAAATCTCATAGATTTGATATTATACGAGATAAAAGCTTTACTGTGAAAATACAATAGTAAATATAGAGTAATGTAAATGCTAAAGGGTTAAAACCAAGGTGAGCTGTTTGCTGCCTAATATCAACAAATGCAGTAAGGTGCACTTATCTAGCACCATTTAAATTTCTTTTCTTACAAATAAAAAACTACAGGAATGGCTGTCTTTCCAACACATCTTTTCTAGAAGATTTAGCCATAAATTCTCCTATTTTCAAATGTTCCTGATGCAAGAAATCAATATTTATCATAAGCTGATAAATTAGAAAAAAAAGTGCAATCAGAGGATTTGAGCTGCTCAAAGAGAGTAGGTGTGTTTATGAAAAAAAAAATAGATGAAACTATTTTTTCTGGAGCCTTTCAAAATAATGAGTTTATTACAATTAAGAGATGTGTAAGTCTTTGGTACATTAGAATGGCACCAAGCAAGAGCAGGTAGGATTCAGGTCAGGATTCTCAACAATAGACCAGATCCAGGTAGTTTGTCAACTACAAGAGAAGGCAAATGAATACAATTTCTGTCTCTGCTTTGCCTTTGAATTTGCCCCATTATTCACAGCACTGAAAGAACCAAGGAGTGGACTCTGCTTACATCACATTACTAAAGGATCTTTACAATGGTGCAACACACACTTTAGGATTACACCAAGACAGCAACAAGATCAAATTAGAAAGAGGAACAAGACAAGAAGACATTTCCTTGAGAATGTTTACATCATATTTGTAAGACGTCATCATCAACAAAGTTAACTGGGAGAAAAAGGGTATCAACTCCTCTACCACCTAGATTTCACACATGACATCATCCTAAGAGCCCACACACCTTAAAAATTGGAGATACTCAATGTTATTCACACTGTGAGCTCAGTAGGCTTTAACATTCATCTCAGGAAAACCAACGTCATGCTTAACAGCCACACTAAACCATCACCAGTTATTGTAGATGGAAAGACCATTGAGGAAGTAGAGTTACACATACCTCGGAAAGAAGGTTGCAAGAGATGGTGCCCAACTTCCAGAGGTCAGAAGAAAGATTATTGCTTGGCTGGGTGGCTTTTGTAAAAGCTTATTACATCATTAGAAGTCCAAAGTCAACAATCGAACCCAAAAAGAAAAAAGAAAGGTGTTTAACAAATATCTTCTGCTGGTGATGACATGGAAGTGAAATGTGAGCACTCAACACCACCACTGCAGAGACTCTTGCAACGGCCCAACATAAAACGGAGCGAATGTTGCTCGGCATCACCTTATGTGGCAGGAAGAGCAACACCTTGATTCGACAGCAGACTGGCGTGAAGGACATAATTGAGATGATAAAAATGGCAAACATAGATAGACTGGTCATGTCTCTCCTTTCAGAGACACAGGTGGAGTATTAGAGTGACAGGGTGAACACCAAGGCAGTGAATAAGAACCAGATGACACAAAAGAGGGTGCAGTAAGGGAAATAATAGATATTTCAAGTCTACCCTAAATCAAATCATTCAGCAAAAACAATTACTCAAGAATGAAACTGATTTTCAATCCTCCATTATCTCCGCCAGATCTGTCAATTTTTAAAATGTATCAGGCACTGAATATGTTGGCTTTGAACGAGTGGCAAACTATATGGAGTAAAACCACTCTTTGGTGAATTTTGTTATTATACAAATATATGGCATATTTCCCTATCATATTTGAAATTTGTCATGTATAATGAAAATTCACCATGATGTCATCCCTAGCTTTTTAATGACAAATGAGAGAGCTAGTTCCTTGTTGTTCTCTCTTCATTTTGTACGACCACATAATGGTCAACTAGGACTACAAGTGGTAGCTGACCATTTCAGGACAGCCAGACACAGACAAGCCATCTCTCACATTCCTTGCATGCACACCTTTTAGCTTGTCTCTCACTATAAACGGTTTGTGTGATACACATTTTTCACTATAAATCAAAGTTTTTAAAAAAAAAAAATCAATGTTATGAATACAGGTTAGGAAATTAAATTTAACTGTGATAATCAATAAACACTGCATTTGATATCCTCTTTATTTTTTTTTTATTTTACATCCAGCTATCTCAAGACACTTTGACATTTGCACTATGGGTCAGTCAGGATTTGGGTTGTCTTAATGAATATTGGATAAGAAAATATAACAGTGTGATAACAATCTGCCAACATATCTTATATTACTTTTTGGCATCCGTCTAACATGAAATATTTTGGCATTGGCTCCATTGGTCAGTGAGGATCTGGGTTGCCATAATAAATACAGGATAAGGAAATAATAGAGCCTGATAACCTCTTGCCATAAAGAATAAAAGCCAGGAAATATACCATTGTGACAACACTGCCATAAAGAATACATTGTATGAAATGTTGTAATTGTGATAGTAACCTGCCAATACTTGGTATCTGTCTATCTTAAGTGACAGAATTGGCACCATTGGCTAGTCGGGTTTTAGTCTGTCTGTTGACGGAGGTAGACGTGTATTAACGAGCTCTGTGTTTTACATTGGTTTTACCTTGTAAAGAGCGAGTTTTTGGATTATTTTTCTATTGTAATATAGTTTAAACCCCTCGTTTGGGCCTGCAGACGTTGGGGTTATTATTGTTTTCGCCCCTTTTTGGGGTGAAAGTTTTCATCTTGCATTTTTGTGAACTCGGCTTATAGTAATGGACGGCATTAATACAAACCATGGTGCCACGCTCCCCAAAGAAAAAAAAAATCTTCGAGGAAAATTGAAAGAACAAAGAGTCCAGCTCCCCCCCCCCCCTTCCTTTAACGAAAAACGTTAAGGAACAACAGTCAACAACCAAAAAGACACAAATTGGAAACAATACCAGCAACGGTAAAATTATCGATACCAATACGAACACCAAACTGAACAGCGACAACAACAATAACAAGAAAGACAACAACAACAAAATTTCCTTTGCGGAAACTGTAAAAAAAAAACACAAATGTTCCTACCTTTAGATTTAACCAACACAAAGCAAAAGTTGGAAGAAGCAAAAAGGTATGTGACTTTCGAACCCGATTGTTCATTCAGCATTAATTCCCCTGAAGAAATAAAAAAGAGAAATTGCCACGAGCACGGTGGTGTTCAGGACAATCTCGAATGCTACAAAAAAACCAGTACAACCGCCTCAGAGTGAGATAGAGCTGGTTTTAAGGAACCAAATGGAAAACATTTTGTTCATTCAAAAAGGAAAACTCTTCGGTAGCATCTCGGTGCTTATGAAGGACCAAGAAATGGTGCAAAAACATTCCATTGTGCCCATTGTATCCACCCACTTCACCTTTTTCCCGTCTTACATGGGAAGAAGGTCTCAAAAAATAAAATTCCACTGCATAAGACCCAAAGTAGACACTTGGTGGCTACTTTGTGGCGTTTTAGACCTTGACCAAGACATTATAATCTCGGTTGGAAAGTCCCTCAGAGAGGTCTTTAGTGGGACCAGCGTAGAACTTCTGGTGCAGATGAGCCCAGAAAGGATAGCGAAGATCCCACAGAGAATTCATTTAGATGGAGAAACTTACATAAACATTTCAGTTGAGGGTAGGCGACCCGCGTGTTACCACTGCGCAAGCAGAGGTCACCTGAGGGTTGCATGCCCTCAACTGATAAAAAAGAAACCTTTATTACAAACACCACAAACAATAACACCACCACAACAACAACAACAGCTCAAGAAAACAAACCCAAAATACGGTCCCACCCAGCCCCTCCCCACAGAACACAAATACACACACAGTGCAAACACAACCTGGCAATATACCCCTCCCCTCCAATACGGAAGAGGAGCTCATATCCTCGAAAGACGAGAGGGCTCCTTTCCAAAAAGTCAAAAGAAAAAAACGTACACACACCACACAAACAAAAATAACCCCACCTGACAACACAACACAGACAACAAAACGCAAGCTCACTCAAGAACAACAAACAAAAACAAACAATACAAAAACTCTACACATACATAAACAAAAACAATAAAAACTTAGACAAAATAAACCCTTCGGTACAAACCGAAGGGCCGAATGTTACAATGGCAACGGGACTCCCTAACCTGAAAATGGTGAAGGTCCCACTTGACATTTTTAAAACATTGAAAAACATTTACCCTGAGGACGTGGGGCCACCCTGCACCAGGCCACTCAACCGCGTCCTCCTGAAAGGTTTTCGCCTCCCTCTTCAAACACCCACCACACACCCCACACACTAATACCCTTACATCACCACCCCACCCAACAACCCCTCCCGACCCCCATGGAAACTGAACAGCCCGGACCCCGGGACGCAGAGAGGTAAGTGCTTCTTTGTTTACCACCAACATGGCTGTGTTAAGAGTAGGTTGTCTAAATGCGCGTGGCCTGGGTTCACCTTGGAAGCAAGCTAAACTTCTAAATGACCTCAAGTCACGATCTATAAATGTGATGGTTATTTGCGAGGCCCGGATCAGCAGCGTGCGACAACTAGCCCCCACCTTTGATGACTTTGAGATGCACGCATCTCTCTGTCAGCCCGGAGGTGGGGGTGGGGGTGTCGTTCTGCTGCAAAAACATCTGGGTCTCGCTACACAGACGGTAAACTTGGACCTGGAGGGTCGACTGGTGGTTCTGGACCTTGGCAGTGGTGAAGGCTAAGCTTTTAGGCTTGTCGCCATTTACGCCCCTTTTGGGGCAATGTGGTCGGACTTCTTCCATATCCTGGAGACTTTTCTAGGGACGTCCCGCTCCTTGCTTTTAGTGGGGGACTGGAATGGTATCCTAGATGCACGTTGAGACTATGTAGGGACATGTCCCGATAGAGGGGGTGTAACAACCTCAAAGGGTTAATCGGCCGATTTGATCTGGCCGATAGATATTGACCAGATTTTCCAACTGTGTCAACCTGGACTTGGACAAACCACAGCGGTCAATCTAGATCGTACCTAGATAGGTTCTTAGTTAGAATTAAGGATAGGGACTGTTTAAGTTGTCCAGAAATGCTCTCGAGCCACTACTGCGGAAGTTGGAATTGGTGCAGGGCATCCCTTTGGAACCGGGATTGCGCAAAGCGGTGTCGGCCTATGCCGATGACGTAACAGTAATGGTGTCGACCACCGCAGAAATCAGAGCAATCGGCACCTTACTGGAGGAGTATGAAAGGTTGACAGGGGCTAAGCTGAACCGGGACAAGTCAGTCGCTTTGCAACTCGGCGAGTGGAGGGGCAAACCGATGTCATCCGACGGTATCGTCGGACGGTGGACGGAGGGCCCGGTGAAGTTGCTTGGGGTCTGGTTTGGACTGGACCTCCAGGTGGAGAAAAACTGGGGTGAGGTGACGAATAGGGTGTTGGCACTGACCCAAGTGCAAACTATCCCTGAAAGGTCGGGCGGAGGTGGCGAACGCTTACATAGGTGTTGACACCGAAGTAGCGATTAAATTCAAACAAGACCAAGTAGTCCATCGTACGCCGTTAATTATCACTTCAAATAATAAATTTGACCAAAACGTGCCACTTTCAGAAAAAGTTGCATTCTTGACGCGTTACACTGAATACACATTCAATTCAGCATCACCGTTCCTAAAATACGTTAAAAAAAAATTGAATCCATTCATATGGAATATTCTGTTTTACGAACATTGCTTTTCTGCTTTAGTAAATGAAGACAGTTGCTCTAGTGACAACAACCTCGTTCATATTCTAGACGAATACGAACGACTTCAACAAACAGTCAAAGAAAGACAAGACAGATTTCGGACTCCGTCTCCAGATAGAAGCGGGGACACTTTGCAATTCGAAGAAAGTGACAACGATAACTCAGACAAAGAAAACGACACCAAACAACACAGATGAGGAAAATACGCCCGTTTGATGAACTCAAACCAAGTTGCTACTTCTCCAGAACCATTTCAAGAAAACTTGTAATTTTTTTTTTATTTTCATTATTTGTATAACTTGTAATATCTTTGAGATAATATTATTCATTTATGTACAATTCGTAATAAAATTAATAAAAAGAATTAGTAGACCAATCGGCCTTTTAGGTCGGTTGGTCTACTAATTTTTTTTTTTTTTTTTTTTTAAATAAAGCATATATGCACTGCTCTTTGAAGTCAACTAGGTCGGGAGGGAGGTAATTGACCCAGATAAAGAGATAATACATAAGCCGATTACTGTATTATCTCTGTATTATCCAGCCGTAGAAAACCCGCCAGACAGTCCTACGAGCAGGACAACAAATCTTGCCTCAAGTGGGAAAACTCCCGTCCAAACCCATGCAAGCGTGGAAGATGGACGTTAAACAATGATGATGATGAAATATATATATATATTTGGCATCCATCTATCTTGAGATATAATGGAGTTGCACCATCAGTCAATTAGGATTTATGCTGTAGTGTCTGCCATAATGAATACACTTCAGGCCAAGGAGGGTAAATTCTCCAAATATCGGTTGTTCTCTGACAGGTTTGAAGTTGAGCCCATAGCAGTGGAGACTTCTGGTATCCTTGGCCCTAGAACCACCTCCCTACTCACTACCATTGGTACGGAATTGGCTCCCCGCATGTGTGAGCCTCGCAAGCTGGAATGGCTCTTCCAACGAGTCTCCCCTCAAAAACATCCGGGGAAATGCCTTCTCTATTCTGTCCACAGGGGCCACGGGCAACCAGTGCATGAGCCCCTATTTCTTTATGATAGCAAGAGTGATAGGGGCAATCACTATCAAATACTCATATCGACTTTCTTTTCCTCGCCTTATACACCACCACATCAAACGTCAAGATTTGGGCTGCAGTGACTGTCATGTTTGTTCAACAAATATGCCACACCAGCACCTATCTCCATGAATGGCAAGATTGTTGAGGGAGTAGACAGTTATGTTAACTTAGGGAAGATGGTGACGAAGGATGGTGATCTTTTCCCCGAAATCAAGAGAAGAATCACGCTTGTATGGGCAGCCTTTGGAAAGGTATATAACATCATGAAGAGTCCCTAGGCCACCATGAGAATAAAGCGGAAAATCTTCAATGAGCACATCCTGCCAGTGAGACCTGCACGCTGAATAACACCACAAAGAAGATACTCAATGTCGCCCAGCGAAAGATGGAGCATATCTTGAGTAATATACTGCAAGACAAGACATAAACTTTAATCTGACAACAAACTGGATTCAGCAACAAGAGGGCACAAAATAAAGCTACAAATATTAATAGCTGGAAATACCCCCAGAGTCAACCGAGATGTGAGGGAAGAATGGGAGACTCAAAATAGATACAACTATAATAACCAGGAATGGATATGTTGCTTGAGAGAAAACAAATCAAAGCCATACAAGTTAAAAATAAGCAGTACAACTTAGCTCCTGACTGTGAAAGAGGAAGCATTACACATCTAACGGGTCAACTCAAGGAACATTTCTATAGACCCTGAAGAGCAAAAAGAACTCAGAAGCAGAGGAGAGAGCTGGAAAGGAAAAGGGCTCAGTTTATTAAAGACCTCTTTCAATTCACCAGATCGCTACTAGAGGACGCAAAATCTGGGAAGATGAACAGCTCCAGAAAAGACAGAAAGGAGTTCTTGAGGGAAACCCAGAATTACCCACTCAGGAACCAAGCTCTGGGCACCTGCAAACTCACCAGTGGAGATGATCTGGTAAAAGGGAACCATTCTATCATGTTGAAAGAGGGCAGAGAAAAAATTCCTCAGTCATCAGCCAATTTAGAACGATCTGACTCCGAAGTGTGGAGGGCAAGATTTTTTCTCAGTACAGGTCAAAAGAATGACCTCATATCAACACTTCTATCTAGAAGGGTGAGAATCCAGGCTTTCCTGGATGTCAGTTTTCACCAACAGCCATGTATGTGCCAGCATATTTAAACACACATGTATTTATATCCTCATGCACTCTCAATACAATTGTCTCTCTATTTTTCCCCACTATTAAATTGCAGTGAATATTTAGTAGCAGAGCAGAGAATTGTGCTTCTAACATTGTAACAATTTTATTGCTTTCTTTGAAGCTGTGGCAGAAGAGAAAAATCAGTATACATAAACTATTTCTAATACAGTCAACTTCTTTGCTCTGCAACATACAGACAGCCCAGTTCACCATGTAGCCACACACACACAAACACAGTCGCTAGCCAGCTAGGTGCCTGTAGAGCTGGCTACCAGCATCCAACATCAACACCACAGGTTAGAAAATTAACTATTTTGATACAAACTGAAATTATTATTTAGTTCTCAATACTGTAAAGTGTTATAAAAGACTGAATTGAGCTAATTGTTAGAAAATAGTAAATAAAAATAATAGACAATACATTCAAACTTGACATGTGAAGAGTTACTATCAGCAACTGATAGAGTAACAGCAATGAGATAGAGAAATGGTGTCACCATCAAGAGATTAAGATACATAAAAAAAAATAATGATAAAGGAGAGATTGAACAATATAACCATCCTAGATATTGTAAAAAAAAAAAAAAAAAGGGGGGGGGGGCATACTCACAGCTGAAATGCCTTTCATAAGTCTGCTCAATCAAGTCTGAACTGGATCTAACCATGATGTTGATGATCAAACAATTAACCCACAGTGACAGTAACTGTATCTGGTTTAGAATAGGTATATATACCTGTGTGTCTTAAGATGTGGCTAAAAGGGTTGATATCAGTAAGGGCATCTGGTTATAAAACACTGCTTCAAAAAGTCCCATCCAACCCATACCAGCATGGAAAAGTCAATGTAAAAGCGACAATGATGATACCACAGATTTGTAGAAAGGTTTTCTTAGTTGTACCATGCCACAGGAGGACAGTAGTTAATAAGGATCTGAGAAGATTTTGATCTTTATAAAGGCTGGCAAAAGGCAAGACAGCACCAATCTTCCTGTTCAGAAGTAGTAAGTCCCTCATGTGACTTGTAGCAGTAATTTCTCCAAAGGCAGCCTACTGAAATTAGCATCAGACCCAGGCTCCATTGCCCAAGAGGCTGATGATGGCAGGGAGCCATCAGGCCAGAGCTAGTCTTGGTTTAATTGGCATCATTCCTTACTAGACAGGATGTCTGTGCATTGCAAGAGTTGCTGCTGGCACCTACTAACTGGAGTAACATGAAAATGAAATGTCTTGCTCAAGACAATTGAACCCACAACCATATGACCACGAGGCCAACACGCTAACCACTAGGCAGCACACCTTCACATGGAAAAAAGGGAAGGACCTAATTATCAGATTGGACCAAGGAAACTATATTTCATTGATAGTATCATTTGCTGATACTATTTAACCACTTTTCCAATAACAGAAGGTGGGATCTGAGTACAGAACAGATACTGCAAATCACCCTGTCTTATTCTAAGAATTCCCCAATCCACCACATCTGAACTGGTATTTTGTTTGTAAAACCCTGAAAGAATGAAAAGCAAAAGTAATCATGCTGGTACTTGAGCTCAGAGTGTAGAGAATCGGAACAAATACCAAAGTATTTCATCCGATGTTCTAACGACTTTGCTAATTCCTCTCTTTCACATTGAAAATATAGGTCAAAAACAAAAAGAGTGACTATCTCTAGTACCTTCCCAAAATAGCCACATTCAAAGTGGACATTTCATTCTTAATTAATCAGAACCAAACATATATATATTTATATATATATATATATAGTGTGTGTGTGTTAGTTCAGCAGCTATTGACCTGCATGCTGTAGATGAGCCAAATTCATATCAATAACTTCCAGTTTCCACAAATCACTGACTTTAGGTATTGTTCCAAGGTCTTGCATTTTGATGGCCCTAATTGTTGGACATTCTCCTGTCTCCAGCAGTTCTCCAATAACCATCCCATACTGACCTACAAACAAACAAACAAACAAACAAACAAAGTGCTGAAAATACACATTTATAAAGAGGTGTTGTATAATATATATATATATATATATATATATATCAAAGCAAGTTTGATGGAAACAGCAAGTGAAGTTTGAAATTTATTAAAAATAGAAGCTATCGCTGTATTTTTGACTAAATAAATTTTATCCTGATAGAGGGTTTTAAACCCCACTATCAGACTAAAATATAAATATATATATATTTGTATATATATATGTATGTAAAAGGTAAACAGAAATAACAACACAATCGGTACAGTATATGGAAGGGATATATTAAGTTAACGCTTGATATAGTAGGAAGAGGGTCTTAACGTTTTGGACGCTAGTCCTTCATCAGAAGAAAGAATGAGAAATAAGATAGATTGAGGGGACAGGTGGGTTGGAATAGAAGAAAATGTCTTTAGATAAAAATAACAAGTCCATTCATGTTGACATCTCTTGATACTAGCATAATATCAGGCAAAAATGGAGTGTAGTGTAAAAAAATATGAAATTAATAAATTCCTTGATTACAAACTTTAATCAGTCTTCTTCATCTTGGCAGTAATAGTGGTAGTAGTAATAGCAACAGCAATAACAGTGATAGTGACAGCAGTACTATTCAAACGGTTAAATTTGTATCACTGTATTAGTAATAATAACTTTTTTTTCTTTGCCCTTCTTACCACTTTCTAAACACAAATTCCTGCTGTTTTATTATGACACATATACATATATACAGTATATACTCGAATATAAGCCAACCCCTTATTTTATATCTGAGAAATGGGAAAAAAATCAAAACCCTGTGTATAAGCTGAAACAGCTAATCAACACATTGTTTAGATGTTGTTTTGAAAAAATTTTCTATTCTGAGTTATACAATTCTGTCATTTACTCTACCTCAATTTCCTAATCTACCCCCTTCTCAGCTAGTAAAATGCCTACTCCACCTACCCCATCATTTTCTATCCAGAAGAGTTTATATCACAACTGTGGCCGGTGCAGAGCCTGGCTGATGCATCCCCTACATCTCCACAACCTCCCTGGTTTAAACTGTTGGTGAACCAACATTAAGTTAGTATCAATAAAAAAGAAAGAAAAGGGAATTCTGAATATGAAAATAAAATGGCTACTCACCTGTGGTAAGTCTAACACACTGGCTTGGGAGAGTGCCACAGTGCACCATGGCTTGGCCTGTGCCATCATCAATA
This sequence comes from Eledone cirrhosa, assembly GCA_964016885.1. NCBI lineage: Eukaryota > Metazoa > Mollusca > Cephalopoda > Octopoda > Eledonidae > Eledone > Eledone cirrhosa. Next base: position 30,703,451 of record OZ024753.1, on the reverse strand, counting down.
TAGATGGTGTTATCATCATTTGAACACTAAAATATAACAAACAAACAAACAATTTCAAATCATAAAGGTCCCGATCATTACCCACATTTAGCATATGTTTTCCCTGCTAGCATGGGTTGGACAGGTCAACACAAAGTATTTCATCAGAGCTACTGACCTCTCATAACGATTGAAGTGATCAGCATCTTGTTTACATATGTTCCTACTCTCTACAGGGTGCAGTGGGTACATTTTATCATGGCAGCAGCAATAAATAGGTTGTCAAGTCCCCAACACAGCTGACAACTTTTCCTAACAGCTTGTTTAGCAAATTTTCTATGACTGAATACACCTTACAGAGTGTACAAGGTTCATTTATTGTGTAGATCATCAACACTAGAAACTTGTTGTACTCTTTACAAAACTGAAGAGTACTCTATTAAGAAAATATATCTGATATGCAACATTGCTATTAAATATTGAGCATATATCAAGCAATGTGCATATATTGAGCAATGTGCATATATTGAGCAATGGCATTAGTTGGGCCTGATATCTAAACCAGCTGGCCTTGACCTTCCCAGAAGGCAATGGGTGTCAATCTGATCAACACAACACATACCTGGACAGTCCATTACCTCCATAGATGGAAAATGAAAGACAGCCCAGCATGTGACTGTGGGGAACCTGACCAAAGAGTACTGCATGTTGTTCAGGATTGCCCCCTCAGATGTTTTCCCAGCGGCCTGGAATCAATCCATAATGCTGCAAATGACACCTTGGTCTGGCACACCGGTATCAACCTGCCTCTCTAGCTACTGAGCATATGTCATACGACAAGAAGAAGAAGAAGACTATTAAATATACCAGCCGTATGAATACTGGCTTCAACAACAAGTCTGAAAAGTTAGTTCTTATTTTCCCCAGAAGTAATCTCAGCAAAATACTTTTTATCAGCCTTGAACAGGGTTTTAATACCTACAACAATAACAGGGTTACAATACCTACAACAATAACAGGGTTACAATATCTACAACAAACCTTGACTACATGAATCACTTGTGTCAGCCATTTGTGAGATTTAAATTTTGAATTTACAGCTAAAGGCAGACAATAAAATGTGAAATAACAGGTCTAATCTATAATGTTTTTTTCCCATCAAATCTTAAGTCCTAACAACACAGGTTTTGTATTTATAAGAAAATCTGGCAAATTAATGATAAAACAAAGGAATTTCAACGTTATTTTTCAAGTGCACTGTATTTAAGTGTTCAGTAAATATATTCTCTATTAGACTTACAAAGAGATATCATTGTCATCATTACAACTGCTTAGGTTGGAGGAGATTTTTCAATAAATTTGACAATGCATTACCCTTTAAAACTATTTTCTTTAGCATTTAATAAATTTTAGTTTAAGAATATCTGGCACAGCCATGGGTGTGTGGTTAAGAAGTTCACTTTGCAACCACATGGTTTGGGGTTTGGTTCCATTGTGTAGCAATTTAGACAAGTGTCTTTCTACACGTGTGTATTTGTATGTGAGAATTTACATAGTCACTGCTTAACCCTCGGCAGAGATGATATAAAAGTATATTAAATATCAAATGATACATATCATATATATAAATATAGAGTATATATATTATATTATTTATTATATATAAATTAATGATTTTATTTATTATATATTATTTACAATTTGCATGTTGGCAGGTTTCTTTGGAAATAGGGTTGGAGGGTACTGAGGGTATTATGTGGCCATGAGCTTGAGAACCTCTGCTATAGATGAAAACCAATGCAGCCTTCTCTTCTGCAATTGCCCAGTGCATTACTGGTACTTTATTTTATCGACCCCCGTAAGGATGAAAGGCAAAGTTAACCTCGGAACGTAAACGTGTCATAACTCTATGCTACAAAGCATGGTGTCCGACTCTACTGATACTGCCAATTCACCGCCTTTCTCAAATAATACTACAAATTATGAAGAACAATGTAGTGCTGCTGCTGATGATGATGATGATGTTGACCATTAATTTGCCAGTAATGTCAGAAGTCTAGACATGAAATATTGATTTCTATACAAACCTGTCTGGCAGTGCCTTGGATCCAAACAACTGTGAACTGCTGTTTGTGGCCACAACATTCAACCAACCAAACTTTGTTGCGTCCACTAGAAGATTCAGTTACTGGAGAGCAATTCTTCAGCTGAGAGACAAATAATTTCCAGGAAGGCAGTGCTGAGATTTTGGTCATATTGCTACATTGATTAAACACAACAACTGTAAGTAAAATCAAAGACAAATTGATGGTGGAACTAAGGAGAAAACAATGAAATAAAGTCAATTTCCTATAAAATTTAACCCTTTAGCATTTAAACCGGCCATATCCAGCCAAAATTCTCACCTCTCTCTGTTCAAACCAGCTATAACCGGTCGTTCATACTAATGTTAAGGTATTGTTCTCAAAATAAATATCAAAATCTCATGGATCCAATATTATGTGAGGTAAAACCTTTACCGTGAAAATATATTAGTTAATATAGAGTAATGTTAATGCTAAAGGGTTAAAAACTTTTTTTCCAAGCTGGCATGTGTTCAATAGATTTTAGGGTTATCTACAACTGCATCAACTGGGACGTTTTTTTAACCCTTTAAACAGGCTGAAACGGCTTCTACTAAATAGCTCAAATATTAATTCCAATCTCATTACTACCAGAGAGATTATATTAGATTTCATTTTATATGGGTTGGATAAGATCCTTTTATGGCAGGTTTTTTTTTTTTTGTATGATTGGATGCCATTCCTGATGTCAACCCATATCTCATTCTAAGTATGATACATACCATTAGCACTTGTTGAACTACTTCGTAATATATATATTTTATCCCGAGTTCAGTTTTTTTCGTCGCTATGGTCACTGCGACTCGTCTATCAGTCGCCGTCTTCAATTTGCAAAGCTGCCTAAACGTAATGTTATAACTCTAGGGTAATATAGCCTATTGAGTGCTTAGCTGCACACCGAGATTGCATTCGTTAGCTTGGCTGCAACCAAAGCTTCGATGATGCTGTACTAAATTTTATATATATATATATATGGAGGCACATGGCTTAGTGGTTAGAGCATTGGCCTTGCAATCGAAAGGTTGTGAGTTCAATTCTCAGACCGGGTGATGTGTTGTTTCCTTGAGCAAAACACTTTATTTCATATTGCTCCAGTTTACTCAGCTGTAGAAATGAGATGATAGGGACTGGGGTCCATATCATTCCACTGCAAAGTGGTCGTAGAGGTGCCACGGCAAAAAAGCACCCTGCACTCACTGTAAATGAGGTTGGTGTTAGGAAGAGCATCCAGCTGTAGAAATCAAGCCAGAATCAGTTCCCGTCCCACCCTTGCAAGCAGGGAAAAAGCGGACATAAAATGAAATGATGATGATGATGATATATATATATATATATATATATATATACACACACACACACTCTTCTTTCCCAAGTATTGAGTACTTAGCTGAACAATGGTCTTACTTGTATGAACTGTATCTACCAATCTCTTTCTCTATGTATATATATATATATATATATGTATGTATATATACATATAAATATATATATAGAGAAAATTTATGTTTGTGTTGCATCCTGTTCATTTCACAGAGCTAAATTTTCTAAGCCCGGGGTCAGTTTAATTAAATTTACTCATATCATTATTATAAATAAAATTTATTTAAGCCAACATTTTTAGTTATGAAATTATAAACAAACCTACATTAGCTCCCCCCCCCCCCCACACACACACAAAAAATAGGGAATTAAAGCCATTTCAGATTACAAGTTGATTAATAGTAGGACAGAATTTTGTCAGCTTGAGTCACATTTTTAGGAGAAATGAAAGTGCTGCATTTAATGGTCAGTTAAATATGACAACTAGATAACCAAACTAGTTAAATATGACAACTAGATAACCAAACTAGTTAAATATGACAACTAGATAACCAAACTAGTTAAATATGACAACTAGATAACCAAACTAGTTAAATATGACAACTAGATAACCAAACTAGTTAAATATGACAACTAGATAACCAAACTAGTTAAATATGACAACTAGATAACCAAACTAACTGAGGAATGAATTAGTTACTTAACTAATATTGGTTGCCAACAATTTGGGGAGAGGGGAAAGTCAATTAAATTGAACCCAGTGTGTTACTGGTACTTTATTTTATCGATCCTGCAAGGATGAAAGGCAAAGCTAATCTCAGAATGATTTGAACTCAGAACGTAAAGGGCCGGAACTATATGCCACAAAGCATGGTGTCTAACCTTCTACCAGTCGACTGTCCTAGTTACCTAACTAATAATAGAATTGAAATGAAACTCAACTGATACATGTGTTTTTATTGGCAACATGACTCTCCCAAAGTTTATATATATATATATAAATCATCATCATTTCATTTTACGTCCGATTAACCCTGCTTGCAAGGGTGGAACAGGAACTGATTCTGGCATGATTTCTACAGCTGGATGCCCTTCCTAACACTAACCTCATTTACAGTGAGTGCTGGGTGCTTTATTCCATGGCGCCTACAGGTCCACTTTACAGTGGATTGATAGGGACCCCAGTCCCTATCATCTCATTTCTACAGCTGACTAAACTGGAGCAATGTGAAATAAAGTGTCTTGTTCAGGGAAACAACACATCACCCGGTGTGAGAATTGAACTCACAACCTTTCGATTGTAAGGCCAATGCTCTAACCACTAAGCCATGTGCCTCTTTTATTATATATATATATATATATATATATATATATATATATATATATATATATATATATATATATATATATATATATATATATATATATATATATATATATATATATATATATATATATATATATATATATATATATATATTAATCCGAGTTTTTCGAATATTAATAATATTCGGTTCGTTTGCAATTATGCAAACAAGTCTCATTTGTAAAGCCATGTCAGTAGAATGAGCCCCTCATTCTTGCTCTTGTGTTGGCATGTCAACAGAACTGCAGACACTAATGTTTCTGAGTATTACCCTTCATCAGTACAGTTCACTGTTCACCTGCCAACTGTCAGGGGCTTGTTTGCATAATTGCAAACGAATCAAATATTAATATTAATGGGGCAGTAGATTGGCAGTATCGGTAGAGGGTCGGACGCTATGCTTTGCAGCACAGTTACGGACTGAGTTCAAATCCCGCCAAGGCTAACTTTGCCTTTCATCCTTACGGGGTCAATAAAATAAAGTACCAGTAATACACCAGGATAATTGCTGGCCTTGTGCCAAAAATAGAAACAATTATTAATATTCGAAAAACTCAGATTACATTTATTGTATTCAGCCATGTAGAGCGAAATTTATATATACACACACACATACATATATATCAAATAATTGTTTCTACTTTTGGCACAAGGCCAGCAATTACCCAGTGCATTACTGGTACTTTATTTTATCGACCTCATAAGGATGAAAGGCAAAGTTAACCTCGGCGGGATTTGAACTCAGACCATAAAGGGCCATAACTATGCGTCAAAGCATGGCGTCCGACCCTCTACCGATACTGCCAATCCACTGCCCTTCATATATATAAAATAATGGTAGTTAAGACGGGATTAAATCACCATAATTGTTTATTGCATGATATATATTTCTGTTACATGGTTATTCATGTGACTTCGTCAGATGCTTACGTAATCATAGGTGCTGTTATGGAATCATTGTGATATGCTGGTGGCCATGCACATCTATCCAGCAGTGAAGCGGGACAAACTACTGACGTGAAGTGTTTTGTATTGCAAGGAGCTGTTTATCCTCAGGAAGTTACAACATAACTAAGATAAACAACACCCTTCCGTTCATCATCATCACCGTTTTACGTCCGTTCTTCCACGCAAGCATGGGTTAGACGGGTTGTCCTGTTGTGGGCAGTGTCTGGTCGGCTGACCATGCCTTGCTCATACAGGAACTGATCTGGCTTGATTTCTACAGTTGGATGCCCTTCCTAACACCAACCTCATTTACAGTGAGTGCTGGGTGCTTTTTCGTGGCGCCTACACGTCCACTTTACAGTGTGGGCTGGGTGCTTTTTTGCCGTGGCACCTCCACAACCACCTTGCAGTGGGAGGGTGTGGGGGCATATTGTCTATATGCTTCAGGTTGTACCCATGGGAGGTAACTGTCTGTTATATATATATATATATATATAATCCAGAATCAGTTCCTCTATGAAAACCCATCTAACCCATGCTAGTGTGGAAGAATGGACATAAAACGGTAATGATGATATATCCAACCCATACAAGTATGGAAAAATGGACGTAAAACAATGATGTTTCCATTTTCAAGTTTTGTTTTTGTTGTTTCATATTGACAATATAAGAGATTTAGAAGTGAATTACTCAACAAGTTTGTGTTTCTACTGTTATAAAGATTAAGTTATTTGGAAAACAGATTTAGTTTCCTTTTAATCAAATATACAAAAAGTTCTTAGCAACAACACAGCAACTGCCGTCCCTACACCACTAGCTGGTCCTATTTGTTAGGAAGACTGATGGTCATGGTTCGAAAACACGAGTTCTAAGATATAAATTCTTTTTACATATTACGTAGTTTAATAAAGTAATTCCTTTCTTCAAGTTTTAAACACCACCACCTTTTATATAGGCTTAGCTATTCATCTATTACCATAGATATATTCATAATCAAAATTTTTTTTTTTTCAGAAGAAAAAGGCCCATTTTTTTTTTATTTTAAAATTCCACTATAATTACCATGTTTCATGGAATGTAATGAATGCTATCGCATTGTTAATCAGAGCCAAAGTGTGAAGTCATTTTATCAGATAATTTCTTTAGCATTTGGTTTAACCTTGAGTTAACACAAATCTAATACAGCTCTGCCAGACGTTAGAACTTATCTTCAACCCTTTTGAGACCAAACTTCTATGAAACAAAGCTGTTTTTATATTTATCTAAAAACCTTCCAACACAATTTTATGTAAGAACCTTTATTAAGTTATATTCTAAACACCAGCTTAATACAATACCACCCTACACTAGATTAATAAAGAGAAAGTTAGTCATGTTACTAAATGCTTCCAAAGTCTTGATTATTTTTCAAATTATTTGAAAATCATAGGCAGTGTCTTTTATTAAAAATATGGTAACAAAAGATTTAATCAAAGAGTTTAAGTGTCAAGTCATTTTACCAAATAATTTCTTTAGTATTTGATTCAACTTTGTATTTAAAACAAATCAAATACAGCCGTCAGAAGCTATAATTTATCTTTAGCAATCTTAGTTCGAATTTCTTATTTTTTGCCAGTTCCATTTCAAGTTGTTGTCATACTAAATTTTGAAATAGCATTTATTTTTATATTGTGGCACCAGTACAAGAGAGGTTGTCATGTTTGACACAACAAATGGTTCTCCCAACCCTTTGTTTGGCAAGCTTTCTACGGCTGGATGCCTTTCCTATCACCAACCACTTTATAGCATGTACTGGGTGCATTTATCATGTAGACCACCAACACTAGGGAGGTTGTCATATTTTTAAAACCAGCCAGAAACAGTTCTATACGAGCAAGACACGGTCACCAGATCAATCTTACCTCAAGTGAGACAAACCCTTCTAACTAGCGTGGAAGAGGAACATTAAATGATGATGATGATGATATAAACGGAAACAACAAAGCAAACTGAAATCTTTTTATTTTCATTTACTGTAAATTTTTACACTAATAAAATCCCTATCTTCATTTAATGCTTATTTTTCCCCACTTTCATGGATTAGACAGGTTGTCACGATATGAGACATGTCAAGTCTAGAGCCTACATCTTGCTCATATGGATCTGTATTTTGGCTTGGTTTCTACAGCTGGATGCCCTTCCTAATACCAACCACGTTACAGTGTGAACTCCAGATATTGTAAAGATTTGAATTAACAAACTCCATTTTTAGACATTTTCTCTTAAATCACAGCACGGTGTTAAGAATTCAATGGAATGATGATCAATGGATGTAGAATGGCAAAGCTATTTTTTTCATCTTTATTTACCATTAAATATTTCTAGCAATAAACATCAGCAGTAGGGCAATGCCCAGTTTGTTTGTTAATTCAAAATAAATGTTACTGTTGTTGGGGGAGCTAGGCATTAAATAAATAAAAAATAAAAAAAAAACAAGAAAACTATGGTAAATGTACACTGAATAGTTCTATCATTATAAGTTAGTGATAGTGTTGATGATGATGATGATGATGATGATGATGAGTGTTGATGATGATCATGGTGATGGTGATGATGGTGATGGTGATGATGATGACAGCATCTCAGATTCAAGTCAGCTTCCTGTCTAACCAGCATCTCTGTACTTACCAAAAGCTGAATTAGCAAATGGTAGATAACAATTCAAAAATACAAATAACAGAACAGTAACAACAACTACAACAATATATATATATATATATATATATATATATATATATATATATATATATATATATATATATATAACACATTGCAAGAGGAGCTGTGTGTGTCAAGAAAAATGATACACATTTTCAACAACAGGAAAGAAATGAGAGGCGGGAGGTGGAGGGTGAGGCAGCATATATTAATTTGTGATGTAAATAGTTGAGACAATGGAAGGGGTGGGGATGTGGGAAGTAACAAACAGAGCAATGTCATTTTTCGGGGGCGGGGGGTGATGGTGGTGGTGGTGATGGTGGTGTAGTGTTGGTGGTGGTGGTGGTGATGGTGGTGTAGTGTTGGTGGTGGTGGTGGTGATGGTGGTGTAGTGTTGGGTGGTGGTGGTGGTGTGTTGGTGGTGGTGTGTTGGTGGCGGTGTGTTGGTGGCGGTGTGTTGGCGGCGGTGTGTTGGTGGCGGTGGTGTGTTGGTGGCGGTGGTGTGTTGGTGGTGGTGGTGTGTTGGTGGTGGTGGTGTGTTGGTGGTGGTGGTGTGTTGGTGGTGGTGGTGTGTTGGTGGTGGTGGTGTGTTGGTGGTGGTGGTGTGTTGGTGGTGGTGGTGTGATGATGGTGGTGGTGTGATGATGGTGGTGTGATGATGGTCATGGTGTGGTGTGGAAATGGTGGTGGTGGTGGGGTAATGGTGTGGAAATGGTGGTGGTGGTGTGGTGGTGGTGGTGTGGTGGTTGTGTGGTGGTGGTGGCGGTGTGGTAATGGTGGTGGTGGCGGTGTGGTAATGGTGGTGGTGGCGGTGTGGTAATGGTGGTGGTGGCGGTGTGGTAATGGTGGTGGTGGTGTTGGTGTGGTAATGGTGGTGGTGTTGGTGTGGTGGTGTTGGTGTGGTGGTGTTGGTGTGGTGGTGTGTTGGTGGTGGTGTGTTGGTGGTGTAGTGTTGGTGGTGGTGTGTTGGTGGCGGTGTGTTGGTGGCGGTGTGTTGGTGGCGGTGGTGTGTTGGTGGCGGTGGTGTGTTGGTGGTGGTGGTGTGATGATGGTGGTGTGATGATGGTCATGGTGTGGTGTGGAAATGGTGGTGGTGGTGGGGTAATGGTGTGGAAATGGTGGTGGTGGTGTGGTGGTGGTGGTGGCGGTGTGGTAATGGTGGTGGTGGCGGTGTGGTAATGGTGGTGGTGGCGGTGTGGTAATGGTGGTGGTGTGGTAATGGTGGTGGTGGTGTTGGTGGTGGTGTGGTGGTGGTGGTGGCGGTGTGGTAATGGTGGTGGTGGTGGTGTGGTGGTGGCGGTGTGGTGGTGGTGGCGGTATGGTAATGGTGGTGGTGGCGGTGTGGTAATGGTAGTGGTGGCGGTGTGGTAATGGTGGTGGTGGTGGTGGTGGTGGTGTGGTAATGGTGGTGGTGTTGGTGGAGGTGGTGTTGGTGGTGTTGTTGGTGGTGTTGGTGTGGTGGTGTGTTGGTGTGGTGGTGTGTTTGTGTTGGTGTTGGTGTGGTGGTGTTGGTGTGGTGGTGTTGGTGTGGTGGTGTTGGTGTGGTGGTGTTGGTGTGGTGGTGTTGGTGTGGTGGTGTTGGTGTGGTGGTGTTGGTGTGGTGGTGTTGGTGTGGTGGTGTTGGTGTGGTGGTGTTGGTGTGGTGGTGTTGGTGTGTTGGTGGCGGTGTGTTGGTGGCGGTGTGTTGGTGGCGGTGTGTTGGTGGCGGTGTGTTGGTGGCGGTGTGTTGGTGGCGGTGGTGTGTTGGTGGTGGTGGTGTGTTGGTGGTGGTGGTGTGTTGGTGGTGGTGGTGTGATGATGGTGGTGTGATGATGGTGGTGATGGTCATGGTGTGGTGATGGTCATGATGTGGTGATGGTCATGGTGTGCTGTGGTGTGGTGATGGTCATGGTATGGTGTGGAAATGGTGGTGGTGGTGTGGAAATGGTGGTGGTGGTGTGGAAATGGTGGTGGGGTAATGGTGTGGAAATGGTGGTGGTGGTGTGGTGGTGGTGGTGGCGGTGTGGTAATGGCGGTGGTGGCTGTGGCGGTGTGGTAATGGTGGTGGTGGTGGTGTGGTGGTGGTGGTGGCGGTGTGGTAATGGTGGTGGTGGCGGTGGCGGTGTGGTAATGGTGGTGGTGGCGGTGTGGTAATGGTGGTGGTGGCGGTGTGGTAATGGTGGTGGTGGCGGTGGTGGTGGCGGTGTGGTAATGGTGGTGGTGGTGTTGGTGGTGGTGTGGTAATGGTGGTGGTGTGGTAATGGTGGTGGTGTTGGTGTGGTGGTGTTGGTGTGGTGGTGTTGGTGTGGTGGTGGTGTTGGTGGTGTTGGTGTGGTGGTGTTGGTGGTGTTGGTGCTATCAAAGATTGTTTTAGAGAATTTAGCACATACACACACAGATAACACCGAGATAGTAGACTTTACCAGTGTGTGTGAGAATGTTTGTATATATATATATATATATATATATATATTTATATATATATATATACACCCTTCTCTGTATGTCTAAATATATATGTATATACCCTTGTGTATGTGTGGATGTCTAAATATATATGTGTGTGTGTGTGTGTGAAAGTATAAATATATTAAGGTGTGTGCAAGTATGTGAGTGTATCAGTGTGTTTGTGTGGATATGAAGTCAAGCATGTGTGTGTTTGTGTGTGGGTATGAAGACAATCGCATGTGAGTATGTGTGTAGGGGGGGGGGGGCGTGTATCAAAGCAAGCCTTTATGTAAATATGAATGCAAACCAGTGGGAGCATTTGAATGTGTATATATGTGCACGTGTGTGTGTGTGTGTGTGTATATGTGCATCTGTGTGTGTGTATATATGTGCATCTGTGTGTGTGTATATGTAATGCTCAAATAAAGCATATATCTAACAACTTTATAATTTAGTTTGCAGATACAGAAGAGTGAGATTATTTCTATCTTGCACATGTATCCTCCTCTGTACACCACCACACAGATGTACACTATCCCATACACACCACACCTTGCACATCTCACATGCACTACACTTTGCACATGAACGCCTCCATACACAACTCACACAAGCATGTCATAGAACACGAAACACACACACAGAGAAAGCAAAGCACCACAACACATACACAAACCAGGCATGTGTTTGATAGTAAATTTGAACCAAGTGAACTATGTCTAGTCGTGGACATGATAATGATGATAGTAGTGAGGTCACTGGTTGTGGGTGTTGTTTAACCCATAGATCTTCCCCAAATACATACCAGCTGTGACCAACCCATTCTTTTATTAATATAGGTTATTGAACAGCAGCCATGAAGAGGTACCATCATAAAATTGTTACCCAGTGCCTATTTTAGTTTACTACTTATTTTATCATGGACAGATTTTACAGGCAAAACCAACTGGCAGGAGACCCAGGGGTAGATCCAGAGCAAGATGGTTGGATAACATCCATGAGCTCAGCTGGTCTAACTTGGAGATCCAGCTAGATCAATTGGAGACAGTTGCTTCTGAGAGGACTCACTGGAAGTCATGTTTGACCTGCACCTATTTATATATAAATAAATATTTATGTAATCAATTTTTCGTAACCCTTTAGTATTTACATTACTCTATATATACCATTGTATTTTCACAGCAAAGGCTTTACCTCGCATAATTATCTCACATAATATCAAATCTATGCGATTTTGATATTTATTTTGAGAATAATACCTTAACATCAGTATGAGTGGCCAGTTACAGGCTTGTTTGAACAGAAAGAGGTGAGAGAATTCTGGCCGGATACAGCCGCTTTGAATGCTAAAGGGTTCCATTTCTCAACTGAGTGAAATTAAAGAAAATCTGGTAGGAAATTAACCTTTTCATTACTATATTTTTAATGAAAAGATTTTCAAATAATTTTGAAAACAATTGAGAATTTGGAAAGATTTAGTAAAATAACTTCATTTTTAAGCTGGTGTTTGAAACAAGAAAATTTTCCTAAGTTGAATTATGTTGGAATGTTAAAATTTAAATATAAACACTTTAAAACAAACGTCTTTGTAACAGAACCAAGATCTACTTGGTAAAAAAACAAAAAACAAACAAACAAAAATAAAACACTTGCCTTAACAGGAAATCTGGTTAATGACTAAAGATAACCTTTTCTTAAACACATTGCCTATGTCATAATAGAGATGAGAACGATGGTGATGATGATGGTGATAGTGGTATTGACGTTGACAATAATTACTTTACATTAGTATAGGGTTATAAACTAGAGGGGAAGTGATATTAAGGATTGTGTTCTTTTATATTTTTTACTGGGTTCAGCTATTGGATTGCAGTCATACTGGGACAGCACCTTCAAGGCCTTTAGTTAATCATATTGGCCCCAGTAGTTATTTTTAAGCCTGCTATTCTTAAGTTTCATTGATAGCTATTTGTCACATTGTTATTGTATAACAAATAAAAAAAAATTAAATTAAATTAAAAAACAAAAAAAACAATAAAGAATGTAAATAATTTAAATTTCAAAATTCTGATTTTTTTTACAATGAGTAAACTTGGGTGTTGTGAGCCATAACATATTTTCTTGAAATATATATATAGAGATTTTTTTTTATTAAAAAGAAAAGGTAAAAATTCACCAGGGTGGTGCCCCAGTATGGCCTCAGCCAGATGGTTGGAACAGGTAAGAGTAAAAGAGTCACTTATTCAGCATAAGAATATTCATGTTTCTAGCCCCCTTTAGTTACCATATTTCTCATGAAAGACATTGTATGGTTTTAAATAACATTCGGAGTTCAAATCCTGCCGAGACTAGCTTTGCCTTTCATCTTTATGGGGTCAATAAAATAAAGTACCAGTAACGCACTGGGATTAATTTATTTGACTTTCCACTTCCCTGCAAATTGCTGGCCTTGTGCTAAATGTAGAAACACCCTGCCATGGAAACAATGCAACCAAAAAGAATAAAAAGACCTGTACAACCCATGCCAGCATAGAAAAGTGAACGTAAAAATCGATGGTAGCGATGAAGTAGAACAGATATGTTACAGCATTTAGCATATCAGTAATATGTTGCATAAGATTAATCCAATTGAATTAAAATAATTTGAAGTAAAATCATGGTGAGGTGATTTCACATGAATTCACTTTACACATCAAATCAATATTGTGCAGAGGAAGAAACAAAAAAACTGAAACAACTATAACAATGGCTAGTTAAATAAATAATTAGGTTTGATTATTTATGGAGAATAAAGAAAAATGGTTCAATAAGTATATATTGATGAAATACTGGTTTTAGTGAGAAAATGTACTTATTAACAGCAGGAAGATGAGAATGGAAAATTACTATGTCTGTTAAAAAATGTTCAAAGTTAAATAATTATTATAAGTAACCCATCTGTTACCATATTTCTGATGAAAGACTGCTTATAATTTTTTAATAATTTTGAAAATAATTGAGAATTTGGAGAGACTTAAAAATACAATTAATTTTCTCATTATTAAACTTGTGTTTGGAATATAACAACAAAAGTTTAGATAAAATTATGGTGAGAGGTTTTTAGATAAACAAACACTTTAAAATAAACCATTTTGTACAGTAGAACCAGGAACAGTCTGTATTAAAAGGGACAACAATCCAACTAGAACTAGACCTTTAAATTCTTGAAAATTATAGGCAATGTTTCTTATTAAAAATATGGCCATGAAAGGGTTAATATACCCTCATTGGTAATGCTACAAATATGATAGGTTTTTTTCTTTTTGTCATTGTTAGGCAATGGCATGACATTCTGGCTAAGCTACTTTTACTATAACCCCAGTCCAATCAATGCCTTGTGAATAAGTGAATCCTCCACCTCCTCATTTAACACAAGCATGGGCAACCTTTGTCGAGCAGCGCCGCATAGGATGTGGCCTTAACCTGAATATAAAGTGAAACAAAGTGTCTTGCTCAAGGACACAATGTGCCACCCAGCCCGGAATTGAAAGTACGACTTCATGATTGTAAGCCCAGCCCCCTAAACACTAAGCCATGCACTTTCATTGCTAACATATACATTCATATCATCATCATCATCGTTTAACGTCCATTTTCCTCGCTAGCATGGGTCTGGACGGGAATTGTCCCACTTGAGGCAAGAGTGGTTGTCTTGCTCAGGACTGTCTGGCGGGTTTTCTACGGCTGGATGCCCTTCCTAACACCAACCACGTTTATAGTGTGTACTGGGAGGTTTTTACCGTGTTACCTACACGGCCACATTACAGCGTGGACTGTGTTTTTTTTGTCGTGACACCTACACGACCTCATTTGTTTCGGACTGGATGTTGTGGTACCAACATAACTTCACATTTAAGGGGGTGGTGTGGATGGGGGTGTATTTTGTTAGAGGTACCTACTGACTGTAGATTTCGCTTTGTACTTAGGTAAGGCAGGTCTTCTGTATAACTGTGTAGCGCCAAAGATCTCGGTCCAGTGACATTGTCTTGGAGAGGTGTAAGTGTGTGAGGTCGGAATTTAGCAAGTCGTCCCAGGTTTTTCTGGGTCTGCCGACTCCGTGGCTACCGTCTATTTTTATTGCCCTGCACTTTTTTATACAGCTGTCGTCTTTCATGCACATCACGTGACCATACCAACGTAGTCTTCTCTCGAGTAAACAACATCTGATCCCTCTTATTTCTAATTTTTCCCTTAGTACGTTTATGCTTTGCCGTTCACGTATATTACTATTACACATCCAGCGGAGCATGCAAGCTTCGTTCCTCTCCAGTCTGCGAATATCCTCTGCACACAATGCCCAGGTCTCACTGCCATGAAATATTGCTGTTCGTATGCAGGCATCATACAGCCTGCCTTTCATTTTTAGAGAGAACCCTTTAGCGGTATAAGCTCTCTGAACATTTTCTCTGAACCCAAGTGGTATAAGCTCTCTGAACATTTTCCATCCAGTTCTGACTCTAGCTACTGTACTTTCAGAGCACCCTCCCCCACTGCTGATTTTGTCACCCAGGTAACGGTAGCTGTCCACTATTTCTATAGAACCCTCTGTTCAATGGAATGAGCTAGTATTCTGTGTGCACTTGCTGCTACATATTGCACCAGAGCACCGGCCACATATAGAATCTATATTCTTAGTTAGCTTACCTGTGATCCCACTACATCTTTTATATATACATATTTATGTATATACACATACTATCTCTCTCTCTCTATATATATATATATATATATCTGGTGGGCTCTTAGAAAACTAGGCGTTGACGAATGGCTTGTGAGGGCTATACAAGCCATGTATAAAGAAACAGTCAGCAAGGTTAGAATTAACAACGAATATAGTGAAGAGTTTAGCGTAAAAGTTGGCGTCCATCAGGGCTCTGTTCTCAGCCCCCTACTATTTATTATTGCCCTTCAGGCTATAACAGAGGAGTTCAAGACAGGCTGCCCATGGAAACTCCTATACGCAGACGACCTGACACTCATAGCGGAATCAATGGCCGAGCTAGAGAAGAAATTCCAAACATGGAAGCACGGCCTAGAGTCAAAAGGACTTAAAATTAACCTGGCTAAGACCAAAGTACTAGTTTGTAGGAAAGAAAACAAGGCGGCAGTCCCTTCTGGGAAATGGTCGTGCTCGGTGTGTAGGAAAGGCGTAGGTAGAAACTCCATTTTATGTCCTAAATGCAAAGTATGGGTGCATAAAAGATGTAGTGGGATCACAGGTAAGCTAACTAAGAACATAGATTTTACATGTGGCCGGTGTTCTGGTGCAATAAGTAGCAGCAAGTGCCCACAAAATACTAGCTCTTTCAATTGCGCAGAGGGTTCTATAGAAATAGTGGACAGCTTCCGTTACCTGGGCGATAAAATCAGCAGTGGGGGAGGGTGCTCTGAAAGTACTGTAGCTAGAGTCAGAACTGGTTGGAAAAAGTTCAGAGAGCTTATACCACTATTAGCTGCTAAAGGGTTCTCCCTAAAAATGAAAGGCAGGTTGTACGATGCCTGCATACGAACAGCAATGTTGCATGGCAGTGAGACCTGGGTATTGTGTGCAGAGGATATACGCAGACTAGAGAGGTACGAAGCTTGCATGCTCCACTGGATGTGTAACAGTAATATACGTGAACGGCAAAGCATAAACGAACTAAGGAAAAAATTAGAGATAAGAGGGATCAGATGTTGTTTACTCGAGAGAAGGCTACGTTGGTATGGACACGTGATGCGCATGAAAGTCGATAGCTGTATAACAAAGTGCAGGGCAATAAAGATAGATGGTAGCCACGGAATAGGCAGACCTAGAAAAACCTGGGACGAGCTGATAAACTCCGACCTCACACACTTACACCTCTCCAAGACAATGTCACTGAACCGAGACCTTTGGCGGTACTCAGTAACAGAGAAGACCCGCCTTGCCAGTAGGCATCTCTAACAAAATACACCCCGTCCCGCCACCACCCCCACCCCATCCACACCACCCCGTTCTATGTAAAGTTATGTTGGTGCCGCGCCATCCAGGCCGAAACAAATGAGATCGTGTAGGTGTCACGACAAAAAAACACACAGTCCACGCTGTAATGTGGCCGTGTAGGCAACACAGTAAAAACCTCCCAGACCCACACTGTAAATGTGGTTGGTGTTAGGAAGCGCATCCAACTGTAGAAAACCTGCCAGACAGTCCTATGCCAGCAAGACAATCACTCTTGCCTCAAGTGGGACTACCCCCGTCCAAACCCATGCAAGCGTGGAACACGGACGTTAAACGTTGATGATGATGATGATGATGATGATATATAAAATTATTTTTTTAGACAAGTTTTGACTATGTGGACACCCATAGAGCATATAAGTGTCAATGACTGAAAACTAATTCCATTTGACAGGCAGAGGTTTAGGAAACAAAATTGAATTAGAAGGTTTAAGTGATGATGTGAAATTTGATAGATAAAGTGTATACAATAAATAGTATTGTGTTCTCTCAACATCACATGAACAATGACTTGTATAGAAGTACAACAGCCATTTTCTGTATAACAGATTTGAGGACAATATAATCTGTTTTATTTTTTTTCTGTCTTATTAACATATTTCAAAACTTTATGTAAGCATAAATAGATAATTTATAAACAGGACACAATGAGCAACTATGGAATTATGGTATCACAGTGTGCGTGTGTGTAAATATATATATATATATATATATATGTTAGAGAGAGAGCAGAGAGAAGGCAAAGAGAGAGGGCAGAGATAAGGCAGAGAGAGAGAGGGGGCAGAGAGAGAGAGGGAGAGAAGGCGGAGAGAGAGAGAGAAGGCGGAGAGAGAGAGAGAAGGCGGAGAGAGAGAGAGAGAAGGCGGAGAGAGAGAGAGAGAAGGCGGAGAGAGAGAGAGAGAGAGAGAAGGCGGAGAGAGAGAGAGAGAGAAGGCGGAGAGAGAGAGAGAGAAGGCGGAGAGAGAGAGAGAGAAGGCGGAGAGAGAGAGAGAAGGCGGAGAGAGAGAGAGAAGGCGGAGAGAGAGAGAGAAGGCGGAGAGAGAGAGAGAAGGCGGAGAGAGAGAGAGAAGGCGGAGAGAGAGAGGAGGCGGAGAGAGAGAGGAGGCGGAGAGAGAGAGGAGGCGGAGAGAGAGAGAGGCGGGGAGGGAGAGAGAGAGGAGGCGGAGAGAGAGAGAGAGAGAGAGAGAAGGCGGAGAGAGAGAAGGCGGAGAGAGAGGGAGAGAGGAGGAGAGAGAGAGAGGAGGCGGAGAGAGAGAGAGGAGGCGGAGAGAGAGAGAGGAGGCTGAGAGAGAGGCGGAGTGAGTGAGAGAGAGAGGAGGCAGAGTGAGTGAGAGAGGAGGCGGAGTGAGTGAGAGAGAGAGGAGGCGGAGGGAGAGAGAGAGAGAGAGAGAGAGAGAGAGAGAGAGAGAGAGAGAGAGAGAGAGAGAGACGATAATTTTAGATGGTAGAGCGATCGAGTGGAGATTTGGTGTCGTTCAGGCGTAACTTTGAAACCGCTTTCAGCAACCATCAAAGGGAAAGAAATCCTGCATGTCTTCAGTAAGTTTCAAGATTTATTTCCCTTTGATCCTTAACTCGATCTCATTTAGTACAGAAGCCGTATTGACATACGGGCATTTTAAGCCTGGCGGAGAATTCAAAGTGATTTCCTCTTCACTGTAGTTAATATTACACTTGTCTTTTATGACTGATTTGTCCAGTATTACCGCCATTTATCTAGATATATTTCTTTATTAGCCACAAGGGCGCACAAGAAAAGGGGACAATACAAAGACATGCCGGGGATTTTACATACAGTCGTGTAAAAAATATAAAAACAAACAATTACAACAATCGAAATCCCCAATAAGGGTGAGGCGCCACAAATGGGTTGTTTAATACCCCGTCGATAGAACAGCCCTCAACTCCAGGAGCGTGTTGTGCAAGTGCCCCTTTCTTCCTTTCGCTCTCTTCCTCAACCTACAGGCTTATAAACAGAGAAGGCCCAATCACTCGGGCCATTTTCGCTTCATTCACCCACCTTTCAGTAAATTTACTGGGGTGCAGTGCCTCTCTCTCCACCCTGATTCTTCTTCTAAAGTGATACTTAAAGAAGAAAATCAATTGTTGTCCGGAGAGAAAGGCATCTGTCCTCAGTCCTCTCAACCTCGTCCACCATATAACTTCTTTCACCATAACCACCGTACAGAGGAAAACCGCCTCTCTTTGGATTTTGAAAGAGGCTGGCGGTTTGATCCTTACTATGGACTCGGCAGTCAACTGGATTTGTCCCATACGCGACAGCAGTTGTTCTGCATAGTTCCACAGGTCGGTTACGCCCGGGCAGTGTACAATTGCGTGCAGAACTGTTTCAATGTCCTGCGCGCATCTTGGACACGTCCTCTTGGAAGGATCCCTGCCGGGGCGTCCGTGCCTGTAGATCTTGTCACGAACCGGTAGAGCTCCTCGGTAGCACTGCCAGGCCAGGGACCTCTGGAAGTTGTCCATAGGTTCCGGGCGGAAAGTCCTACCAAACAGACTGGTCTTCGACGCCCAGAGTCTCTCCGAGCACGTCGTCGCCCTTGTAACGTACAATCCCTCTATAGAATGTCGAAGTGGAGTCTCCACTGATTGCTGCGCCCGCTTGCCAGAGGACTGTGAGCGCCTGAGCGCATTCATATAGATAGGATACACGCTGCTAATCTCTCTCTTTGACTGGCTCGTATATTTATAGAAGTGTTACAAATACATTGCCTACGGTTTTCAATTATTTTTATTTTTAATTTGGAGAGATTTAGCAATAGAACTAATGTTCTCGTTATTAAGCCGATGTCTGCAACATAACTTAAAGTTTCTTACATAGAATTATGGTGGAAGGCTTTTTAGATGAACATAAATAATTAAAACCTTTCGTTATTATATTTCTAATGAAAAACACTTTATTATCATCATCGTTTTATGTCTATTTTCCGTGCAAAGATGAGTTAGACGGATTGTTATGTTCTGTAGTTAAGCAGGCAGATCAGACGACAGTGTCTTGTTCATACGTTCCATTTGGTTCATACGTTCTACGGCTGGATGCCATTCATAACGACAACCACTTTATGGTGTGTGCCGTGTTTGTCCACTTGACAAGGTGGACTGACACCATCAATACCACTTTACAGTGTGGACTAAGTGGATGTTATCGTGACACCAGCATTATCACTTTACAGTGTAGACTGAGGACATTTTATCGTGGCACCAGCAATACCACTTCAGTGTAGATTGAGTGCATTTTATTATGGCACCAGCACTTCCACTTTACAGTGTGGACTGAGCATTCGACAGACATGTGTACCCTTAATGTAGTTCTTAGGGAGATTCAGCAAGACAGTGTTTGACAAGGTTGGCTCTTTGAATTTACAGGTACAACTTACTTTCGGTAGCTAATATTCAAGGACCCAACACTCCAGGAATAGAACTCACAAACACGATCATGAGCCAAACACACACTTTCATACAAAAATAAAATTCCATTCCTCTCAGCCTTCTTATATCCTGTTGGCACTCCATGTATGTAGTTAAATAGTTGTTAAGAATAGATTATATCAGATCCTTGTAACAACCTCTATATTGCCCTCATTAGTGATGTCTGGTGGTTAGGTTGTTATACTCACTATCATAAGGTGGTTAGGTTGTTATACTCACTATCATAAGGTTTACAGTTCCTGGACTGGAATAGATGTTTCATTTCATGATAGAACACCTATCATTTAAAAAAACCCCTAGAAATCTATAAGATGCAATCTCATACAAGGTCAGCTAAACCTACATTGGTGTGAGTTGTAGTAACACGATAGTTTTTATCATTTAAAAAAACCCTCTATGAGATGTAACCAATATCTCCTCCCCGTGCTCTCACTGCAGTACAGCATAACACCAGAGATCTCAATTCTGTGTCATCTCCTTTAAAAAATTTAATTAAAGGTCAGCCTTTATCACTCCATTCCAAGCTTTCCTAGATCTTCCTCTTCCATAGTTTCCATCAATTTTGAGCACCCTCCATCTTTTTATACAGCTGCCATCCACTTTAAACATCACATGTCTATACCACAGCCACCTCCTCTACTACACACTGCATCTGACCCCTAAAGCATTTTTAATGTTTTCATTTCCACTACTACTTTAATTTTACCCCTCCCCAGCCTTCCAACATCTGCTGAGAGGCATGGTTAACTAAAAAACGAATAATTTCCAACGATTTTAAGTCAGATTCACTGAAAACACGAAAAAATACAGGGGAAAAAATTTCTCATTAAATAGTAGAGGAGTGCTTAATCCTAACTCGGAAGTTCCAACTCCTCTCCATCCCTCCCTTCTGTTTTCGAAGGAAAAAGTTGATTGCGGGTGAGCCGGAGGTCAGATTCGTTGAAAACATTAACATTCTGACAGTCCTGCCCTTCCGTTTCGGAGAAAAAAAAACAATTGTTAGTTTAAGGAGTCTGGAACTAGTTGTTGAAACGGCAAGAGCTCAGCCGTTGGGGTCCCGACTATTTAGAGCATATATCTTATATCAACTAATGATTTCTGCTCTGAGAAGGGAAGTTGCAGGAATAGAGGCAAGCATTCGGGTAGAACCCCACAATGAGGGGTCTTATCGGAATGCCTTGCTAAAGAATCTCCCTGTACCTCTTGCTGAAAAGACTGCGGAATCTGCTACCCATGAAGTGATTGCCATTGGGGTACCAGAGGACAAGGCTGATCTTCAGGCATTTGCTGCCAGCTCAGCCAAAGACCTAGGCTGTGTTCCCCCAAAGGGTGCCCTCCGCCTTGGTCGACCTGGTCCAAAACCCAGACTCATCAGGCTGTCTTTCTCGGACCCCGCAGAGGCAACCTCATATCATCTGGCCTCTGCTAAAGCTGGGCGTGAAAATCGGATTACCTTCCGAACACGCCCAGGCCTACCACCCCATGTACGTCCAAAACTAAGTGCTGCAGCTTCCTTGAATCGGAACTCAGCACAAGATGAAAGTTTCAGTCTGCGTGATGATGGGCAGATCTGGAGGTTTGTCAAGGCTGGTGAAACGTGGAAGAGAGATACCAGCTGGTCTGAGTGTGATCTACCCACAATAACTAGCAATGTAAAAACTGCTACAACTCTGGGAAACTAAACCAGAACAACCTGCCACCCTCTACACACCATCATAAACTGCGAGCAGGGTACAAATTGTTGTCCTTAAATGCTCGCAGTTTATGCAACAAGATACACCTGTTCGAATCCTACGTCAGAAGCATCGACCCTGACTTCATCACAGTCACGGAAACATGGGCACATTCCTTACTCTGTGATGGGGTTTTCACCATTACTGGGTACAACCTTTTCCGCAAGGACCGCATTAACCGCCGTGGTGGTGGTGTGATGGTCTACGTTCATTCAAACTTTTCAGTAATTCCTTGCGTTGATTTGAACGAATCACAGGAAGAAGTTTTTTTCTGTGACATACGTATGACCATGTCAACACTTCTGCTTGGTGTTGTTTATCGCCCCCCAAACTACCATCAGGACACACAGCTTTGCGATATCCTCAGAGTTGCTGCCAAGAAAACAGCCACTTATGTGTTTATTGCAGGTGACTTCAATCATCCTGAGATCGATTGGGAAACCTTTCGTTGGCCACAAAGTGCAAACGATTTCCTTGAACTAGTGCTGGACTCAAACTGGTCACAAGTAGTCACCTCTCCAACAAGAGGTGACAACACTTTGGACCTGATCTTCACCACTACTCCTGAAGTGGTTATCAGTTGTACTACTGAGGAACCTCTAGGCGACTCTGATCATGCTATGATCATTGCCAATCTGGCTCTTGCGGGCAGCAACAAAAACCAGAGCCATCCCCAATCTGCTTGCTTTGATTGGAAGAGGACGGATTGGAACTTGTACTGCACTGAGCTACAGCGCCCAAACTGGCATGAGATGTATAACTCTGGAGATGTGAACTCTATACTCCAGAGCATCCTGGACTCAATATGGATAGCGTGTGCAGCATCAGTGCCACGGAAGCGGAAAAATAACCACCCCAAAAGTGCAATCTGGGAAACTTCAGCGGTCCGACTTGCCAGGAAAGAACGTCGGAACGCTGAACGGGAATATAAACTGCATAGATCAGATGCCAACAGAAAAAAGCGGAATAAATCTTCTAACCATCTCAAGCAAGTGACAAAGAAGGCAGTGCTTGAATTTGAACAGTGCATCGCAACCAATCCTGACAGTAAGGTGTTCTGGAAATATGTTCATTCAAAGCAGAGACCTCACTCTCCAGTTGGTCCTCTTCGCAATCCCCACACAAGCCAGATCACTGATGATCCCAAGGAATGCGCAGAACTCATTGCTGAGTGCTATGCAAGTATTTTTACTGTTGAAAACCAGAATGTACCATCTCCACCATCTCTAACATCAAATTCCATAACAACTATGGAATTTACACCTGCAATGTTGCGACGTCACCTTAAGAATAAGCGCAACTATGCCTCCCCTGGTCTTGATGGTGTGACATACCTGCTTCTCAAACGTGGCGGGGATTTCCTTTTGCGCCAGCTTTCTTTTTTCTTTCAATACTGTCTCAGCAATGGTGCTACTCCGGAGCAGTGGAAAACTGCCAGTGTCATTCCCCTGTTCAAAAAGGGCAACCGCATGTCACCTGTCAACTATCGTCCAGTCAGTCTTACTAGCTGTATGGCCAAACTGATGGAATCCTGTGTCAGAGAAACACTTTGGAACTTCTGGAGCTCTCACAGCCTCATCCGGCCCTCACAGTTTGGATTTATCCCTAACTCCAGCTGCTGTGATCAGCTTATCGAGTTCCTTGAGGACATCACCCGGATCACTGACAGCGGCTCATGGGTGGATGTTGTTTACCTTGACTTTGCTAAGGCTTTTAATTCTGTGCCACACAAGAGACTTATGGCAAAACTCTCTGCAATGGGTGTGAGGGATGATCTTTTCGACTGGCTGAAATCCTTCATTCTCAGCCGAAAGGAAGTAGTCACGGTTCTAGGACAGCATTCTTCACCATATGAGATGTCATCTGGTGTACCACAGGGATCTGTTCTTGGTCCTCTTTTGTTTGTGGCATATATTAATGACATAGATGCCAACTTACAGAATGCCACGGTACTAAAATATGCAGATGACATCAAGCTGTACCTTGAAATCAAAAGGACCGATCCTGAAATTTACAACTCTTTCCTACAATCAAACCGGGACACAATGCAGCAATGGATCACAGACTGGCAACTGAAGCTGGCTGTGGACAAGTGTACCACCATGCATTTTGGAAGGAAAAATCCAGCGTCCACATACTCCCTCCACAACACTGACATCAAAAAGTCCTCTTGTGAACGTGACCTGGGCATTACTGTCAGCAACGATTTGCGTTGGACAAAGCATGTCTCTAAGATTGTCAAGAAGGCCGAGGGTGTCTTGGCATCCCTCAGCAAGACCTTTGTTAGCCGCTCTCCAGCCATCTATTTAAAACTGTATACAGCTATGGTGCGACCACACTTGGAATTCGCATCATCAGTCTGGAACCCCTATCTTGCTCGGAACATTGACCTCCTGGAAACTGTTCAGAGACGTGCAACCAAGCACATACCCTCCATCAGACACCTACCATACTCTGAACGCCTTGCTTCCCTGGGCATGGATTCATTGAAGCTCCGACGTCTGGCAATGGACTTGGTGAATACCCACAAAGTTTTTAACCATCTCGCCAACTGCAACCCTGAGCGCCTCTTTGATCTCCATGTGTCTAACACACGTGGACATGCCTACAAGATAAGAAAACAGCACAGCTCCCATGACTTTCGCAGACATTTTTTCACGCTCAGAGTTGCTGAAGCATGGAACAAACTGCCTGCGTCAATTGTTAGCTGCCGAGACACTGCATCCTTTAAGACTCATGCTTCCCGAAATACGCCAAAACTACACCTGATGTACCCCTTCCATACACATGCACACATGTGTGTATCATGACTCGTGCACTGTTCATTTTACTGATGTTTGTGCATTGCCCTATGTACTGTACATGCACTTTTTTGATGAGTTGTGGTGCACCTGGGCACTGTACACAATATTTCATTATTGTTATTATATCATGACTCATACACTGTTCATTTTCCTGACATTTGTACATTATTCTATGTACTATACATGCACCTTTGATGAGTTGTAGTGCACCTGAGCACTGTACACAATATTTCATTATTGTTATTGTTATTATATCATGACTCATACACTGTTCATTTTCCTGACATTTGTACATTATTCTATGTACTATACATGCACCTTTGATGAGTTGTAGTGCACCTGAGCACTGTACACAATATTTCATTATTGTTATTGTTATTATATCATGACTCATACACTGTTCATTTTCCTGACATTTGTACATTATTCTATGTACTATACATGCACCTTTGATGAGTTGTAGTGCACCTGAGCACTGTACACAATGATTTCATTATTATTATTTTATATATAGAGTGAGAGAGAAAGAAAAAGAGAGAGACATGTAAAATCCTGACCGTGGCGCCAAGCGCTTTCGGCTTGTTTGTGTGTGTTCGCAGAAATCGAACCCGTTTTAAGCAGCTGTCGGAATTTTATATATCTCTATACCCATTCCGCATCTCCCCATGCATTGAATACTCCCATGATTAGTGGTATCCCAGGTCTCAGCACCGCAGACTCTCTCTTTCTATATATATATATTCAAAACAAGAACTTATCGTTTTAAGTTTCGGAACTGAAAACGATAATTTCTTGTTTTGAATATGTCACTATCTGTAAAACAACTTTTATATTTTATCTGATGAGGGCGTACCAAAAATGTTGGTACCCTTGAAATATATATAATAAAATAAATATGGTTTTATAAAGATAGTTTCCATTTATTAATATCATTGATATTATATTCCAGAAGGATCTGTAGAGTGCTTCGAACCTGTTATAAACTAAATTTGTTGAATAACCAACAAATTAAATAACTCATTGCTTTATATATATATATAGTTGAAAATGAACGAACAAAACACAGGAGGCAATTTATATATGTGTGTTACATATATAAGAGGAACATTTGTATACATAAATAAACCGAATTTCCAAAGAAAAAAATACAATAAATATAACACTTACATAAGTATATTACTGTGTTGTTATGAGGTGAATACTTCACAGAGACGAAAATACAGATGTAACAATGTGTGACAAGAGATATTTATACAACAACTGGAACAGGACGTATAACTTGAAGGCTCAAAGCCAGATATATTATGTTGAAAATAAACTCTTCCTACTTAGAAGTTTAAAAGTTTATTCAGAACGACAGTTTCGTATTTATACTACCACATCCAGTTTACGTTGAATTAAGTTTATTATATTGCAGTTTATATCTTTGAATTTTCGAGAAAATTAAAGAAACCTAGAAATTGATCAAATATCTTTAAGATGAAATTATAGAAACAGAAATTTATTGACAAACGTTTCTGAAAATATTATTACGAAACTAAATTTATTAGTGATCTACTTGGGATTTGCACAGTATATAACGACGATACGAGATATATCGATTTAAATATATACTTCAACACATATCCCCTCAATGTCCCACGATTTCTCATCTCTTAAATTTCATTGTTGTGAATCAAGAGTATTGTGTCTTTAATCTTATTTTACATTTTTGTTGTTCAGTAAAATTATATATATATTTATTTTTATACATTATTTTGTAGTTATCTCCCTTGGACTATTTAATAGCAACGGCGAAACGCGTTTAAACATTCATTTATACACACACATCCACACGTAAACATATACACACATACATGTCTCTCTATATATATATCTAAGTATGAATATGTATGTATTAATATATACAGGTCTCTGCTTGCAGTGACCTGGGCAGGATGAAATTTAAATAGTTTAGGGAGATACTGTGTGGTTAGAGAACGCCAGCATTGCTGGTCTTTTGCTGTTATCTTCCCCTGAACACTGAATAGAATTTTGCAACGCTTCAAGTTCAATTGAAAATCGTTCTGCTCACCTTGTATTCTTGTTGAGTATGTAAACTCATTGTGAAGAATGGCTTTCAGCAGTTTCTTCTCATTCATCCTAACAACGTGTCTCGCACAACGCAATTGTTGAATATCTAAGCTCACTGTAAAGGATGGTTTGGGGCAGTTTTTACTCATCCATACTGACATGTCCTGCTCACTGTAGAGGATGGCTTTGGACAGTCTCTTCTCATCCATCTTGACAACAAGATCCGCCCTACGCAACTATAAAGGATGGCTTTGGGCAGTGTTTTCCTCATCCAACGCAAATGTAATTATTTCCATGCTAGGCATTCCAGCGCGTCCAAAGACCTCTTGTCTTGTCAACTAATCTTGACTATCTGAGCATAAGTGAGTGCTTGTGACTCTCAATCTGAGAACAAAGTTATGCGAGATATCATTTCTGACGGTCTTACATCACCGTAATAATTATTTCTATCATTGGCAGAAGACCAAAAATTGAGGAGGAGGCCTTACTAAGCAGACCTGCCAACCTCTAAAAATCTAAACGGAGAGTACCATGAAAAAAAAGTGCCCAAACGGAGAGAAATGAGACAAAATGGGTAGATTTTACATAATTGTTTCTACTTTAGGCACAAGGCCAGCAATTACCCAGTACATTACTGGTACTTTATTTTATCGACCCCGTAAGGATGAAAGGCAAGGTCAACCTCGGCGGGATTTGAACTCAGATCGTAAAGGGATGTAACTATGCTGGAAAGCATGGCGTCCGACCCTCTACCGATACTGCCAATCCACATGAAAGCTATACCCATTTTCACAAGAGAAGACATCTCTCACCCACCCACTTTGGGGTGGATGGGACATCTCTCCGTCAGACGGGGTGAGTTGACAGGTCTGATTAAGTTACAACAACCTTACTATTTGACCATATATGATTTTATCGATACGGAAAGGATAAAAGGCGAAGTTGATTTTGATATGATTTGAACTCGGTACGTAATGATCCAGAACAACTATTGCAACCTATTTTTTCAGAGTCTGTAAGGATGCTGTCAATCTCATATCGGCCAACCTCATTTAAACTCAAAAGGGGAGTACAATAAAAAAAAAAAGTACCTCAAACCGGGGAGATTTTACATAATGAAAGCTATACAAATTTTCACCGAAAGTGGGTGGGAGATCTCCCCGTCCGACGGGGAGAGTTGACAGGTTTGCAATCTAAGATTTATCATCCTGAAATTACTACTACCCTACTTTATTACACCATAGTGGCCGAAATATCATCTCCCCCACTCCCACACCAATGCTTTTAGTATATATAGTGCATGGGTTTTATTTTCCACAAAAAAATAAAACTACAATGCAGATGTGACTGTAATTAGATATGCATCTGTAAAAAGATATTTTTCATTTATAACAAATGCATTCACATATATTTTAAGTGGTTATCGTTTATCACACGGATATAATGTTAATATCTCATTAATCTTGGCGTTTATTGACCGTTCATACCACCGTGCCCTAGACCTAGAGCCCAACACCTTCCTCCTCTCATTCTTCTATGACCCTAGAGCCCTTCCCTTTTCCTTCCTTTTCCGTTTTCATAACCCCAAATGACACTTGTACTTTTTACAATAAAACGTTCATACCAAAGAACGGATATTGGAAATATAACAAGAACAAAAAAAAATGACATTAGTATTTTATCGTTATTTGATTAGTCAATAGGGCGGTGGATTGGCAGTATCGGTAGAGGGTCGGACGCCATGCTTTCCAGCATAGTTACGTCCCTTTACGATCTGAGTTCAAATCCCGCCGAGGTTGACTTTGCCTTTCATCCTTACGGGGTCGATAAAATAAAGTACCAGTAATGCACTGGGTAATTTGCTGGCCTTGTGCCTAAAGTAGAAACAGTTATTTGATTAGTCAATGAATAAGAGTTAGTTTTGTTGTTTAAAATATACATTAAGCACAGAATGTAATATGACAGATATACTTTCTCGGGGGTGGTGGATCTCCCCAAACTACCAAAACACCCATCTATTTGTATATGCGCTACAATTTATGTACATGTTATGTTTATCGCTTATCGAAGTTTGATGACCATTTAAGATTGCAAGGAGCTAAACTTATCATTTCAATTAAATTGACCAAATTGCCGCTTCCCAATTCAGAAATGCTTCCAGCCCCCCCCCCCCCCCCCCCCCGTTTCTCAGTCTATTCCTTATGGTAAAGTAAATATAAAATATAAAAATTTACCGTATCTGTTGAAGAAATTACTTGATTAGAAACCTTGAAGACAATTACTGTGGAAAAATACTCAACAAAATCATTAGCAAGGCTCCTTGCCTTTAAATCTTTATTGTTTTGTTTGTAGATGACTTTGTGTTGGTGGCATTATTGACTTTTACAGGTTTGAAATCTTTTTTTTTAGTTTTAATGTTATATGCAAGGACGAATCCATCTTCTTACATTTATATATATATATATATATATATGAAAAGATTCTGGACCCCGACGACTGAACTCCGGTCGTTTCGACAGCTAGATCGAAACGGCCGGAGCTCAGCCGTCGGGGTCCTGAATCTTTTCATATTACCCACTCTACTACCCCAAGTATCGAGTACTCTGGTGCTTTATTGTCCACCTGGTATCTTACCACACCCTTTTGTGTGTGTGTATATATGTCAACATGAATGGACCTGTTATTTTTATCTAAAGATATGTTTTCCAATTCCAACCCGCCCATC
This sequence comes from Eledone cirrhosa, assembly GCA_964016885.1. Taxonomy (NCBI): domain Eukaryota; kingdom Metazoa; phylum Mollusca; class Cephalopoda; order Octopoda; family Eledonidae; genus Eledone; species Eledone cirrhosa. The sequence goes on along the minus strand of OZ024753.1, from coordinate 30,673,784 downwards.
CCCTCAATCTATCTTATTTCTCATTCTTCTGATGAAGAACTACCGTCCGAAACGTTAAGACCCTCTTCCTGCTATATCAAGCGTTAACCTAAGATATCCCTTCCATATACTGTACCGATTGTGTTGTTATTTCTGTATACCTTTTACACACACACACATATTATATATATATATATATATATAGAGAGAGAGAGAGAGCGCGTAAAACTAAGAATTTTTGTACCTCTGTTTTGCCGTTTCCTTGAACTATATATATATATTGGCAGATTGACTTTTTTAGTTTCAGAAGATCCCGTTTAGGGTGAAAGCAGCGATTCTTTGCTTAAGCTTTAATTAATATATATATATATATATATATATATATATATATATATATATATAAAGTAGAAATGTAAGCTTACGTCGTATTTGACTAATGAAGTTAGTCTGATAGTGGGTTTTTTTTAAAGCCCTCTGAATGGAAAAAGGTTGAGTATTGACGTACGTCTGTGTGTATTGAAGAGCTTAAGAAGATAAAAGGCTATAACGAAATATGTGTTAACTCCTACCAAGGCCTCCACCGACTTTCAGATGTGTCTTTTGTGGACAATTTTCCATGCAACAACCACTTTGCCAGCGATTAGACTCACCGTCATAAATAAGGAATTTTAAAAGAAGAAAAAATATACTGAGAAACGAGGAAGAGCCGACGGCGTTATCTCTATTTACATTTCTTATAGAAGCGAATGGAAACTAACTAAATAAATGTAATTTTATTTTACAAATTTCTCATTATGTCCTTGTCTGTAGAAGCTATTATTTTATCGACCGGGACCACGAAGTGGACTGACTCTTAAGTTTCATTTATGGCAGTGGCTTGAGGAATAAAATTGCTTTGTTGGTCATAGAACTTTGTTTTGTCTCCTACATACTCACATACATATACATACAAATACATACTTAGACACACATACATATACATACAAATACATACTTAGACTCACATATATATACATACAAATACATACTTAGACACACATACATACAAATACAAATACATACTTAGACACATACATACATATACATATACATACATATACATATACATACAAATACATACTTAGACACACATACATACACACACACACACATACAAAGGTTATATTTGCTATTTTCAAATACCATGTTTGTCATACACACACACACTACGCCCAAGTAGTGTTTGTCACATATACATGCACTACGAACACGCGTTCTATGGAAAAGTGCTATTGCTATCAAATATAAACATACAGTCTTTTGCATCAATGAAGTATTTATTTCCTACAATGGCGTCTGTATCAACGAAATAAATTCATCCTTTTATGTATCCGTTTGAACTGCTTAGCATAAGTATAGATTGTATTTTTTATTTTAAATACTAATTATCTACACATACGCTCTATACTCCTTGTGGAATTTAAGAGATAACTATTGTTGTATATATATATTAGACCTAGAGGATGTTATAAGTTAAGTGAAACAGCGTTCTTGTGCAGAACATTAACAAACACACAACAGACATACACACATGCATACATACACATACATGCATACATACAGAGGTATATATATATATATATATATATATATATATATATATATATATATATCTGTGTGTGTGTGTATATATATATATATATATATATATATATATATATATATACATATACATATACACACACAGATATATATTTGTGTGTGTGCTCTCTTACTCTATATCTTTAAGGAAAAAGAGAGAAAAGAAGAAAAGCAGTAAAAAATACAGCATGTACAGTTTCAGAAAGAGAAAACACCATATACAGTTTTAGAAAGAAAAAAACACCATATACAGTTTCAGAAAGAGAAAACACCATATACAGTTTCAGAAAGAAAAAAAAACACCATATACAGTTTCAGAAATAAATAAAAACAGCATATACAGTTTCAGAAAGAGAAAACACCATATACAGTTTCAGAAAGAGAAAACACCATATACAGTTTCAGAAAGAAAAAAAAAACACTATATACAGTTTCAGAAATAAATAAAAACAGCATATACAGTTTCAGAAAGGAAAAAACACCATATACAGTTTCAGAAAGGAAAAAACACCATATACAGTTTCAGAAAGAAAAAAACAGCATGTACAGTTTCAGAAATAAATAAAAACAGCATATACAGTTTCAGAAAGGAAAAAACACCATATACAGTTTCAGAAAGAAAAAAAAACAGCATGTACAGTTTCAGAAAGAAAAAAAAACAGCATGTACAGTTTCAGAAAGAAAAAAAAACAAAACAGCATGTACAGTTTCAGAAAGAAAAAAAAAAAAAACAGCATGTACAGTTTCAGAAAGAAAAAAAAAAAACAGCATGTACAGTTTCAGAAAGAAAGAAAAACGGCATACAGTTTCAGAAATAAATAAACAGGATACACAGTTTCAGAAAGTAAAAAAACAACATACACAGTTTCAGAAAGAAGAAAACAGAAACAACTCTATCGGGATGTTTACAACTGCACCGATCAAAGCTGGCCTAGGGTTGAACACCAATAGCAACAAATGAATAACTTTCTCAGTCCTTAATTCATGAATGTTATTGCACTGGTAATATCATAAAACAGCTATGGTAGTAGATAGGCAGAATCAGTAGAGTGTCAAACAACATGCTTTTCGGTTTTTAGTTAAGTCTAATACTTTCTGAGCCTAAAATCTTCTACGGTCAGCTTTGTCTTTCACTACCCCAGTGTCGATAAAATAAAACACCAGTGAAGAACTTCAGAGCGGTTTGGATTCACGAGAACGAGAAATAAATGAAACATTATTGAATGTGGAAAGTGATATTTGATATAAGGCTAAACAATTCAAAATGAACGCTAAGATGGAGGCAACGAAAAAGTACAGAGTGAGAATAAAGTCTTGCCCTGGTTATAAAATACCATATCTCGGAATTTTATTTTTTCATTGTTTTAATATATAAATTTCAAGTTTTTCTGAACATATTTTATATTTTCTCTTCAACAGGAAGTAGTTGTAATTTTCAGTAATAAAATGGCATCTATGAAACAAAAAGCTCAGTGTGGAAAGACCATGCTCACTCTGTATTATTTATCCAGACTAGAACCATTGTCACTGATTCTCAGTTGATCACTCTCTGGACTATTAACGACAGGTTACAAATATAGGAAAGAGATAAATGATGTGTGATTTAGCTTCATATGCAGACTTGAATCTTTGTCGCAAATACTCAACTTAAGTTCAAAGATAACCTATCAACAATGTCAGACAATTGCATAAGAAGTATTGTGGATATTTATTAAGATATTATTACATTTCCTTTAGTCTATCAATGACTATCGTGTGTGGTGTGTGTAAAAGGTATACAGAAATAACAACACAATCGGTACAGTATATGGAAGGAATATATTAGGTTAACGCTTGAGATAGCAGGAGGAGGGTCTTAACGTTTCGGACGCTATATATATATATATATATATATATATATATATATATATACTATATATATATATATATACTTATTTAGTTACATAGTTTATGTATATAAACTATATCAAACTCTGAGTGATAGATCGATCTTAAAGCGATAAAAAAAGAAGACATGACATTTTGGCGACATACAAAAATAGTCAACGACATAGGGAGAATGAAAACTACGGAATAAAACAAAGGCAATATTTTTCTTTTTATGTATGATTAGCAAATACGGATGGGTAGTTATGACGTAATAGTACATCATTAAGATACTGGTCTAATCATCAAATTAGTTTAATTTAGCTGGCTGCTAACAGAATCTTCCCACTCCTTTGCATTTATTTGTCTGGATGTAGGGAAATATGCGGCTTTCAGTTAAATATGCAATAAGATGTATTTCAATTATTTCACTCTACAGATAAACGAAGTAACTGAGTTAATTAGGTACCGATATATATTTCTAATTTTGAATATTTGGCATCTCGGGACAAGAGTTACTTTATATGCCAACTCTGACATTTTCCTTTCATTTTTTTTTTTATTTTGCTTCTGTTTAGATATCTGTCTAAATAATTTTATTTTTATTTATGAAGAATCTAACAACGAAATGCCTAATGATATATTTGGAAAGATAATTTACAATATGGCCGCCGCGCCTGATATAAGCAGTAAATACAGTTGTATTAATGCTAGCACAAAGGTATGTATATATATATATATATATATATATATATATATATATATATATATATATATATATATATATATATATATAGGTAAAAGGTAAACAGAAATAACAAAACAAATGACAGTACACGGAAGAAATATATTAGTTTAGTTTAACGCTTGAAATAGAAAGAACAGAGTCTTAAATTTCGGACGTTAGTCCTTTATCAGAAGATAGAGTTAGAAATAGATCATAAAAAGAAAGTAAAGATTGATTAAGAAAGGGGATAAAAAAACACACAAGCATATTCAGTCAGCCATCACACATATATATATATATATATATATATATATATATATATATATATATAGTTAAAAGAATAGAGGTGTAACACACAAGTTATTATATATTGGTAAACGGAATAGAAAATGCTGACAAATTGTTCACAGTTGAAAAATGGTTTAATTAGGAATAAAAGAGTATTAGTGATTGTATGGGTTAGTATTCAGTTGTGGTTTTAAGTTTTTAAGTTTTTACCGGTTGCGCATTTCTAAATGCTTTTCAAACATAATTTTGAGATAGAGTGTCCGTGTTGTTTGCTCTGATCTGATTAGTTTTGGGAATTCTACCTGTTTTTATGTTAAAAAAGTGGCTCCAATTTGCAAAAATTCTTGTGGTCAAAACAATTTTGATTGGTCGGTAGAGGTCATGTGAATGTAAAAAATTGATTTTGCGCCAAGACTGTTTTTATGTTAAAAAAGTGGCTCCAGCAAAAATTCTTGTGGTCAAAACAATTTTGATTGGTCGGTAGAGGTCATGTGAATAAAAAATTGGTTTTGCGCCAAGATTGAGAAATGACTCTTTCACAACAAATATGTGTGTGTGTGTGTGTGTGTGTGTGTGTGTGTGTAGTAGTAGTAGTAGTAAGGTGTTCGATGTTGTGATAATGGTTAGCAGCGATGTGTGTCAAATGGCTATTAAGATAAGTGTGTGTGTGTGTGTGTGTGTGTGTGTGTGTGTGTGTGTGTGTGTGTGTGTGTAGCAGAGTAATTCGATGGTCAGTAAGAATGTGTCTGAAAGCAATGGGGGGTATTTTAGCATGTCAAAAGATATTTTTCAGCTTTTGTCTTATACGGAGAAGTGCGTGTGTGTGTGTGTGTGTGTGTGTGTATATATAAGTCTCTTTGTATGTTGATGTACGCGTGTGTATGTGTGTGGGTGGACTAGTATTTTTTTTTTTTTTTTTTTTTTTTTTTTTCCCTGGTAAAATGGTGTACATTATTCGATTTTTTCAGTAAAATGGGTTCTCTTAATAGAACATCAAAAATCTTAACAAAAAAAGGTGTGAAATGATATTCACTATATATATATATACACATACATATATTCACTATATATATATATATATATATATATATATATATATATATATATATATATATATATATATATATATATATATATATATATATATATACATATATACATATATATATGCACATATATTTTTTTGTGTTGCACCATAGAGCATGTGTGTTTACGTATGTCATTGTGTTTATATGTGGGTAGAGATGTGTGCTGATGTAGGTATGTATGTTGACGTGTGTATGTTGTGGGTTCGTCTTATGGAGAAGTGTTTAGACGGGGTCCGTATTTGTTAATGAAGTAAGATTCCTTGCTGATGCGCTGGGTGTGGGTGGCATTATCTTTAAATTTGTAGAGGGGAAAGATTCTGAAGTTGGAATGATTTTGTGCGGCACAGGTATCAATGTGTTCACTCAGTGGTATTTTCCTGTATTCCCGTATTTTGATTTGGGATCTATGGACAGTCATGCGTTGGCGGAGGCTGTTTTTGGTCTGGCCTATGTATTATTCTCGACAACCTGAACAAGTTAATACATATATTAGATTTTCCGATGCACATGTGAAATTGTGTTTTACTATAAAACGTTGTCCATCTTTGAAATAGAATTCCGAACCCTCTATTAGGTTGATGCAAATGCCACAGTTGGGTCTATCGCATTTTTTTACTGTGGGTTTCGTTGTTGTGGTTGGCAGTACTTTGGCATGTGTTAAGATGTTTTTCATTGACTTGGATTGTCTTTTGCTCTTTATGATATCGTGTGTTCGTAGAATTTGGTTCATTCTATGGTCCTTTTTCAATACAGGGATGTTCTGGAGGATGGTGTCAAAGGCCTCGTTGTTGAGGGGGTTGTGTGTGGAGATGTATGGAAGAGCTTTTAGTTTTGGTTGATTTACTTTAGGGTGTCTAAGGTCCTGGGTACTGAGTTTTAGGGCACGTTGGATTCCATTGTCAATTAGTGATGCAGGGTAGTCCCTGCCTATGAGTGTGTCCTTTAGTTCTTGTAGCCGTAAGTAGCAGATGTTTTTATTGGAGACTATAGTACAGATTCTCTTGGCTAAGTTGTAGGGAATATTAATTTTAACGTGTCTAGGGTGGCAAGAGTTGAAGGGGAGATATTGCTTGGAGTCTGTGGGCTTGTAGTATATGTCTGTTTCTATTTTTTTGTTATGGATCTTAATGAGGATGTCGAGGAAGGGGAGTTGTTGATGGCTGTATTTCATCGTGAAGTTAATATTTGTGTTGAGCCCATTTATAAGGGTGTGAAATTCTTTAAGTTTTTCGATGTTTTCGTGCCAAAGGATGAAGCAGTCATCTAGATATCGCTTCCAGTTCCTTTCAATGTGTAAGTGGAGGGTGTTTCCAAATTTGTTTAGGACTTTAGTGTAGAGGGTGATTTCCAGGTATCCCATGACTAGGTTGGCATAAGTGGGGGGCTGTTTTCATTCCCATAGCGGTCCCAGATTTCTGCCTGTAGGGTTTGTTATTGAAAACGAAGTAATTGTTCTCCAAGATAAATTTGAGTCCCTCTATCACGAATTCTTTTTTGATGCGTTGTGGGAGTTCATTGTGGAAATTATCCAGCCAGAATTGGATAGCTTCTATTCCTAGGTTGTGGGGGATGTTGGAGTATAGGTTGACTACATCGAACGTCACTAGTAGGGTTTGTTCAGAAAGTGGCATATTAGGGAGGTGATTGAGCATATCTAGGTCGTCCCTTATATAGCTTTTGATGTGCTTGAGGAAGGGTTTGAGAAGGGTATCAATGAAGTTGCTAAGACGGTGCGTTTCGCAAGCGGGGCCTGCTATTATAGGTCTTAATTTGAGATCATTGGGTGAGGGGACATTGATGACTATGTCTGTGGCTTCCTTGCATGCCTTACTTATTGATTCGCTTTTATGTACTTTAGGGATACCGTAGAAAAGGCTGTATTTACTTGTGAAGTCTGTGATGAAGCTGAATTCCTTGTTAGTGAGTCCTTCTTTGTATTGGTTGATTAGAGTTTTTAGGTTTCTCATAATTTTCTGTTGATTGTAGTGTTCAGCCTTTTCGTAGTATGTTTCGTTTTCCAAAGTGGAGAGCGCTAAGTTGATATAGAATTCTGTCTCCATTAGGACTACTGTACTCCCTTTATCAGCCTCTTTAATTGTAATAGTTCTGTCGGTTTTTAATCTATTTAATTCTTCCCATTCTTTCTTGTTGAGGTTTGGCTTGTGTTTTTGTCTGTGCAAGTGTTGGTAAGGGAAGTTTGTGATGTGTTCACAGAATTCGTCCAGGATTTTATTTCTACCTTTTGAAGGGGTGTAATTGCTTCTATTTCTGGCTAATGATTCATCCTCATTGTACTGGTCGAATAGTTGTTCACTAAGTCGTAACTTTCTACAGAAGTCTGTGATGTCTTCCTTCATTTCATAGTAGTTAGGACGTAGTGGGGTCGGTGTGAATTTAAGACCTTTGGAGAGTAAGTTGATAAGGTTGGGTGTTGGTTCTGCACTAGTAAGATTGATAATTTTTATTACTATCGGTTTCTCCTCCCTGTCTTGTGTTATTTTGTTTGCCTGTATCTGTGTGCTGTGTCTAAAAAATGGTTGGGGTAGAGGGGTTGTCTGCTGATGTTAAGTGGTCTCCTGTGTTTGTTATATTCCTTGTTGTTGTAAAATGTGGTTCGGGTTGGTGGTTGTAGATTGAATGGGGTGTTCCTGTACTGCGAGTATGGGTGTGTGTTTCTATGTGCCATGTTGTATTGTGGTGTTATAAGTGGTCTACGTTGTTTGTTGTATCGTGTGGTGTGGGTTTGTTGTGTATTGTGGAAGCGAGAGTTGAGAAAATGGTAATTACCTTGCTGTCCCCTTGAAGCGGGGAAGTTGTTACATCTATCATGGCGGTGGTATCTTTTCCCTATGTTTGACGATGAGGCATCCGCGTAGTAGTTGAGTGATTTGGTATGGTGTCTCCTTGAAGGGGGAAAGTTGTAAATGTCATTCTGGGGGAGATGATTTCTTGGGTTTTTGTTCCTTCTTATGGTAGCGAGGTTGGGAAGTTCATCTTCGGTGTGGTGCTTCCTTCTTCGTTTGTTAGAGGCTTGGGGGTTTGAGAAGTTGTTGTGCGGTTCAGTTATGGGTTTTCCTATTTTTATGAACGGGTTATTGGAGGTGTAATCCGTTTGAAAAGTCGATTCATAGTGTAGGAACCAAGCGGCACTTTTTTCCCAGCGTTGAAGGGATTTCAGTTCTTCTCTGTTGCAGTCCCCTTTCCATAATTTGGAGATCTTCTCTACCTTGGGGCCTTCAGTTTTGTTGTTGATTTCCAGGAGGATCTCTTCATCGATGGTTTTGATTTTTTCTTCATTTGTCTGGGCCCTCAGTTTAAGAAGTTCAATTTCTGTCTTCATTTTTTCCAATGCCATTCTTTCCCTAAGGTGTCTTTGAGGTTCGGGTTCATTTGGAATGGACTTTATTTGTAGTTTACGGGGGAGAGTTAGAGGGGTTGAGTTAAGCCATGTTTCATATATCTCTGCTTTGTTGTGATTTTGTATCATCTTCCAGAATGAGAACTTTCTGTCTCTGAGGGATTTGTTCCATTTTGGAATTGTTCGAATTTTCATTTTGTGTGAATCAATCTCACATGGTTCTTTGTTGGTTTTTCCTGGGTTGGTAGTAGTGAACATAGTTTGGATAGTATCGCAAAGGTTTTGGAGTTTGTCGCCGATTTCGGAGGGTTTGTATCCGGTGGCGGTTTCCTTATTTGTGGAATCAAGTTTGTCGACCAGCAAAGATAGGTTGGTGTTGATTTTCTTGAGTTCCTGTAGGATCTCTTCATTTGAGTTGATGAGGGTTGTATCCGTTTTTTGTTGGCATTTTCTGTATCTCGTGTGAGGATATGATAGTTAAAAGAATAGAGGTGTAACACACAAGTTATTATATATTGGTAAACGGAATAGAAAATGCTGACAAATTGTTCACAGTTGAAAAATGGTTTAATTAGGAATAAAAGAGTATTAGTGATTGTATGGGTTAGTATTCAGTTGTGGTTTTAAGTTTTTAAGTTTTTACCGGTTGCGCATTTCTAAATGCTTTTCAAAAATAATTTTGAGATAGAGTGTCCGTGCTGTTTGCTCTGATCTGATTAGTTTTGGGAATTCTACCTGTTTTTATGTTAAAAAAGTGGCTCCAATTTGCAAAAATTCTTGTGGTCAAAACAATTTTGATTGGTCGGTAGAGGTCATGTGAATGTAAAAAATTGATTTTGCGCCAAGACTGTTTTTATATTAAAAAAGTGGCTCCAGCAAAAATTCTTGTGGTCAAAACAATTTTGATTGGTCGGTAGAGGTCATGTGAATAAAAAATTGGTTTTGCGCCAAGATTGAGAAATGACTCTTTCACAACAAATATGTGTGTGTGTGTGTGTGTGTGTGTGTGTGTGTGTGTGTGTGTGTGTGTGTGTGTGTGTGTGTAGCAGAGTAATTCGTGGTGGCAGGGATGGTCAGTAAGAATGTGTCTGAAAGCAATGGGGGGTATTTTAGCATGTCAAAATATATTTTTCAGCTTTTGTCTTATACGGAGAAGTGCGTGTGTGTGTGTGTGTGTGTATATATAAGTCTCTTTGTATGTTGATGTACGCGTGTGTATGTGTGTGTGTATATATATATATGTGTGTGTGTGTGTGTGTGTGTGTGTGTGTGTGTGTGTGTGTGTGTGTGTGTGTGTGTGTGTGTGTACCAGTATTTTTTTTCCCCCTGGTAAAATGGTGTACATTATTCGATTTTTTCAGTAAAATCGGCTCTCTTAATAGAACATCAAAAATCTTAACAAAAAAAGGTGTGAAATGATATTCACTATATATATATACACATACATATATTCACTATATATATATATATATATACATATATACATATATATATGCACATATATTTTTTGTGTTGCACCATAGAGCATGTGTGTCTTGGCGCAAAATCAATTTTTTACATTCACATGACCTCTACCGACCAATCAAAATTGTTTTGACCACAAGAATTTTTGCAAATTGGAGCCACTTTTTTAACATAAAAACAGGTAGAATTCCCAAAACTAATCAGATCAGAGTAAACAGCACGGACACTCTATCTCAAAATTATTTTTGAAAAGCATTTAGAAATGCGCAACCGGTAAAAACTTAAAAACTTAAAACCACAACTGAATACTAACCCATACAATCACTAATACTCTTTTATTCCTAATTAAACCATTTTTCAACTGTGAACAATTTGTCAGCATTTTCTATTACGTTTATATATATATATATATATATATATATATATATATATATATATATATATATATATATATATATATATATATATATATATATATATATATATATATATATATATATATATATATATATATATATATATATATATATATATATATATATATATATATTATTGGCAGTATCGGTAGAGCGTTGGACACCATGCTTTGTGGCATTGAATAACGGCCCTTTACGTTCTGAGTTCAAATCCCGCCTAGGTTTGCTCTGCCGTTCATCATTACAGGGTCGATAAAAGAAAGTACCAGTAACTTCTCACTCCTCTCCAATTTGCTGGCCTTGTGCCTAAATCAGAAACCCTTATTACTATTGTTGTTGTTGCTGCTGCTGTTGTTGTTTTGGAAGCTGAATGAACGAATTTATACAAATACGTTAAAATGTACGAAATTCCACGGAGACCTTTTAAAAAGACTCACGTTATTAGCAAGATAAATTAGGGAAAGTTTTAGAAATACACATACATATATATATGTCGGTGTTCTTCAACTCTTTACATTCCAGCCGATATATGTTCTCTTAGGGATTGAAAGATTGGGTATTGAATTGTTTAGATTAAAATATACTTCAAAAGAAAATCGAAAGACAAAACTCTAAGGGCAAAACAAAGAATTTAATAGGAATTTCTCAACTCCAACCAAACGTAAGTTAATGCTACAAACAATGGCAAGAACGTCATGAGTTCACTAAGAAAGTTTTCAACTGACAAGCTCGGTTAACAAGGTCAATTTTCTATTTAGCAGTTTGGACATTCGGTTTCCTCCCACACACACACATACATACATACATGGTGGCTGCCAACTCGTTTTCGAGTACGGCCACTACCTTATATCCATGTAGGAGAACCCCTACCGATGCACTGAACGAGTGTGACTTTTTAGTCCAGCCAGCGACCTGAAAACTCTGGTACAAACACTACACTTATGACAATTATTGACACATAGTGCTGGGCCCATGGTACCATGTGACGACAAGTGCAGAGAGATCTCCAAATATAAAGCAATGCCTGTGCCGTGAAGCTTTTAGAGTGAGTGAGTGAGTGAGTGAGTGAGTGAGTGAGTGAGTGAGTGAGTGAGTGAGTGAGTGAGTGAGTGAGTGAGTGAGTGAGTGAGTGAGTGAGTGAGTGAGTGAGTGTGTGTGAGTGTGTGTGTGTGTGTGCGTGTGCGAGTCTGTGAGTCTGTGTCCTCCGATTACGCGACATAGGTGTTGATTTTCTTTCTTTCCATTTCGAGGCTAGCGATAATGATAATTAATGCTGAAGATGTAGCATGAGCGAACATTAAAATTAAGTCGCAATGAAGTATTCTATACCAAGTTAACCACATAACAATAAATTAACGTTTATCTCGCATCTTGGCAATCATGTGTTGACAACAACTTGACATTTGTTCTGTGTTGACTCTGGTGATGATAAATAAAAGACAACAACAACAACAACAAAAACAAAAAAGAGACAAACATGAAACTACTTGTACCATGGTAATACTTTATTGATGTTTGTAATAGTTGTTTGTACTTTTGGTACAAGGCCAGCAATTACCCTGGTGCAATTACTGGTACTTTATTTTATCGACCTCGTAAGGATGAAAAGCAAAGCTAACCTCGGCGGGACTTGAATTCAAAACGTAAAGGGCCATAACTATGCTGCAAAGCATGATGTCTGACGCTCCACCGATACTCCCAAAAAATCCACCGCCCTATTGATGTTTATAATAGTGATTTCATTTATTGGCCACAACGGCCGACATATAGGGGGCAATACAAAGACAAGGGGCAGTGGGGATTAGTAAAAACAATTTAATAGAAAAAGCAAAGAAAGATAGATTGAGAAGAAAGAATGGAATGTAGGATCAGAAAATATAAAAAGAAAACGGAAAAGGAAGGGAAAGGCAAGGGTTCTAGTGTCACAGAAGACTGGGAGGAGGAAGGGAGAGAGTGATGGGCCTATGGCGCGGCGGTATTGAGGCAGCACCCTATGGCGCAAGACCTCAAAACCATTCCCATTAAATGCTACTATACTACGAAACTATGTTTGTATATTGTCTATTGTTGATAACCTAGAAGTTCAAACACCTTCTCAGTTGATAAATAGTTTTCTACAGTAAAACCAAATAAAGCCAATTTTGGTAGATCGCGCGTTCGTATCAATATATCATTGACAATCATACATTCACTTGATACAAAGCAGGTAAAGCTATTACTGTTACTCTGGGATAAATTCAATCACTAACTTTCAGTCAATGTAGTCATGATAAGTTTACTTTTAACATGAAATAATTTGAAGCTTTTAGTGGTGAGTTGGTATTGTCTGTCTTTCTTCTCTAAAGATAAAGAACCTCGGTTCACGAAGCCTCTCATCACGAACAAATCGGTTCACAAACAATTTTTTCGAACATAAAACGTCTCGGTTCAGGAAAGGCTTCTACAACCGGTCAGGTACAATCGGCAGTGATCTCTCCCGATTCTGGAATTGATAATGCACTGGGTAATTACTGGCCTTGTGCCAAATGTAGAAACAATTATTAAAGGTAATAAAATATTTAATTATAGAATACTAAAATTGTAAAAGATGAAATATATACAATTATAAATGACCTAAACATATAGAAATTATGAGATAGTGAAGTAGTTGAATACGTGATAAACTAGCAGCACAAAATGAATAAACACGCCATCTATATTGGGTTATATTTAAATTTAAATTAAATTTTATTATTGTAAAATAATAATCTCTATAGACGAGTTTAAAATATTTTAATCTTATTAAAAATTAATAGCTTCCGATCCGATTATTTTCAGAAAGCGTGGAAATCAATGGATGTAATGAAACAGAAATGTATTTAGAAACTATATTAAATGGAGTACCACCACCTTGTTAGCGAATATCTCAGAAAATCTCTGCATAATAGATTAAATGGCGCTCAAATTATGGCGTATCATTTGCTAGACTTTACTCACAGTAACTATAGCGTCATTCACAGTTAGTTGACGTATAGGTATTTTAGCTTAAAATTTGTAAAAAAAACAAACTGTTTTTGACTCGATCACCACTAGTAATTACGTTTGTATTAATATGATTAAACACGTGTTTAAATAATATAAATTAATGGCTATGAAGATAATTTACCTCAGGGTCGCCCGCCCTGATCTAACACATTTCTGATCAAAGAGTTTCCAACCTTGACCATTCTCTAATTTTTCAGACATACTGCATCGAGGACAATAATGTCCTTCTCCTTTAAGACAGTAGGATGACATTTCAAGGAGATTTGGCTGCTATTTCTACCAAGACAAATGACCATTTATACAAATTAATTGATTAATAAAGTTGCACTATATTGAACTCTATATTCTGGATATATATTTCCATAGTTTATATTTATATTTTATTCTACTCTAAACCATGAGAGTAGATAGAATATGACTTAATCACACGTTTGGATTTAATTAAGTACATTTATTCTCCTGTCACCCTTCACCAAATAATTTATTTCAAACTCAATTGATGAAACTGACTTTGGGAAATTAGCTTCAAAACGGAAGTATGGAAATTGTCCAAAATAATGCACTGAATATTTCAAATACTCAATGAAAAATTGTGGAATGAAAAGAATTCTTCCACGAGGGAATAATTAATATAAATTAAATTACTTTTTGTTAATAATTTTTTTTTTTTCAATGTATTTGCCATTTTTTTTTATTTTATATTTTTTAATTTTTTTAGTGTCATTATGGGGTTTTCCTCTTTGCTGTCGTTTATGTATTTATGAATATCATAATTGAACTATTTGTACTGGCCAAAACAAATTACATAATTTCCTCTGTATATCTTACATTTTATATCACAATAAAAATTATTTGTTTCTTTCTTATTGTATATAATAAAATGTTATCGATTTTCTTTTGGCAACAGAAAGTTGTTTGCCACAGGGAAACCAATATCGATTTCTTTTGGCGAGACATATGCCGACATATTTGTAGGGTGAGAAGCACAGTATATTGTGATATTCACTCCCTTGTGAAACTTATTAAGGATGAGATTCAATTAAATTCATGTTAGGTAATAACGCGAACGTGAGCGTAAAACAAATTTATGTATTAAGTCTAAGAGCCGCTACTTCTCCGAATTTAGATATCACAGCTTCGATACTATGTATACTATGTACATGTGGTTAGAATGTCTCAGAATAAATCGCTGGACAGATTTTACGGCAAAACCAACCGGCAAGAGACCAAGGGCTAGACCCCGAGCAAGACGGTTGGATAACATCCATGAGCTTGGCTGGTCACGCTTGGGGATTCAGTCGGATAAGTTGAAGATGGTTGCTTCTGACAGGACCTGCTCGAAGGAGTGTTTGAGGACTACCCCCACGACCCTCTCAAGAATAAGTGGGCGAAGAAGAAGAACTAAGTGTAGAGAAACAGTGAGTCGACCCTCTTTCCAAATAGACAATCTAAATACACAAAAGGGAATGTTTCTCACAAGGGATCGAGATCATGTCTGTTCAGAAGCTCGACTCTGAAAATAAACTTTTTTTTTTTTTTTTTTGACATACACAAGTCTAAGTTTGGATTGGACATAGATTTGTTTAAATATTCACGTCTGACAAGAGTGGTAGATTGGCAGTATCGGCAGAGCGTCGAACAATATGCTTTATGGCACAGAGATACGTCCCTTTACATTCCGAGTTTAAATCTCACCGAGGTTAGCTTTGCCTTTCATTCTTACAGGGTCCGATAAAATACAGAATCAGTAACACACTGGGGTCAATTTAATCGACTTTCCCCTCCCCGAAAATTGCTGGCCTTGTGCCTAAATCAGAAACCAATATTCACGTCTGACTCAAAGGCATGACGAACTTGAGTGAAATGAATTGGATTCAATTACATATCAAAATAAAGTTTGTTGCGGTGTAATTGATAGGAATATATTCCTGGATTTATTGGAACGTTACTGAAACAACCAACCGGGAGATTAACTTTTGGTTCTTTGTTGCAAGCGAATATGGTGATTTCTTATATAAATATAAATTTCTAAATCTGAATAGATGTGGTATATTCAATAGATTCCTCTACATTATTTGATTGATACAAGTTTATTAACTCCGGGAAGAGGCTAGGTGGAGTGTGGGTGACGAGAAGCAACCTTCAGCCCTATTATATTTCAATTGAAAATTGAAAAAGGATAAAAATAAATACTGAAAAATTCTTTTTGTCCCGTCTTTACAAATGAATAAATATTATATTAGTAAATAGAAACAATTATATTAGTAGACTAGAAGGGGGCGGTGGATTGGCAGTATCGGTAGAGAGTCGGACGCCATGCTTTGCAGCAAAGAGTTACGGCCCTTTATGGTCTGAGTTCAAATCCCGCCGAGGTTAACTTTGCCTTTCATCCTTACGGGGTCGATAAAATAAAGTACCAGTAATACACTGGAATAATTGCTGACCTTGTGCCAAAAGTAGAAACAATTGTGTTAGTAGACTGATTGATTGAACATGTATTGAAATTATATCATTCTTCAAGTGTCCATTCTTTTTTCACTTGTATAAATATATGACATACATCAAGCCATCTCTTAATGTTTTGAAATCATTTGAATCTTTTGAATGCCATTAACAATCGTCACGTCAAGAGTACTCAAACTATACGGTCATATAAAAATATCAACTCGTGGTGTGAGTAGGTTATGTCTGGAAGGAATGTTCGCTAGTAAGAGAAGCAGAGGCCGGCAGCCAAAATGAGGGCTTGATAATGTCAACCTATGGACTGGACTGGACTTGATATTTGCTCTTTAAACTCTGTTGCTGGTGATTGAACTTTGTGGAGAAAGATATCTCATGCTGAGTTTAACGTCAATGTTGTAAGAAGTAACAATGACAGGATTGCTTTACTAACACACAAATCTACTTGAAATAAATAGAAACGATCACTTTATTTCTTCAAGCATTGATTAGATAAAAGTTACGAACATATTTTACTAAGAGAATAAAAAAGATTGAAATAGATCTCATGATAAAATATACTGCAGTAATTTATTAACTAAATATGAGCCACTACATTCTACGTTCCTTTCCATTAACTGTTTTCCCCCTGATTTGTAAAACATACAACACTTTACGTACCAACACAATACCCTGATTGATACAATGAATTCAATATAGTATCAAATTTGAATGATCGATGTGTTCTTCCCTAAATGAGCTAAGTGTCTGGATGCTTGGAGCAGTCATAGTAGTCACTTTACTCCATGCAGCTCTTATCTGTTTATTTGCGGCATCAACACGTAAAATCCGAAGGAGTGTTATGTATGTAACAAAGCTGAACCATAGAATTACAAGCTCAATCCGTCGGACGTGCTGCGACAGTTTCCGTCCGTCAAAGTAGTCGGCTTAAATCGATTTGTGGTTATGGTAGAAGAAACTTGTCCAAGACGCAAAGAAGGAAGATCGAACTCAGAATGTTAACTACTCTTCCATACTAACGCTCCATGGTGTATTTAGTGGTTTAAAACCTGTTAAGACCTTTTACGCATTTCAGCGACATTCTTTCCTCATTAGCACGCCTTTCAATTCCCAGTACTTCTGTGCGATTCTCATTCTAGCTACCGATACAAAGTTCAATCCTTACTCTCTATTCAATACGTTTCTTAGGTAACAAAACGTTTTCACACCTTCCATGTTTGCACTATTCACAAGATCCAGCTAAACTCTTTCTCTCTGCCTGCAGCTCTCCAATACACTTACACTTAGAAGACATAAACATCACAGAATCTTAATCCTTATTCTCTGAAATATAAAACTTTTTTGCCTAGTTGAACAAAGATCAAAATTTACCACACGTGAATTTAAAAATAATGTAAATTGTATATCAGTTGTTTATGGCAATGGTGGATTTGTTCTATCGATTATGTTGAGTGTTACTTTAACATGAATGTCAAAACAAGGAATAGATTTCGGTTCTATAATTCAACAAACTACTCAAGTGTACAGTGAGCTCGTTGTTTTTACAGTTGTATACGACGAATATGTGGACTTGGATAACGTGATGCCTTCCTTAAAGACGGACAGAATTCAAGCCATATACTTACATCATATTATTCAGTCAACCAGTTGCAACAGAAAGTAGACACATGTGTAAAATGCGAAACATTGTAGTAGTAAAGTATAAAAGTTGAAAATTATGACACTTCTATATTTTTGAAAAGCATTAATGTCAGCAATTACATTAAATGTTTCAAAAAAGAAATTCTATTACGTGTTTTTTCGTCGGAGGCCAAATCTTGGGAATATGTTTGCTTGTGATATTATGTGTGATATTATGTGTGATATGAGCGAACATTATCCAAGATAGAATTCTTCAGATTTTACTAACATGCCAATTGGTCAACAATTCTTAAATAATTATTTGCAGAATATTAATTGCTTTATCGAGGCAAATTGCTGAAAGCATAAACTCATAATGATAGTTGCGCTGAAAAAAAAAAGTAAAGTAACGGAAAAGAGTTTGTTGGTTTCATGTTTAAATAAAGATTCCCCTTGCCAGAAATGTATCCTTCAGGGTTGTACTAAATGTTTACTGAGCAATCATTCACAATAACGTCAGTTCATTGTGTACAAAATTAGATTTTCTAGGGCAGGGATATAGTTAATGGAATAGTCTCCATTATCCACTGGAATTTAAATTAAATCCAAGGTTGACCCACGGCAAGATTTGAAGCTATTAACTGATATAGGATTAAAGCTAAATAAATTAAGTAAAAAAGAACAAACAAACAAACAAACAAAACAAAACAATCTCACTATCCACCATTGCTGCCAACTCACAGCCTTCAGCCATTCTTCACATGAATACTCTGCGAAAAAATATTATTTCAGGTAAACTAGTTTCAAGAAAACCAATAGACTTCACGTCTTCATGCTTCGGCATGTTAGTAATATCAAACTTTTATTATATTATAAATTGCAATGTATTTCGTGTTTACACCGAGTCAAATCAAATCGTCTGTCTATGATCCACTCGCTCCATTCTCAATCATTTGTATATTAAATGAATTTTGGTCAGATGGGATCAAATTAGTATGTTGACACCAAGCCATCTCGCTGTTTCTGTCAGTTTATTTCAACTATCAATCATGTAAAGATTATGGCGTTTGACTAGGTTAAATTTTACACAAAGGACATCCTTTATAAGCTATAGTTAACGAATAAATAAACACATTTCTGGGAAAAGCGAGGATTCCTGCTAAATGAAATCAGGTGACACATAAATTTAAGCAAATATTGATTATTGGCAATGCATCAAAAAAGAGAAATGAACATTTTCTCCCCTTACTTTTCAATTACTCAGGTCTCATCTATTATTATTAGGGCGGTGGATTGGCAGTATCGGTAGAGCGTCGGACAACATAATTTACGGCCCTTTACAGTCTGATTTCAAATCCCATTGAGATTAGCTTTGCCTTTCATCCTTATGGGGTCGATAAAATAAAACACCTGTAAAGCACTGGGGTCGATTTAATTGACCCCCCCCCCCCCCCCAAAAAAAAAAAAATATTGTTGGCCTTGTGCCTAAAGTAAAAGCAATTGTTGTTATTACATTTTATCCTTTTTTAAGTAGAATCTTTGGGCTCTGGTAGTATTCCTCAATGATGCATATTAAGTATCGCTGGAAAATTACCAAGTATAATTTTATTGCAAAAATTATTAATCATCAGGAAAAATCCATATTGATTTGGAACTTTCTCAAACCCTCACTTTAATTTCGTTTTCATTCCGATTTATGTAAAGTGACGAGAACTATTGTGCTTTTCGAAAATAAAAGTTATAAACCTCTTCAATTAAAACTCAATGTTTACTTTAATCCCAACAAAAATATAAATTGAGATGTATTTACGATTATACTGCAGAAAAACGGTAGCTATGGGACGCCAAGAATGAAATATCTTGGTTTTAACATCGATTAAGATGGATACCATCGATTAAGATGGATACCATCCGGCCTTAAATAATGTTGTGGTTGTTTAGTTATTGTCATGTTTCGAGTATTTCTTGGTTTAATCAACTATTACAATGCATTCCTACCGTCATTACATACACTTAGAGCACCATTGAATAAATTATTAGCCAAAAACGAAAAGTGGAAGTGCTGTACTGCAATCCAGGAAGCTTTTGACAAATCAAGAATTTGTTAAATTCAGAGTTGCTGTTAGCACATTTTGATCAATCTCTTTTCATGTGAGTTGCAGCTGGCGTATCCAACGTAGGAATCTGAGCCTTCATCTATCATTATTTTCCTGGTTGTTCTAAGAAAGCCACCATACATGCAGCTCGTTCATTGTGAAAACAAGAGAGAAATTACAGTCAAGTTGAGAAAGAAGCTTTTGCATTCATATTTGTAGTCAAAACGTTCATAAGATTCTGTGGGGACAGAAGTTTACGCTGCTTAAAGATAATAAATCCTGGTAATTTTTAGTTCCAAGAAAGGCATACCAATGCATACATCAAATCATTTATAACGATAGGTAACTACATTAACAATATACAACTTCAAAATCCAATATCAGTCAATACATGAATTTGATCAAGCTGATGCATTATCTTGTCTTATTAACAATCACACACCTCCAGAAGAAGAGGTCGTCGTGGTAACAGTTGAAGTAGAAATAGCGACACAAAGAATTGTATCAGGTGCAGTCAGGGCGCTATCAATAACAGCAGATCATATTAAATATCACACAGAAAAAAAATAAGCTCCTTCAACAAGTTATCAGTAGCGGGTGGCCAAACATAAATGACGGCATAATAAAACAGCGTTTGAATCGTCGTCACTCATTATCTGTGCTCAATGGATGTTTAGTGTTTGGGTGTGAAGGTGGTGTTGGTGGAGGGTGTGAAGGTGGTGGTGGTGGTGGAGGGTGTGAAGGTGGTGGTGGTGGAGGGTGTGAAGGTGGTGGTGGTGGTGGTGGAGGGTGTGAAGGTGGTGGTGGTGGAGGGTGTGAAGGTGATGGTGGAGATAGTGATGCTATAGATTATGCAGATGGTTGAAATAGTGATGTGGAGGGGGGGGGGGGATTGTAGATTGCGATGGTGTGATGGTGTGGGGGAGATTATTGAGAAGATGGTGGTGTTGATGGTGAAGATGGTGGTGTTGAGGGTGAAGGTGGTGGTGTTGATGGTGAAGGTGGTGTTGGAGATGATGATGGTGGTGGGGCTGGTAGCGATCGTGAAGTTGGGGATGGTGGTGATGAAGGTGGTGGAGATGGTGGTGGAGATTGTAAAGGTAGTGTTGGGGGTGGTGGTGATGAAGGTGGTGGTGGTGATGGTGTGGGAGATTGTAAAGGTGGTGTTGGCGCTGTAGGTGATGGTGGTGAAGATGATGTTGGCGATGGTGGTGGTGGTGGAGATGATGGTGGCGGTGGTGGTGGAGATGATGGTAGTGGTGGTGGTGGAGGTGTTAATGATAAGAGTAGTAGTGCTCTTGGTTCTTTATTTCCTACGTCCTCTCTGTTCAAGAGGACTTATGATCACTTTTATCCTTCGGCTATGATATGTCCAAGAACATATAACGTTGAATGTTTCCATTCCATCTCAAGACGCTGGAGTATCATTAGATGGCTTGGCTGCAATTTGTAACAGACAAATAATGTCTACTAAGATCTATCCTTATAACGTTTAATTGTTTAAATCTAGCCGGCGGGTTAACTTTGGATTTTATATATCTGCAATAAATACAATATTTACAAATAATAATTGTTTCTACTTTTTGGCACAAGGCCAGCAATTATCCCCAGTGCATTACTGGTACTTTATTTTATCGACCCCGCAAGGATGAAAGGCAAAGACAACCTCGGCGGGATGTAACAGCTATAATAATTGTTTCTACTTTTTGGCACAAGGCCAGCAATTACTCAGTAGATTACTGGTACTTTATTTTAACGACCCCGTAAGGATGAAAGGCAAAATAAACCTCGGCGGGATTTGAACTCAGAATGGCAAGGGCCGTAACTCCGTAACTCTATACGTCAAAGCATGGCGTCCGACGCTCTACCGATACTGCCAATCCACCGTCATTATACAAAATAATTGTTTCTACTTTTGACACAAGGCCAGCAATTACACAGTGCATTACTGGTACTTTATTTTATCGACCCCGTAAGGATGAAAGGCAAAGTCAACCTCGGCGGGATTCGTCATAATAATGGTTTCTTATATAGGCACAAGGCCAGTAATTTGGGGGGAAGGGAAAGTCGATTAAATCAACCACAGTGCGTGACTGGTGCTTTATTTTATCGACCCCATAAGGATGAAAGGCAAAGTTAACCTCAGCGGGATTTGAACTCAGAATGGCAAGGGCCGTAACTCTATGCGTCATAATAATAGCACGATTCAATAATCTCCATCCCTTTTACGCCAAATGTAATTATCAACAGATTATCACGTTCGCTAGTAATAATTAGTTTTTAAAGTTGTTAAGATCAATAAAATCTATAACCAGAAAGCATACTAACCGTGACAATCCCTTCCTTTTTGCTTTCCAGATACGATATATCTAGGATCAGATTGTGGAATAAGCACTTTATTAAAGCTTATTCGGATTTGAAGGCGATTTGGTTGTTATTTCTAACAGGTTCAACGACCACGTAGAGGCTGTTGGTTGTGTCGTATGGCAATGGTTTTCTGATACCATGATTAGGATATCTCGCATTAATCAAATATTATTAAATATGAAATGGGTTCATGGAAACATAATCAAGTAAATGAGTAAGTTTAAAGGTACGTGGCATTCAGGTTAGAGTGTTCGACTCATGGTTGTTAGGTCGTGAGGTCAATTCCTGGCTCGGGCGATAGGTTGTGTCTTTGAGCAAGACATTTTATGGCTTTGTGCCTAAAGTAGAAACAGTATTACACTCACTTAAACGAATAATACACATACCCGCATATGTAAATTTTTCTCTCTCTCTCTCTCTTTCACCCCCCCCCTCTCTCTCTCTCTCCCGTTATATATATATATATATATATATATAGCATTTATATTCAATGTATATTATGCTATTGAAAGTTGACGTCCATAATAATTGTCGAAGAAAAAGATGAAAATCTAAAAGAGTGTCCACGGTTGTATATAAGTCGATCGACTTTCGTCAAATCGGACCGAGGAAACAATGTTTCCGTTTGTCTTTCCAATTGCTAATACTCTCTATCGGTCGCAAGTCCAGGTAGAAAGAGCAACGTGAAATAAAGTGTCTTGTTCAAGGACATAACGCATTGCCTGGTCTGAGAATTGAATCCAATTCTCTAACCACTCAGCCACGCGCCTTCACGGTTGTATAATATGAACTTAAACATTTTAAAAACGTTAATTTCCTCAACATGCAATCTTCAGATATTTCTATTAAAAACTTCACTACCAACCTTTTAATATTTGATTCTACATTAGATATAGTTGTTCGAGATCAGCTTATAATTTCTCTTCTAATTACATCCTGGTTGTAAACATATATTAAGAAAATCCTGATATTGATATTTTTTAGAAAATATAGTTTAAAACCTCTGGATTACTTATTGACATTTGCCTAATACCTAATTATTCCGTTTGGGGGCAAAAACGTATCGTTTGTGCGGAATTATTGCTAATGAAGTTATCGGTTCTTCATTGCAAATACGAGGAGGCGTTAAACACCATTTTTTCTCGAAGAGAATTCTTATTAGGTTTGCATTCTAATGTTGATATATAACTCTGAGAAACTCACTGAAACCAAACCAAACACGGAAAACATTCCAGGTTTTCAGTTCAGTAACGATCAAGATTATTTACAAATAATATCATGTTATAGATTATCGGTTATTTGTTTGTTATCGCATGCATACACTTGTGTGTGTGTATGTGTGTGTGTGTGTATGTGTGTATGTGTATATGTGTATGTGTGTGTGCGTATGTGTGTGCGTGTGTGTGCGCGTGTGTGTGCGTGTGCGTGCGTGTGCGTGCGTGTTTGTGTGTGAGTGTGTGTGAGTGTGTTTGTGCGAGTATGTTTGTATGAGTGTGTTTGTGTGAGTGTGTTTGTGTTTGTGTGAGTGTTTGTGTGAGTGTGTTTGTGTGAGTGTGTTTGTGTGAGTGTGTTTGCGTGAGTGTGTTTGTGTGAGTGTGTTTGTGTGAGTGTTTGTGTGAGTGTTTGTGTGAGTGTTTGTGTGAGTGTTTGTGTAGGTGTGAGTGATTGTGTGTATGTGTGAGTGATTGTGTGTATGTGTGAGTGATTGTGTGTATGTGTGAGTGATTGTGTGTATGTGTGAGTGTTCAAAGCAGATATTCAGAATGTTTCTCAGCTGAATATCCATAAAACTTTATGAAAATTTATTTGTATTTAAAACGAATATTAACCACTGCTAATAATTTCTAATTAACTTAGTTTTTAATGTTATCTGCTTCAAATATATTAACACGAGATTATACAATGCTCTCTCTTAGGTGGAAAGTGACTCTCAATCATTTATTTTCTAAACTATTTTCTTTTATTACATAAATTAAAGTACATTCTTGTGCATTTACTAAATGGTTATTCCATCACTACTTTTACAACTTCTACAATTACACTAAAAACTATACTTAACTAGTGAGGTCACTATAAGCCTGAAACATAACCGATTGTCTCCCAAACTTCAGAAGAAAAAAAATGAAATTGATATTCATTTCTAATGCAGGCATGGACATTTGGGATCTATTTAATTAGCTTTACCCTTCCCCAAATCAAATACTGGGGTCAATTTAACTAGGTTTACCCTTTCCCCAAATCAAATACTGGGATTGGTTTAACCAAGTTTATCCTTCCCCAAATCAAATACTGGGGGTCTATTTAACCAGGTTTACTCTACCCCTTAAAAATGTTCTGTTCTTGTGCTTAAATTAGGGATCAATATTCATTATTATGTACATCAACATAAATATAATGCTTGGTATACAAATATAAGAAGAGATAAACGGTAGAACGATAAATGTATAATAGAAAAATCGAATGGTTCATAACAAAGAGATGTCATACAGCGGTGACACAGGATTGAGACCATACAAATATAATATTTATGTGTTCTCAATGAAACATTAGTCATATTAACACACACACACAGTCGTGTTAACACACACAGTCATGTTAACACACACACACAGTCATGTTAACACACACACACAGTCGTGTTAACACACACAGTCATGTTAACACACACACACAGTCATGTTAACACACACACACAGTCATGTTAATACACACACAGTCATGTTAACTCATACGCACTACAAATGTTCACACATACAAAAATATTTGCATCAGTATCTACCTTCCTACCTACCTATTATATACCTGGAGATGAGGGTTGCACATTTTTTCGGGGGTATGTGTAACCCATATGTAATGTCTCGCCCTATTGGGGAAAATCGAATAATTTTTAAATTTCATTTGTGATAGTATTTTACACGTTTTTATTGTATGTAAACTTCCCCCTTTATATTTGTCCCCTTCTTTTGTGCCCCTGTGGCTAATAAAAAAACATATCTATCTACTACCTATCTCCCTCACTATTTACCTATCTATCTACATACATGTGTATGTGTGCGCCTCTCTCTCTCTCGCTGTAGTAAATCGTAACTGTTATCATGAACAGGATAAGAGAACTCAGTAACTATAGTAGTGTGAAATATCAAATAACTTGTAGTAATTATGGTGA
>OZ024753.1:30633245-30643245 GCA_964016885.1 Eledone cirrhosa | reverse complement strand
GATGGTCATATTCGGAAGGTCTTCGATTATGCGTCTGCTTTATCAGGGCTGGTCTTAAGCAGCAACAACAACAACACTGCTATAACCATCACTATCACTATAACAAATCACAACAACAACAACAACACCAACAACATAACAACACCATAACAACACCAACAACACCATAACAACAACAACATCAATAACACTGCTATAACCACGACCATCACTATCACTATAACAAATCAGTGCAGCAGCAACAGTAGCAACAACATCAACAACAACAACAACAAAACAGCAACAGTAGCAACAACATCAACAACAACAACAAAACAAAACAGCAACAACAACAACAACAACAGCAGCAACAGCAGCAACAGCATCATCAGTAAGAGCAGTAACAACTGTAGCAATGACAGCAGGGGTAGTGCCAGTTGTGGAAATACCATAGTTGCAGGAACAGCAGCAGAACTGTTGGTTGGAGCAGTAGTGGTGGGGGGTGGGGGGTGAGGGATTATTGGGGGGGGGGTAGTGATGGTGGGGTGGGGTGGGGGTAGTGGTAGTGATGGTGGTGGGGGTTATTGGTGGTGATGGTGGTGGTGGTGGTAGTGATGGTGGGGGTGGTGGTAGTGATGGTGGGGGTGGTGGTGGTGGTGGTGATGGTGGTGGTTATGGTGGTTATGGTGGTGGTGGTGGTGATGGTGGTGGAGGTGGTAGTGGTGGTGGTGGAGGTGGTGGTGATGGTGGTGGTGGTGATTGTGGTGTGTGTGAAAGTGTGTGTGTGTGTGTGTGTGTGTGTGTGTGTGTGTGTGTGTGTGTGAAAGTGTGTGTGTGTGTGTGAAAGTGTGTGTGTGTGAAAGTGTGTGTGTGTGAAAGTGTGTGTGTGTGAAAGTGTGTGTGAAAGTGTGTGTGTGTGTGTGGCGGTGGTGATTTTATTAACAGTGGTGGTAGTGTTGGTTGTAATAGTAGTAGTGGTGGTGATAGTGGTGGTGGTAGTAGTAGTAGTGATGGTGGTGGTAGTAGTAGTAGTGGTGGCAGTAGTAACAATGATGGTTGTAATAGTGGTAGTAGTAGTGGTGGTAGTAGCTGTAGTGGTGGTAGTAGTAGTGGTGGTGGTAGCTGTAGTGGTGATGGTGGTGGCAGTTACTACAGTCATGCTTGTAATGTTTATCAACAGTGTTTGCTGCTAAACTTAAGTTCTTACCATGTACCGGCGTATTGAGATTTTCGGAAGCGTATAATACCGAACTAAAAGGTATTGGCTTGTACACTGGCCGAGTAAAGCTATCAGACCTGAGTACTGGAGAGGTTAAAGATAATGGCCCGAGATCTGGCAGATTAAATGATATCGGACTGAGGACTAGCAGGTTAAATGATATCGGACCGAGGACTGGCAGATTAAATGATATTGGACCCGAGGACTGGGAGATTAAATGATATTGGACCCGAGGACTGGCAGATTAAAGATATTGGACCCGAGGACTGGCAGATTAAAGATATTGGACCGAGGACTAGCAGATTAAATGATATTGGACCCGAGGACTGGCAGATTAAAGATACTGGCCCCGAGGACTGGGAGATTAAATGATATTGGACCCGAGGACTGGCAGATTAAAGATATTGGACCGAGGACTGGCAGATTAAAGATATTGGACCGAGGACTGGCAGGTTAAACGATATTGTCCCCGGGTACTGGAGAGATTAAAGATACTGACTCCGAGGACTGGCAGATTAAATGATATTGGCCCAGGGGACAGGCAGATAAAAGGAGTATAGGTAAAATATGTGGATTAATGGAACCGCAATCAAGTACTAGTGGATTTATAATAACAGAAACTGAACTTGGTACCAATGGATTAATAAGTTATTTGACCGATGTTAATTTGACCACCAACAACAATAACAACAACAATAACAACACCAATATCAACACCAATAACATCAAAACACCAACAACAATAACAACACTAATAACAGCATTAAAATAACAGCAATAATAATAACAATATCAACACCAATAATAGCAACAAAAAAAAACAAAAAAAACAACAACAACAAAACAACAACAGCATCAACATCACGACAACAATAACATAAACATCAACATCAACAACACCACCACTATCAACAAGAATAGTGACAACACCACCACCGCCACCACCACCACTACTACCAACAACATCAGTAACACCACCACCACCACTACTACCAACAGTAACAACACCACCACCACCACTACTACCAACAACATCAGTAACACCACCACCACCACTACTACCAACAACAGTAACAACACCACCACCACCACTACTACCAACAACAACAGTAACAACACCAGCCATCATCATCAAAAGCAACAAACATCACCATCACCAATAACAACAAGAATGACAACTAACCTGGCAACAAATGTCAATAAATAAATAACATAAACAAGAAAGTAAACAAGAAAGTAAAAACAAAATTTAAAAAAAAATAGTTGTTTCTACTTTTGGAACAAGGCCGGCAATTACCCCAGTGCATTACTGGTACTTTATTTTATCGACCCCGTAAGGATGAAAGGCAAAGTTAACCTCGGCGGGAAATAAAAATAAATAATTGTTTCTACTTTTAGGCACAAGGCCAGCAAATTACCCCCAGTGCATTACTGGTACTTTATTTTATCGACCCCGTAAGGATGAAAGGCAAAGTTAATCTCGGCGGGATTTGAACTCAGAATGGCAAGGGCCGTAACTCTATACGTCAAAGCATGGCGTCCGACCCTCTACCGATACTTGTTTCTACTTTAGGCACAAGGCCAGCAATTACCCAGTGCATTACTGGTACTTTATTTTATCGACCCCGTAAGGATGAAAGGCAAAGTCAACCTCGGCGGGATTTGAACTCAGATCGTAAAGGGACGTAACTATGCTACCGATACTGCCAATAAATAATGAACATTCACAAAAGTAAAGCAAACGTCAGTGACATTACAAAAAATTTAACCAATGAGAAGACAGCAAGAAATTTGATGTAAGTACAATACTTCCGCATGCTTTTTGTTCATAGTTTCAAATACAGTGACTGTTTAAAACTGACCCGGTTCTATCATCTAAAACAGACCGTTTAAAAGTGTTCATACATTATATTTAAACCTCCCGTCATAATTCTATTTTTCTGTTCCCGTTTACAAACTTATGACAAAGGTTTTGGCTGTCCAGTGGTAACATTACTTCATTTAATAATTGTTTCTACTTTCGGCACAAAGCCAGCAATTATCCCAGTGTATTACTGGTACTTTATTTTATCGACCCCGTAAGGGTGAAAGGCAAAGTTATCCTCGGCGGGATTAATAATGGAGTAGATACATATTCTTCTGAACACACGCATACATATTCTTCTGAACACACGCATACATATCCTTCTGAACACACGCATACATATTCTTCTGAACACACGCATACATATCCTTCTGAACACACGCATACACATTCTTCTGAACACACGCATACATATCCTTCTGAACACACGCATACATACATATATATACATATATATACACTCAGAATTTAAACAATTTTTAAACAAATAAATATTGCTCAGCACTATATGACATTATGTAGAAACAATTAATGATATGTTAATTCTATGTAAGGACATCTTGTTAAATAATGTTTTAAACATCAGTTTATTAATGGAGACGCGAATTATTTAACAAATGTCACAAAATATTTGATTACTTTCAAAATTAATTGAAACCGGTTTGCAATATTTTTTTTAAAATTATTATTAGAAATACAATAACAAATAGTCTAAGCATTTTGTTATAATACTAATTACTGCAGTAACAGTAATTGGCAACCAACAATAAAGTTGGTTTTTATTAGTACAATAGTACCTGTGCTACAACAATAACATCATAAAACTATTACTATTATAATGACATTCCAGTTCTATTATCACAGTACTATTACCTCTACAGTAACACCACAGTACTAATACCTCTATAGTAACATCACAGTACTATAACCTCTATAGTAACACCACAGTACTATTACCTCTATAGTAACATCACAGTACTATTACCATTATAGTAACATCACAGTACTATTACCTCTATAGTAACATCACAGTACTATAACCTCTATAGTAACACCACAGTACTATTACCTCTATAGTAACATCACAGTACTATTACCATTATAGTATCACCACAGTACTATTACCATATAGTAACATCACAGTACTATTACCATTATAGTAACACCACAGTACTATTACCTCTATAGTAATATCAATATTATTGCCATTATAACAACACCACAGTACTATTACCTCTATAGTAACACCACAGTACTATTACCTCTATAGTAACATCACAGTACTATTACCTCTATAGTAACATGCCATACCTATTATCACTACAATAACGCTACCACTAATGTCATCTCTACAATAACACTACAATTACAATATCACTACAGTACTATTATCATACGACACATAACTAAGACCAGAATATTCTAAAAATAAACGATAGACATGAAATTACATAATTGCAAAGTTCAGTTTTTCCCTCCAAACAAATAAGCTGACAATATAGATAGCTGGAAATTACAAACTCAAATACCATAGCTGTCAAAGTTCAACTCATACACAGATTTATTTCTATTACTTAATTATATAAATATTTCACATGAAAATATAGAATAAAAACGAAAGAAAATGGAAGCCAAATGTCTCTTATGTCACAGCATGCTGTCGTATAACAAAAACAAGGACATATTGGATAAAGTATTTCTAAAGTATGTCTGAATAAAGGTAGCGGAAGCAGGTAGTGGCAGGTTAAGGGTTGCTTCACCAGTGACAATAGGTTAAGGTTTCCTCTTGAAGTAGACGACATTATATAAGCTACAGCGGCAAACGATAATAACAGCAGCAGCAACAACATCCATGACAACTTTATCAACAGCAATAACATCTACTGCAAATCTGCAATTCTCCAACTGGAAGACATTCCACCATAGGTCTTCTTAATCTCAAGGTTGACCTGCTATTTAACAACAATAGCAACACCACCAACATTAACAACAACAGTAGAAATAACAACAACAACAACAACAACAGAATCAACAATAACAACGACTACAGCAGTAGCAAAAGCAGCAACAAGAACAACACCAACAAGAGCAACAACAACAACAGTAACAAAA
The DNA here is from genome assembly GCA_964016885.1 of Eledone cirrhosa. Lineage (NCBI taxonomy): Eukaryota > Metazoa > Mollusca > Cephalopoda > Octopoda > Eledonidae > Eledone > Eledone cirrhosa. Next base: position 30,638,071 of record OZ024753.1, on the reverse strand, counting down.
ACAGCAGCAACAACACCAACAACAAGAGCAACAACAGCAATAACAACAGCAGTAACAACAGCTATAGTCTATATGGACAGTATCTGTAACAAAGCTATAACTTTTTATAACCAATATGAACTATAATGAAACTAAAAGAACAACAATAACAACATCAATAATAACGATAAAAAATATTGACGATAGCCACGCATGCTTGGTCGTTTGAATTGCAAATAGAAATAACAGCCAAATCTCCCTCAAATCATACTCTACCGTTGTTTAAAAAATGGAAGCTAAGGGACACACCAGATAACATATTCCTAAATATGTTATCATTTATTTGAAATAAAGATGGGATGGTCACGACTGGGATGTGTTTGGTGATTGGTTTGATCATTCGAAGCTCACTTCTGTCTGAGCAACAACAAAAACTATAACACCAACAGTAATGGTGAAACATCGGTGACAATAACAGTTGAGGAACAAAAACACCAAAGTACACCATAGCGTCTACAATAACAGTATAAAAGTATTATCAAAAACAGGCAAAACAACAACATTAACAACAATAACAACTTCAACAATGATAACAACAGCAAAAGGATAATTTTATTTTAGAAACTAACACAACTATAAAAAGTCGCCATTCAAAAATAACCGATAACGAAGGCATAATTAGGTCTTTTTGACCAGTTGGGATTAGCTGTCAAAAATCACCCTTAAATCACATCGTACTATTTTAGGAAGAAAAAAAAAAGACAAACGTCTTGAATACTATATATGTAGTGAAAAAGACGAACTGTTTATTTGGTGAAAAAGACGAACTGTATTTGTGGTGAAAAAAAAAAGAGAGAAAAAAAATAGGATGGTCACTGCTAGAAGGCTTTTGATCAAAAGTCTGTTGAACTTCTACGAACACTACAGCAAAATTAACCAAAAGTGATGAGAGATGTTGCAAAATACTTGAAAGACTTGAAATAACACGATATATCAGCATCTTTATAGATTTATTTGAATATAGATTAAGTTGTATGTAGTAAGAAATCTTTACAACACATATACGTTACAAAACTAGGAAAGATTTAATAATAGAAAAGAGAAAAGTTAAGATGTTTTTACAAATACATTTATGTAACTTTACAAGCTAAAAGAGAAATTAGGTGTGAAATAAGTATCAAAGAAAGAAAAACACGAAAGAACAAAACCAAAGAGGTGCGAAAACGAAAATAGAGGAAAAAAGAAAGTAAAAAAAGGGAAGGAAAATATAAACAAATAAGAAGATAAAAGAAGAAAGAACGATATAAAGAGCGAAAGAAATGGGATTTCTAGTGGAAAAAGTACTCGTCTTGATATACCTGCTGGGTATGCAAAGAAAGAAAGGTAAACAAAAGATTTATTATAAAGGGTATGCATGTAAAGGCACAGACACATATATACACACACGTACGTTAGCATGTATATAACATACTATATATATATATATATATATATATATATACTTACCAAAGCCAACCAAAGAAGCTTTTTTTGTAGTTAGTCGCTCCACCGGCTATATAAATAGCCCACAAATTAAACCCAACAGTCTATAGATATTGTGTGCGTGTACGTATACACACATACACACACACACACACACTTATGCGTGTGTTTATGTATGTATGCATGCATGTATGTATAATCACGGTTGCAACGACTTAATTCTAGGTGTACTTCATCAGGAATGATCTGGGGCTAGAAATACCAGCCAAATCTAATTAATTTTGAATGCTTCTAAAAAGACGGGATGATGATGCCTGGAAGGTTTTTGATCATAGATCTACTTCATTATAGTTCTGCAAGGGTTAAACAAAAAAAGTAGACATACATACGTACAGGCACACCGACACATACCAATGCACACATTAATATTTCTTTACTTTCAGCTAAAACACAAAGGGTTCAATTTTCTAAAATAATTTGTAAATTTGAAATTGCAAGCTTCGTTCTTATACGAAATCGTATTAGGTGAACAAACGAAGTAAACTTGCATAAACCTGAGATCCAAACGAGATTGTTATCCCGGACTCGCCAGATGTTAGTCTATAGATGGATGGTGCATATTTCATATAATTTCATAAAATTCTGTATCTATATACTTTTCTATGTGTATATGTTGCTGTTGTTTAACCCAGATCAACACGTGGTCATATACATCTATGGTCTATTGCATTTCAGCCATGATAATTCAGTCTTTTTTTCTAGGACGACATTATCCCAGATTTGACAACCTCTAAAAACCCAAACGAGGAGTACCACGAAAAAAATGCCCCAAAACGGGGAGAAATGAGGCAAAATGGGGAGATTTTACATAATTGTTTCTACGTTAGGCACAAGGCCAGCAATTACCCAGTGCATTACTGGTACTTTATTTTATCGACCCCGTAAGGATGAAAGGCAAAGTCAACCTCGGCGGGATTTGAACTCAGATCGTAAAGGGACGTAACTGTGCTGCAAAGCATGGCGTCCGACCCTCTACCGATACTGCCAATCCACCGCGGGAGATTTTACATAATGAAAGCTATATCCATTTTCACAAGAGAAGACATCTCTCTCTCTCTCACCCACATCAAAGTCAATTGGAAATCTCCCCGTCGGACGGGGAGAGTTGACAGGTGTGTTATCCAACCTGTCGTTTTTATTCTTAATACAGTAAGGTATAATTTTGAGGGATAATTTGCTACTACTTCAAGCTAGCAGAGGGAGCAATTGCATATGGGTTACAACGTGGATTTTCTTGGATGTCTAAAGCACCAGGTCAAACTTGATCTAGCAAACATTTGATTGAAAGTATCCCAATCGTCGCTACTCTATCTTTATATATCGATCTACGAAGTTATCTGTCGTTCCATCTTTTTTCGGGAGTAGCTAGAACTACATCAGCTATTGTGTCTATGCTATACTTTTTGTTGGTAGGGTATGATTTGAATAAAGGTTTGGCTGCTTTTTCTAACAAGCCTAGTAGCCTCGTACGGGAGTGCTTTTCAATTTGTTTGATCAATGGCACCCAGATCCACGGTGTTAAAAAGCTAAAAGTGTTACACCACATTATTGGCATTTAAAATCTTCTAATATATATATGTATATATATATATATATATATATATATATATATATATATATATATATATATATATATATATATATATATATCCAGGGAGTGTAACTTGGAGTGGAACCTTGAGTTGATCAGTGGCGAAACACGCGTCACCAACCAATAAACGTAATGAAGGAGTAACCACTCGTCCTTGTTTTATTTTACTATATATTATATATACATATATGTACTTTAAAACAGAGATGGGATGCATCAGTAAATGTACATTTCTTTGCACTTTGCTACAAAGAAATGCACATTTACTAATGCACTGTATTTCAAACACTAAAGGTTTCTAATGAACCTGGTATTTTCCGTCTCGCTTAAAAAACTCATTGCAAAAGTGCGGACCATAAACTGTACATAAGTGTCGCAGCACAGTAGATGAAAACGTTCACCATAAAATATTCATTGCTAACACGAGATCTGTAGGTTGTCGTTGATCAAGCAGACATAGTCAAAGATCTCTAATCCAACAGGGATCAACTTATGTTCATTTCAGGCAAGATGTGTCTCGGAGTGGATTATTGTAATCTGTCCTTCATTTTGTGAAGGTGATCATTTGTCATCCGTAGGAGGATATGGGACTGTATATTTCTATCAGCCAAGCACCGATTTTGAACAATGGCTCTCAAAATGACTTTTCAATCATGTATTAGTTGAAAGGAAATAAAATATTTTGGTGGACATAGTCCAAACGTGGAAAATATGTGTTAAAAAAGATATATATTTAATCTACAAAGATATATTACTTAAACTGCAGAATATTGGCATTGTTATCAAGACTTCAAATTTAGAATTTCAGTTTGTGTAGTTTTCTCATAAATCGCATATTGTTTTTTCTTTTTGTGTGTGTGTGTGGGGGGGGGGGGGGGGTCGCTTTTATTTTTAGTTTTAAAGAAGGTAGGTTGGGCTTTGAAGAAGATTAGTAACCAGATTAGATATTTATGCATTGATTCGACTGTAATTTATGTTATTTGTTTATATCAGGTTATACTTGAAATGCTTAGATGAAGAAAATTATGATTATCTACCTTGATAACATTGAAAGTAAAAATTGGTTTAGGACAAGGATTGAACTCAGAAACAAAAGATATGCTTCTAGTTCAATATTTCCCACATTTTCTGCGGTTATTTATCAATTAAACACGATTAAAGAATGATTACGAGAGCGATTTGAAAGCTCAAATGTTTTTCTTATGTATTGTTTAATTCCAGGCAAACCCTGTCGTACAAATTTAGGCATTGAAGACATGACCATCACATTTGTTTTGTATAGCCAGGATTTCATTATCCAATATGTCTTTACTTCGTTTTAAAGTAGATAAGTATGATATGAGGAAGATTTGATTGCTAATTCTAGCAGGCTTAGCGAACACAAAAACTTTTCCTCCTTGAACAGTAGCCAAAGACTTTCAATATGATGGTGAAATCCAGTAAATATTTTAATACTAAATATTCCAGGAATCATTTGAATAGACTGAAAACTTCGCATGGGGCAGTTTTGCATTTCATTCATCCGCTGCCGAAAGAATAAATAACAGCAATATATAAGAGCTTGATGGTGGTATAGAGTGGACCACTCAACTATATGTTACCTGAAAAAATTGGATCTGTGCCTACATGAAAAGAAATGATTATCTTAATTGAATGTACTTTGAAACCTCTTCGAAATTTCTGCCAACACACATACAGACACATACAGACACAA
>OZ024753.1:30595745-30628245 GCA_964016885.1 Eledone cirrhosa | reverse complement strand
TACTTTATTTTATCGATCCCGAAAGGATGAAAGGCAAAGCTAACCTCGGCGGGATTTGAACACAAACCGTAAAAATCTTTTTCCGTTTCCACCCTGCCCGTCTCCTCAATCTTTTTATTTCTTCTTTAATTTCTCATTTTTTCTTCTGATGAAGGACTGGCTTCCGAAACGTTAAGACTCTCTTCCTGCTATTTCAAGCGTTAAATTAATATATTCCTTCCATGCACTGTGCCGTTTGTTTGGGTTTTTTTTTTTTGTTTACCTTTTACACACACACACACATATATATATATATACACACACATACACACCGCTCTTTATTTATACTTATACTTTGCACAAAATTGATTATATATCAGTAAACGTAAATACAGGCGTACATACATATATCTAAAAAGATGCTCCTAGCATTTTGAATCCAACATATTTTCATAGACATCTTCACAGAATTCAAGCCACTTACTAACAAGTTGACACGGTTGGTCATGACAGTTCAACGGATTTGTTAATGTTTGAATGTATGTGTAAGTGTACTTGCACTCAGGTAATCTGTGTCTCTTCAGTACGTACGAAAGTATATATATATATATATATATATATATATATATATATATATATATATATAGATATGTACATATATATATATATGTACGAGCGTATGTATGTATATATGTATGTACGAACTTATGTATATATGTACGAACGTATGTATATATGTACGAACGTATGTATATATGTACGAACGTATGTATATATGTACGTATGTATATATGTATATATGTGTGTATGTACGAATGTACGAACGTATGTATGTATGAACGTATCTATGTACTTCTGGTTTTATAATTTCACAAATTTTTGCCAATAGAGAGAGAGTCGGTTTCTAACATAGACACAAGACTCTCTCATTGGAATTTACACAACATCAACTAGGTAGATATCTATGTATGCATGCATGTGTAGATATGAATGTTGTTGTATGTGTGGCTGTGTAAGTTTTGAGTTATATGTGTGTGCATGTGTATATGCTTAGTATCTGTACATGTGTATATGCAGTTATTAGATGCAAAATTTGGGGATTGTTTTACATATTTTTACTGTTCCATTAATGGATGTACTTGTAATTTCCTAACTAGTTGTGTTCTTTCTGTTCCTGTGAAGCCTAGCTTCTCAAGATTTGTAGTGAGGCAGTTACTAACGTGTATGTATGTATGTACGAACGTACGTACGTACGTACGTACGTACGTACGTATGTATGTATGTATGTATGTATGTATGTATGTATGTACGAACGTATGTATATATGTACGAACGTATGTATATATGTACGAACGTATGTATATATATATATATATTTATATTTATATGTATGCATGCTTGTATATATATGAGTACTAAGCAGCTACTCAACATATTGTAGATTATTACATACATTTATTCCAGTAGAAGACACTTTATCAAAAGAAGACAAGACTAAAACTTGGCAACGAATTCTCTCAAAACGAACGCTCTGCCATCTTTAACACGCGAGTCACTTATTTCTAAACCCAGTTTAATGGCACTACGCCTGAAATACCGATAGAGTTCCTAGGCCTTTAATCAATCAATTTTTTGATCGACTACCTTTGTAGTTATTCAAGCAGAATATTTCAAGCAGTTTACTCAATAACAAATTTGAAGATAATTGTGTTTACTTCCATTGTTTTATTTCTCTATAAGTTATATGATGTGATCAAACATTTCAAAACATTATTTGTCTTTGGATTGGCAGTATCGGTAGAGGGTCGGACGCATAGAGTTACGGCCCTTGCCATTCTGAGTTCAAATCCTGCCGAGGTTAACTTTGCCTTTCATCCTTATGGGGTTGATAAAATAAAGTACCAGTAAACACTGGGTAATTGCTGGCCTTGTGCCAAAAGTAGAAACAATTATTTGTCTTTTTTATAATATTATATTTTAACATGGCGGTGGACTGGCAGTATCAGTAGAGGGTCTGACGCCATGCTTTGCAGCATAGGTGTTATGGCCTTTCACTTCTGAGTTCAAATCCTGCCGAGGTTGACTTTGCCTTTCATTCTTACGCAGTCGATAAAATAAAGTACCAGTAATGTACTGGGGTAATTGCTGGCCTTGTGCCAAAAGTAGAAACAATTACATTTTAACATATCGTAGTCACTGGCTCTTTATGCATCTCCTCACGAATTCTTATATTCCCAACTTTGTTCACCCTTGTTGACCTCTTACATCACCTATCTATCTATCTCTCCTCCTCCTCTCTCTTTCCCTTTATCACCCCTTTCTCTCCATTTATCCCCCTCTTTCTCTCCTCCTCTCTCTCCCTTTATCCCCCTCTTTCTCTCTCCTCCTCTCTCTCTCTCTCCCTTTATCCCCCTCTTTCTCTCTCCTCCTCTCTCTTTCCCTTTATCCCCCTCTTTCTCTCTCCTCTCTCTTTCCCTTTATCCCCCTCCCTTTATCCCCCTCTCTGTGACTTTCATTCTCGGCACCACATCATTGCTATATCTATCCTTCGTTTCAATTTTTTTAATATTTTCATTACTTTCTCACAAACAATTAACACTACTTTTCTCTCGTCCCCACTCTCAGTCAAAAGACGGCAACATGAAAGATTTAATTCTTCACTTCTAATAGCAATGGGATTTATAGAACTCGTTCATGAACTCTCAGTCAATCCCTGTTTTGTTTATTCTTAATAATTTCAATGCAATAAATAATTCCCACTTTTCTTTTGCTCTGTGTATAACAACTGTTTCTACTTTAGAGACAAGGCCAACAATTTTGGTGGTGGGGAAAGTCGATTAAATCGACCATAGTACATTACTGGTACTTTATTTTATCGACTCCGTAAGGATGAAAGGCAAAGCTAACCTCGGCAGGATTTGAAATCAGAACATAAATGGCCGTAACTATATGCCGCAAAGCATGGCGTCCAACCCTCTACAGATACTGCCAATCCACCGTCCTTATATAATAATTGGTTCTACTTTTGGCACAAGGCCAGCAATTATTCCAGTGCATTACTGGTATTTTATTTTATCGACTCCGTAAGTCTGAAAGGCAAAATTAACCTCGGTGGGATTTGAACTCAGGCCGTAAAGGGACGTAACTGTGCTGGAAATCATGGCGTCCGACCCTCTACAGATACTGCCAACCCACCGTCCTTATATAATAATTGTTTCTACAATAGGCACAAGGCCAGCAATTATCCCAGTGTATTACTGGTACTTTATTTTATCGACCCCCGTTAGGATGAAAGGCAAAGTTAACCTCGACCTTATATAATAATTGTTTCTACTTTTGGCACAAGGCCAGCAATTACCCAGTACATTACTGGTACTTTATATTATCGACCCCGTAAAGATGAAAGGCAAAGTTAACCTCGGCGGGATTTGAACTCAGACCTTATATAATAATGGATTTCAGGTGTAATTCGTCTGTCTGTTTCAAAACACCACCTAACTGGTTCTTAGGAACCCTTAGCGGAGTTCACTCAGGTCTCCGATCGGTGCTTCGTTATCGAACCTGACCCAGAATACTCCAAACGATTATGTACACAGAGACAAAACCTATATTGCTGTGGTTTTATAAAATGTTCTGCTAAATTGCAATGTTAAACAATTTTGCTCTTTCTCCATCAACTGCAGTTTGCTAAGTATAGAGCCTGGCTCGCTACTTCCTTTTATAATCAGATTTATATGCTCTTTCGTGTATCACCTAATTGTATATTACGCTCTTTTCCATCGTCACTTATTCAATTGAAAGATACATTGTATATATGGCTATATTTTCCAATACGTTCCTTGTTATTTTCTTTTGTTTTTAACCAGGTCAGAAGTATGAGTGTACAGTATACTATCTAATCAGATGTACATATATCATCTTTCATCTAATTGTTTATCTGTTCTCTTCCGTCGTCGCATATCCATCTGAGAATGATAGAATAGATACGTAGATATTTTCATCAGCTTAGTTCAAGAGTAAAGTAACATATTGGCCTAATGCCAAGCTTTGTTACATTTTATGTTTTATTTTACTGAAGGGATACAATAAATGAAATATAAAATATAAGAAGACGATAAACCCATAGTTTATTGACCTCCGAGATAAACATAATAAGGCCGATGACATATTGAACCAGCGACGATGGTTCTATGCATGCGTTCCATATGATAGAAGTAGCAGCCAAATCTATCTGAAGTCAAACTTAACAGTCTTATAAAAAGAGATAATACATTAATTGTAGATATTTCTAAACATACGATATTGTCACACTTAGATGATTTTAAACATATGTCTGCTCGGTCAAATCCCATGCTTTTCAACCTTCGGTAGTCGATAAGTGTGGAGGCATGTGGCCTAGTGGTAAGGGTGTTGGACTTACGATCATGATGTCGTGGGTTCGATTCCTGGGTTGCGTGTTGTGTTCTTGAGCAAAACACTTCATTTCACGTTGCTCCAGTATACTCAGCTGAAAATGAGCACCAGCAATAGCTGGAGGTTTAACCGTGTGATCGACTGGTGTCCTGTCCAGGGGGAAGTTTTGTACTCACAGTCGCTTCACGCCATGAAACCGGGATAAGCACCGGCGAAATGAACCTTCTAGCTTAAGACAGACTTTAGACGTAGGTCGATAAGTAGGGTATCTAGGATGTTGGGAGAAGGGAATCGTTAAAGTAACGGAGATGATGCTTCGTGGCATTTATTTATAACTCTGCTCCCTCCCACTCTGATTTTTTGGATGAATATTTGAATTCAAAACGCAAAGGAGGGTAACCATTACTAAATACAAGATATTTCGCCTGACGCTCTGCCGATTCTGTTATGTATGTATGTATGTATGTATGTATGTATGTATGTATGTATGTATGTTCTGGTTTTATAATTTCACAAAGGGCAAAGGAGCTCTTCAGAGTCAATGGCCATCCAAAATCACCGGGAGAGATGACCCCTTAGCCTTTGTCAAGGCAGAATTCTAGGAGAAGGAAAACTCTGATATAACACCTGCAACCCTGATGGTATCCAATGATGTTGACTTGTTCTTCTTTTTGGTAAATATCATCTTGGTTAAGAGAGTGGGACTGGCTTTGTGCAGTGCCTTTGCTCACTATAAAAGCTTCACGGCACAGGCATTGCTTTATATCTGGAGATCTCTCTGCACTTGTGGTCACATGGTACCATGGGCCCAACACTGTGTCAATAATTGTCACAAGTGTAGTCTTTGTACCAGAGTTTTCAAGTCGCTGGCTGGACTAAAAAGTCACACTCGTTCAGCGCATCAGTAGGGGTTCTCCTACATGGATATAAAGTAGTGGCCGTACTCGAAAACGAGTTGGCAGCCACCATGTATGTTCTGGTTTTATAATTTCACAAAGTTTTATGTATGTATGTATGTATGTATGTATGTATGTATGTATGTATGTGTGTGTGTGTGTGTGTGTGTGTGTGTGTGTGTGTGTGTGTGTGTGTGTGTGTGTGTGTGTGTGTGTGTGTGTGTGTGTACGAGTGTGAGTGTGCGTGAAAGAGACACACGCACACGCTCTATGTATGTGTCTATGTGTCTATGTAAGAATGAAAGTTAAGAATCCTATTACATGGGGGTTAGTTAGCAGATTCATTTATAAACATGTTGGTATTTAACACATTTCAACGAAGGTGTGTTTACAGTACACCAAGAACACATATTGAGAAGTTTAAGCAAGGAAAAGTATTATAGGGTAAAAGGGTAATTGAGTTAGATTGTGCTCTTTCTATTTCTCTATTACTGTGTGACTGAAAATCGGAAAACTGCGATGTAGATACATCGGTAAATAATATGATATGTAGAGGAGGTAGAAAATAAAAGAATACGAATAGTAATTTCTTCTCTAATAATATTCTACATGTTTAGAATGTGAAACGGGGAAATATAATAATGCAGCGGTCTTCACAAAACTGAGAAATGATGTTGGGAGAATGTCAGTGATCTGTCGGTTATTAACTATGGGAGGGATTACATAAGTGATTCACCGGTTACTAATTAGGGAAAAACATAAGTGATACATCTGATACTGGTAAGTAACGTGATGTACGTATCTGGGTAAACGAAAAGTAATTAGCTATGAACGCTATAAAGAAATACTGGACATTATGGAAATTTGGGTATCAATAGGTGAAACAGTTTGATGCAACGGCAAATCGAATGAAAAAGAACATGGAATCGCATCACATGATGTTTGCATGAATATATAATGAGAAATATTGATGTTTTACGTAAACAAAGGAAACAAGATTAGGGGGTGGTGGTGAGTAATACATGAAACCCTAATACTTAACTGGTATTTTATGTTAACTTCTGAAACGATGAAATGCAAATTCGATATCGATGAAATACTAACTCACTATATTAAGGGACGTAAAGAAATACTTTAGGGTAATTTTCCAATCCTTATATCGATTCTAACGCAATATCATACAAAAACAGAAAAACATTAAGGGGATAAATTAGAAAGGGAAGGTAAGGAAGAGAATGGTTTCTTCGTCGTTGTCAGTACAATGTTAGCTTTGATGGAAAAGATTCCAGCTTTCACCATCCCCTATTTTTTCTAGTTCTGTTATGCACTTCTTTTATGATATCAAGGTGTGCATGATATCAAAGAGATTAGGCAGAACAAATATTCCAAAGAACTTTGTTTGAAGAGAAGCGTTGATTTTCTAGCCTATGTTTTGGGTATATTGGTAGAGTCCAGCTTCCTGCTATATTCGCACTAGACGCACAGGCCTTAAAAATCGTCACTGACGTGGCTCTGCCTCGTTTGGTTTTGTCATAAAATATACCATATATTTTAACATTCATACAGGAATAGATAATTACAAAAACAAACAGAGAAGAAACGATGTTAAGTCTCTGTACGTAGACAACAGTTTTTTATGTATTAAATCATAAAAATGTTTACATGTTACATATCGTGTAATACTTATGATTATTCATGTATGTGTGTGTGTCCTGAAACAAGTCTTTTTCGTATTTGTTATCATTGAGCAGTTTTTCCAACAATAAGGTCGAAATAATTTCAAAGCCGTCTATTGCGCATATAGCTGTCGAAATGGCCGAAGCGCTGCCGTCGGGATCCTGATTCTTTTCCTATTACCCACTCTACTACCCTAAATATTGAGTACTCTGGTGCGTTATGGTCCACACTTCCTTTGTTCTTATATATATATATATAAGAGTCGAATATCATGATGTAGCATATTACTGCAAGGGAGTTTGCCTTCAATATTCTATGTTTTTACAGAATAAGAAGTGTTTTGGTCATGATCCCAAATCTAAAGTATTGACAGTTGAGAGTAAAATAAGCCGTTTTAATGCTACATGAAATTCCCGAGTTCTACACGTCATCAATTATTTCTCTTCTTTGTTCCTCAATAAGTGTTGGCATTGAAATTGTTGTGACCTGCCATTTAGAAAATAGAGGAAAATTGTAATTCATGGGAAGTTTAAAACCTGGTTCTGTCATTAATATCGATGCCTCGCAAAAAGCGCTATAACAATATTAGGTTGAATCATTCGATATTATACACAATATCAGGGTCATTTTTTTTCCCTTTGATTCGTCAAAGTGACATTATTGAAAAAGTGAGAGGGATAATTCTTTTACTTTCCGTGCTATTTCCAGTTTCACCTTTTCTCTATAACCAGTTTCGTATAGAACCTTACTTCCCTTTTCAAATATATATATATATATATATATATATATATATATATATATATAGTAATAATAATAAATGTGAAGACTAAAATCCAAAGAGGGCTCGATAAGGATAAATATATATCAAATATATATGAACCCCAGAGAAAATATTTCAGAAGATCCCGTTAAGCAGCGATTCTTTGCTTAAACTTTAATCTGTTCTTATAATATATATATATATATATTATAGATAACGAGGAATCAGTTATGCATCAAAACAATTTATTAACATATTACATATGTTTCTCCGATGATCAGCTCAATGCAGGATCTATTACAGATCGAACCCGACCCTGCATTCGCAATTGTTGACGTTGGAACGGACCGAATTGTTTCACTCTTTGAAAGCGCAAAACATATCTGAGGACCTTGCGAATGCAGAGTCAGGTTCGATCTGTAACAGATGCTGCCTTGAGCTGATCGTCGGAGAAACATATGTAATATGTTAATAAATTGTGTTTTGATGCATCACTGATTCCTCGTTATCTATAATATTATACTCTTTATACGCATTTATTGCAACCTTTCAACAACTATATATATATATATATATATATATATATATATATATATAGGAGGAGGTTATAGTTCACTTGAAGCATTGTGTAATGAGGTATAAACGTTAGAATATGTGTAATAAGGCCAAGACAATGCAGATATGGACATAGAAAAAAGAATGCAATAGTGAGAGATATTGATGAGAATTCGTCTTTCACCTTGAATTTATTTAAATGTCCTTAATTTTCGAGATAATATCTCTTCTTCGGAGGGAAGTAAAGGTCTCAGACCAGCGTCTTTAAATTTCTAATGAAGCCATGCTGACCGGAAATAGTATAGAGTATCTGTTCTAACTTTAATATCAAAGAATTAAAATTAGGTGGGTAAAGAGTAGTCTCCCTTTAAGAGGGGTTTGTTTATGTTTTGTTTTTGTTTTTGTTGTGCTTTTTAAAATTTTATATGCGTGCCTGTATATGTGTGTGGGAGAAAGCATGAAAGTGTAGGTATGTGGGTGTGTGTGTGTGAGTATGGGAAGATAGGTCTAATCGTAAAAGTGGGGGGTAGGTGTTATCTGGTGTTAGACCTGGTTTTGTGTGTGTATGTGTGAGAGAGAATAAGTGGAGGTGTGCGCGTGCGTGTGTGTGGGGTGTGTAAAGTGGGGCTAGAGGCCCTATCAGGTTATAAATTGGGTGTTGAGCTCTAGTCTATTATTGATTGGTGGATGTGTTCTATCTATAATGAGTGCTTCCTTGATTCTAAGATTGCCGAGGTTTCTTTCCTTAGTTTCTATCCTAACTGTTATGTTTTTATCAGTGTTTTTGCATTTAACTAGGTGTTTCTTAAATGAGGAAGCGTTAGTATTGAGGTGTTCTTTTATTCTTATGTGGAGTGGTCTGGTGGTGCTACCTACGTAGAAGTTGTTGCATTTGTCACACTCTAGTCTGTAAACTACGTAAGCCTGGTGGCATAGGTCTGTGTCGTTGATGGGGCAGTTGGCTAGTCTGCAGCAGTTGCCATGTCTGGTGGAGTGTCTCTTAGCTAGCCGTCCGCGCAAAGAAGGACCCGAATGGGCCAGTTGAATATCCAGCATGGACGCCAGTATAAAGTTCAGCATAGAACACCCCGATGACCGCGGATCCCTATCCCTGCTGGACTTCCAACTCAGGGCAACATCCACACCTGCTTATAAAAAATCCGCCAGCAGGGACCTGTTCGTACATTTCAGATCGGCCCTCCCACTCGGTGCCAAGTTCGGATACATAAAGAACGAACTGGCACGTATCAAGAACAAATGCACCGACGCCAGAGACCGAGACACACACACCACACATTTCCTGGAAGTACTCAAACTGAACGGATACACGACATCCACCACAAACCGTGCCAGAAAGAACAGAGGACACCACACCCGAGGCACTAACACTTGCTTCCTGAAGCTCCCACACTTCAGTGAAGAAACAACAACAGCCATCCGCAGAGCCATCAGACGAGAAGGTCTGGATATTCAACTGGCCCATTCGGGTCCTTCTTTGCGCGGACGGCTAGCTAAGAGACACTCCACCAGACATGGCAACTGCTGCAGACTAGCCAACTGCCCCATCAACGACACAGACCTATGCCACCAGGCTTACGTAGTTTACAGACTAGAGTGTGACAAATGCAACAACTTCTACGTAGGTAGCACCACCAGACCACTCCACATAAGAATAAAAGAACACCTCAATGCTAACGCTTCCTCATTTAAGAAACACCTAGTTAAATGCAAAAACACTGATAAAAACATAACAGTTAGGATAGAAACTAAGGAAAGAAACCTCGGCAATCTTAGAATCAAGGAAGCACTCATTATAGATAGAACACATCCACCAATCAATAATAGACTAGAGCTCAACACCCAATTTATAACCTGATAGGGCCTCTAGCCCCACTTTACACACCCCACACACACGCACGCGCACACCTCCACTTATTCTCTCTCACACATACACACACAAAACCAGTTCTAACACCAGATAACACCTACCCCCCACTTTTACGATTAGACCTATCTTCCCACACTCACACACACCCACCCACATACCTACACCTTCATGCTTTCTCCCACACACATATACAGGCACGCATATAAAATTTTAAAAAACACAACAAAAACAAAAACAAAACATAAACAAACCCCTCTTAAAGGGAGACTACTCTTTACCCACCTAATTTTAATTCTTTGATATTAAAGTTAGAACAGATACTCTATACTATTTCCGGTCAGCATGGCTTCATTAAAAATTTAAAGACGCTGGTCTGAGACCTTTACTTCCTTCCGAAGAAGAGATATTATCTCGAAAATTAAGGACATTTAAATAAATTCAAGGTGAAAGACGAATTCACATCAATATCTCTCACTATTGCATTCTTTTTTCTATGTCCATATCTGCATTGTCTTGGCCTTATTACACATATTCTAACGTTTATATATATATAGGTTCTCCCAGAAATAGAAATGTAAGGCAAAGTTTACAAGTATGTTTTGTCATAATATATTTTAACCTCGCAGTAAAACGTTAGTAGAATGTTTAAAACAAGTTTTCTCTCTATTTACAGATTAGTTTCAACGCTTATTAACGCGTCATCAAATTATTTCCTATCAACGGAAAGCATATTAATTTGTAGATATTTATAGCAAATTATGTGTAAAACCAGACAGTACTAAATTAGCTTGCCTAATTATTTAATTAATTGATTAAATAATAGAAGCAATATACATGATTTTAATCAATGTAAAAATATGAGGGTAAATCTTATTAGCATGCATTCTTAGTAAACGTTGAAACTGGTTTATCCGGTCTAATTTTTCTAGCAGTAATCATAAATATGTGGTGCAAGTTCCTTGATTACCTTTCAAAGCGATGCTTAATTGTCTGTTTACTAAAAACACGTCATTGTAAGGTTTACTTAACACTTCCATTTAGCTTAAAACCACTATATAGTGCTTTGAATAATTAATTCACGTTCTCAACTCTTGCATTGTTATATACATTAGCAAGACTTATATAGTTCTGTCGGTGTTTGGTGTTTGTACATACTTTAAATACCTATAAAATAATGTTGTATCTGCAAAGAGGACGTGAGTAACTTATCTCTGATTAGATGTCAATAAATATTGAATGTAGCCTAATTGCTCTTTGTTTTCTGGTCACGGAGAGAGAAAAACTGTGATTGAACCACATTTTTTCTTTTCACAACGAGACTAAATTGTATTTTTACTAAAAAGACGCATCGTTACAAAGTTTACTTTACAGCCATTGTGTAGTGATTCTATTAATGACTTAATTCACATTGTGAGTGCGCGTGAAGCAGACCCAATTTATTTCTGTTAGTATTTACATATACGATAAATAACTCAAAATTAATATTCTTTCTACGAACAGTACGTTTACTTGCTATAGCAAGAGAGAGCTCGATTGATCACTACTCCTGATAATTTCAACCATTTTATGATCTTATCTACTTTGATATGCATACTTTCAACAATTTTAACATCGATCTATACATCATCTTGATACATAATAACATTATCAATGTCATTTACTACAGTATGTTCAATTGCTCTCTGAAACAAAACGCAGGTTACTCTAATTTCATATGGAAGGCATGTCCATATTAAAAGACCAGTTGATGTATTTATCGTTAACTCACTTCAGAAAATATTTCTATCAGATGGTATGTCTCTTTCAAATTCAATTTGGCACAATGTTTCATGCCAGAAAGAGAATGAAATATCGATTAGTATTTGGAGTTGGCTAAGAGTCTGAAAAAATTTATCATTTACTTTACTGTCTGCACATATTTTGAGACCCCCATCCATCTTTCGCACAACCAATAAATGAGAGGCCGATTTACTCCCACCAAGAGAAATCGTTTCTAAAAGAACTTCCCCAGATTTGCTATAACTTATGATTTAATATGCATTAACGATGATTTTGTCTCAATATAGATGGTCCGATATTTCCTTTGATAAACATCGTAGCTTTAAACCTTCTTAATATTCCAAATTGTTCTGTAACTTCCATCTCATGAATTACTGTTCAACTATGAAGCCATATCGTGTGATTTTCTTTTATTCAGCAACAATAAGACTTAATGTGATTCTGCTCTTGCCAGTTTCCATTACTGCAGAGGTTCTCAAAGTGGGTGCTACCGCCCCCGGGAGACATTGAGAAGGTTCAGGGGGCGCTGGGGGCATAAAGGGTTGGTGGGTGGGTAGTAGAGATGATATAGTATATTAAATATCAAATGATGCATATTATATATAGATATAGTAAAATAAAAAATATATAATATTTATTTATACATAGTATATATTATATTATCTATTATATATAAATGAACGATTTTATTTATTATACATTAATTATGATTTGCGTGTAGGCAGGTTTCTCAGGGTCGGGGGCACTGAGGGTATTATGAGGCCGTGAGGGAGGCGGGAGCCCAAAACGTTTGAAAACCTCTGCATTACTGCATAAAACTTGTACATGTCAATGGGCGATCCTTCAAATTTTCAGAGTGATCCATCACACTTTCTTATTTTTAGTTTATTCAAATGTATCCAGAAGTTCTGAGACATAACAGTTATTAGTGTCAACTTGAAT
The DNA here is from genome assembly GCA_964016885.1 of Eledone cirrhosa. NCBI lineage: Eukaryota > Metazoa > Mollusca > Cephalopoda > Octopoda > Eledonidae > Eledone > Eledone cirrhosa. The sequence goes on along the minus strand of OZ024753.1, from coordinate 30,615,356 downwards.
TTTAAACTGTTATTCATCATTTTGCCAATTTCACTAATACTTGCAACATTTTCAATTTCCTCAGTCATTTTTACCTGAGAATGAATTTTTCTTCACATTTTAAACAAATTTTTATCAAATGCAAGATATTTTAACGATACATGTTTAAAACCAGCAACATAGTATTTGGAATCATATATATATATATATAAATAAATAGAAAATAAATGTTATCTTGATGATCTGATTGTCATATGTGAATAAAATATTATATATATATATATATATATATATATATATATATATATATATATATATATATATATATATATATATATATATAATATTTTATTCACATATGACAATCAGATCACCAAGATAACATTTTTTTCTATTTATTTTTTCATCTGCAATTTGAAAATCATTTCAAGGTCTTAAATAAATTCCTTGCATGCACTAAGTTTCGTATCATCTGATTAAATATTTACATGGTGCTCAGTTGATTGCCTGTCATCATTTCATACTTTCTTCCACTTGTTACTTTAATCCTATTTAGAAGAAAAAAATATCACAAGGGCGAGCTGACATACATAATCTCTGAAAATAATATTGAATCGATTCAATGTGATAAAAATCTGACTCTTTCTGCAATTACCAATGTATTTTATAGGTAAACTGATAACTTTATGATACATCTTAGAATTCTGAAATTCATTCCTTCAATAAATACATCACCAACTACGTCTATTAAAAATACACATAGACATTAAAGGCATTGTATGAATCAAATGCATGATAAATATAGAATAGATTAACACACGATGAAGCTACTGAAAAAGAAAAGAGAACGCAAACCATAAATTAACACTAACAATATACTCTCGCTCTGATCGATCGATAAGATCCAAGACCTTGCCGAGTGAGTTGGACCTCGTCAAATCGGACCAAGGAAACAATGTTTCCATTGGTCTTTCCATTGCTGATACTATCTTCCGATCGCAACTCTTGGCAGAAGTAGCAACGTGAAATAAAGTGTCTTGCTGAAGGACACAATGTATCAGCCGGTCTGAGAATTGAACTCGCAACCCCACGATTGCGAATCCAACTCTAACCACTAAGCCACGCACCTTCACATAATATACTAAAGAAACTCTAAAATTAAATATCTTTTTAAGCACATACACTAACGAACAGGCTATAATGACAAATGTAATTCTTCTATTAGATTGCAAACGTGGAAGTCGTATCTTATAATAATCTCAACTGTTATAATGGTCATACAAATTGTACACGTTCTTGTCGGCCCACAATATGTCAATGGGTGATCCATCGAATTGTCCATGGAGCAGTTGCAATCACAGAGCAACTGCAACCACGGGGCAACAGCAACCACGGGGAAATTTCAACGACGGGGCAATTTCAAGCATGAAGCAACTAGAATCACGCAGCAACTGCAACCACAGAGCAATTTCAACCGCAAAGCAGTTGTAACAACGGGGCAGTTCGCCACATAACACAGGACAAAAGAAGATAGGAAAACAATCGTTCACAAGACTATAGGGACCTCGAAGCACAAGATACTATGCAATGAGATCGAACCAGGGACATCGTGATTGCAAAGTGGAATTCCTAATCATGTGGCCATGTTGCGTTCGATAATAAACTATACATTCCTAACAAAATGTGTGGTTTTACGATAATGCGAGAAATGAGTATTTAAATATATTTAGAAATGTCTCCGAAACTCTTGCCATTTTAGTTTAACTGTTTTGTGTAAATAAACTCTTTTGTGTACATAAACATAAATTTTGAGAATGGTGTCTGAAACGAAAAAAGATTACAATACAAACGTAAATTCTTAGAAAGCTCAAAAAGACGTTAGTAGTATATTGCAAACAACATTTATATATTCTTAAATAAAACAGATGTTACACAGAATAAAGCTTTATAATATGGCCATTGATTTGTGAGATCCTTTTAAAAAAAGACAACTTCATAGTATATCTTCGAAAGTACTTCTTTGAAATGGATGGAAAATGCAAATAGGTTTACTGTTAACACCGACATTACCATTCTTTCGAATTTACACTTCAAAATTCTGAATTAAGATAACAGTGTAGCGAAGAAGCTTGCCATTGATTAACATGAAACCACAACTAATATATATATATATATACCTAATGGCTTAGAAATAGTTTGAAAGTTCTAAAATACTTTTTGCTTACGAACCAAAAAGTTTTCGCTTTATTAACGCTACATTCAATTTGATTTGATTTGCCTTAAAGCTTATATGTCTACATAAGAGATTAAGTATATTTTCAAATATGAAATTTATTCACTTTGTTCTCCTGTATGATATCACTCGTAATTATATTCACCTTCATATCTAGACTGAGTTTATGTAAGGATTATATATACTTATATACAAGGTTTTATAGGCTACGTTATATGTTAAACCACAAGAAAGGTTAGAAACTTGATCATTCAGTTACTAAATATGTTTAAACGTTAAAATGTTTTCCTAATCTGTTGTACAATTAATTTAACAGATTCCAAATATCGATTTGGGTTAGTGAATCTCTGTTTACGCCTTGTGTTCTCTATACTATTAAGTCATTGAAATATATTGTCATTTCTATATTAGATATTAGATGTTGTACGGCTGATCAACAAGTAGGAATGAAGTATTAATTGTGTAGATTAGGAAAATAAAGGATCTACTATGTTTAATATTTTATGTGAGATATTAGGCAAAAATTCTATTAATAACAGTACTGGTACTTTTTTTTATCGACTTCGTAAGCATGAAAAGCAAAGCTCACCGCAGCGGGATTTGAACTCAGCAAGACGAAAGTAATACTTGATCCCAGCGTAGATGCAACGACTATCTAGCAATAACATAGTGACTCCGAAATTCTGAGTCAGTTTCCGGTGTTCTATTTTGGACATCCGTCGTTTCCGATGATGAGTGTTCCAGTTTATTTAATCAATTGGACTGCATGCTTGAGAAATTAATGTGTACGTGGCTGAGCATTCCACAGGAATGGTATCCAACAAGATACCAATCAGTTTCTATCAACTCAGTTTCGCTCACACGACATAGGTCAACCCGAAGCTATGGTAAATGACACTTGCTCAAGGTAGCACGAAGTGAGATCAAACCCGGATCAAATGACTGCGAAATGAACTTCTTAACCAGAATTCGGCCATGCTACGGCTCCTCAACACCTTCAATACGGTTTCTGATTCGAGCAGAAGACCAACAATTTTGGGGGTAGGGGAAAGTCGATTAAATCGATCAGAGTGCGTTACTGGCATTTTATTTTATCGACCCGGTAAGGATGAAAGGCAAAGCTGACCTCGGCTGGATTTGAACTCAGAACGTATAGGGACTTAACTATGCCGTAAAGCATGTTGTCCGACGCTCTACCAACTCACAACCCTATTTAGGACGTTAATAACAAAATGATTCTATCACCAATAGATTTCGATGACCATATTGAAGAAATAAGAATGACAAAGTACAAGAAAATCAATTTTTTAATATGTCAATCGATTATATACTTATGTCACGTAATTTGTGTTTATCGAGTGAGTTATTGGATATTGAATGCATGGAATCACATCAATGAACAGATATTGACTGGTATAAGAGAACATCGTTATTTTATTGAATTTTACTAACTCTACAAGAGGGGTGGCTATCTATATGAATGAAACAGCGAAGCCTGAGATATCATTACGATTGCATCTATTGCTTTCCACAAATCTTTAAAACAAATTATATTCAGCTACAATACTATAGATTATATAAACTGAGGTTAATCGAAAACTAATTCTTCATTTTCTTATTCATTTTAGTCATTCTTAGTATTTGATTTAATGTAGATCATAATATGTATATGTATGGCATAGTATGTGTGTATATATATATATATATATATATATATATATATATATATATAGAGCATAGTATATACATATATATAGAGCATAGTATATATATATATATATATATAGAGCATAGTATGTATATATATATATATATATATATATATATATATATATATAGAGCATAGTATGTATATATATAGAGCATAGTATATATATATATATATATATAGAGCATAGTATGTATATATATATATATATATATATATATATATATATATATATATAGAGCATAGTATGTATATATATATATATATATATATATATATATATATATATATATATATATATATATAGAGCATAGTATGTATATATATATATATATATATAGCATAGTATGTATATATATATATAGAGAGAGCATAGTATGTATATATATATATATATATATAGACCATAGTATGTATGTATATATATATATATATATATATATATATATATAGCATAGTATGTATATATATATATATATAGACCATAGTATGTATATATATATATATATATATATATATATATATATATATAGCATAGTATGTGTATATATATATATATATATATATAGCATAGTATGTATATATATATATATATATATATATATATATAGCATATTATATATATATATATATATATATATATATATATATAGCATATTATATATATATATATATATATATATATATATATATATATATATATATATATATATATTATATATAGCATATTATATATATATATATATATATATATATATATATATATATATAATCAGGTTTAGTAAATAATGAAAAGGTTTCAAAATAAATTTTAAAAAATTGACTTTACGAAAAGAACCTTCTGACGAGAATCTTTCTTTGCAACGAAGGCCGTATGGTCTCCGTTTATTTTTGAGATTCGAAACCGATTCGGTAAAGGTAACTATAGTAAGTGAAGTCAATTTTTTAAATATTTATTTTGAAACTTTTTCATTATTTGCTAAACCTGATTATATATGTTCTGGCTCGTTAATTTATTAACCTGCCATTGATCCACGTTGGCATATGGTTGGACAATACATGTGTCCATTAGCGCTTTGTGCGTGTAGGAACACATATCCTATTATATATATATATATATATATATATATATATATATATATATATATAATATAGTATGTATTTAAGGATCGATCGACTTTCGTCAAATCGGACCGAGGAAACAATGTTTCCGTTGGTCTTTCCAGTTGCTAGTATTATCTATCGGTTGCAACTCCAGGTAGAATGAGCAACGTGAAATAGAGTGTCTTGCTCAAGGACATAACGCATCACCCGATCCAGGAATCGAACTCACAACCACAAGATTGTGAATCCAATTCTCTAACCACTCAGCCACACGCCTTCAATAGTATGTAAATATATATAGTATGTATATATATATATATATATATATAGTTTGTATATATATATATATATATAGTATGTATATATATATATATATATATATATATATATATATATATAGTATGTATATATATATATATATATATATATAGTATGTATATATATATATATATATATATATATAGTATGTATATATATATATATATATATATATATAGTATGTATATATATATATATATATATATATATAGTATGTATATATATATATATATATATATATATATATATATATATATATATATAGTATGTATATATATATATATATATATATATATATAGTATGTATATATATATATATATATATATATATATATATAGTATGTATATATATATATATATATATATATAGTATGTATATATATATATATATATATATATATAGTATGTATATATATATATATATATATATATATAGTATGTATATATATATATATATATATATATATATATATAGATATATATATATATAGTATGTATATATATATATATATATATATAGTATGTATATATATATATATATATATATATATATATAGTATGTATATATATATATATATATATATATATATAGTATGTATATTTATATATATATATATATATATATAGTATGTATATATATATATATATATATATATATATATAGTATGTATATATATATATATATATATATAGTATGTATATATATATATATATATATATATATATATATAGTATGTATATATATATATATATATATATATATATAGTATGTATATATATATATATATATATATATATATAGTATGTATATATATATATATATATATAGTATATATATATATATATATATATATATATATATATATAGTATGTATATATATATATATATATATATATATATAGTATGTATATATATATATATATATATATATATATATATATATATATATAGTATGTATATATATATATATATATATATATATATATATATATATATATAGTATGTATATATATATATATATATATATATATATAGTATGTATATATATAGTATGTATATATATATATATATAGTATGTATATATATATATATAGAGATGACCCCTTAGCCTTTGTCAAGGCAGAATTCTAGGAGAAGGAAAACTCTGATATAACACCTGCAACCCTGATGGTATCCAATGATGTTGACTTGTTCTTCTTTTTGGTAAATATCATCTTGGTTAAGAGAGTGGGACTGGCTTTGTGCAGTGCCTTTGCTCACTATAAAAGCTTCACGGCACAGGCATTGCTTTATATCTGGAGATCTCTCTGCACTTGTCGTCACATGGTACCATGGGCCCAGCACTATGTGTCAGTAATTGTCACAAGTGTAGTGTGTACCAGAGTTTTCAAGTCGCTGGCTGGACTAAAAAGTCACACTCGTTCAGCGCATCGGTAGGGGTTCTCCTACATGGATATAAAGTAGTGGCCGTACTCGAAAACGAGTTGGCAGCCACCATATATATATATATATATATATATATATATATATATATATATATATAGTATGTATATATATATATATATAGTATGTATATATATATATATATATATATATATATATATGTATATAGCATAGTATATATATATATATATATATGTATATAGCATAGTATATATATATATATATATATATATATATATATATATATATAGCATAGTATGTATATATATATATATATATATATATATATAGCATAGTATGTATATATATATAGCATAGTATGTATATATATATATATATATAGCATAGTATGTATATATATATATATATATATATATATAGCATAGTATGTATATATATATATATATATATATATATAGCATAGTATGTATATATATATATATATATATATATATATATATATATAGCATAGTATGTATATATATATATATATATATATATATATAGCATAGTATGTATATATATATATATATATATATATATATAGCATAGTATGTATATATTATATATATATCCTAAACGTTGTGGTCGTGTTTTCGTTGGCAATCGTCTGTTTACGACACTACAGCGCGGCTCTACTTTATTTAACTGAGATAAAACTTATATGATCATGAACAGTAGATCATTACGCATCTTTTGGCTTAAAAATCTAGAAATTTCGTCCAGCGGGAAAAAGTTTATAATCAAAGTTTGCTGATAAATCTTGTGTTCAAGTGAGTGAGTAGTAAGCGTGACGCTAGGGGAGGTAATCCAGAAATGACGACGTTTGGAAAAGTTTTATTACTGCATGAAAGAAATGATTCAAAAATTGATCTTGCCCAATCTTCACAACATTGAAAATTGGTCAAAATTTGACAAATCTGACTTCAAACCAGATATGATTCATTTGAACAATGTTGGAAATCTTAAATTGACACAAATTTTTGCCAATGTTTTTGCCACTGATCCTTGTTCTATGGCTGACTGACTAATTTTGTGACTTAATAAAATGTCATCATACTAGTAATGTACAATGGTCATTTTTAAATTTAAATTTTATTAAATAGTTGTTGCTTGCATTGCCTTAAAATAGTAACAAGAATGTACACATACATTTTAAAAATACATCATTATCAGTCAAATCAGTCAAATGTCACTAAAAGCCAGGTGGTCGATAACAACTTCTCTAAGATTAGTTACATGCTCACACATTGGATCACCTCTCATCAATGGCATTGGGTGTCTGAGATAATCGTGGAGATAACTGTTGAAGTCACAAATGAAGTGATGGTCTTCCAGTGTGAACAACTCCCTATATCCATTGATATATGTGATGGCTTCCGATTCATAGGTGAATTTTATGAGGAATTCCATGCATCCGATTTTCAGTGGTTCAATGGGCATTTTATCAGAGATGATAAGGTATTTGACCACGTTTTGCTTTGTAAGTAAATTGGAGAGAATCACTGCAGTCAAAGTCATTTCTTTGCATGGGTTTTTGTCCATTCTAAAAAGTTAATATGATAAAGTATTACTACTATATAACTTACATCTATTGTTGTAACACCATTGGAATGCACAAGTTTCACCAATTCACTATTATGCACTAATCATCTCAAATGCATTCATGATTTACTAGCTTTGTCATTAAGCCAGTTGCCTCAACTAGATTGCAATTATACTCAAAAGAACTTTAAAATGTCAATCACTTGTCAGTAATTCACTATGATCATTTAATTATTAGATAGTTGTTGCTTGCATTGCCTTAAAAAATAGTAGACCAGAGAGAAAAATGCGTATAGCAAAAAAAAGTAATATTGTTGGAATATAAACCTTTAAAAATACAGGACAAGAAACTAAAATAAAACTTGAAAAGAATAGGACAAGAAACTAAGATAAAACTTTAAAAGAATAGGACAAGAAACTAAGATAAAACTTTAAAGAATTGGACAAGAAATAAAAAATTTTACAATAATATTAGTGGCAAAATTTTTTTATTCGTTTCCTGTGCTATGCCCCAGTATCTTCTTGATTAGTGCATAATAATTGTCATGCTCTCATTGTGCGTTGCCCCTGAGCGGTTGGTTCTGGTTGGGGTTGGTTGGCTGAGCAGTTCTGCTCCGTCAGAATGACCATTGCAAGAAGAATTGGCCGATGCAGCTGCAGGTCTCCTCCAAGAATGCACTTCTGGTCCCGCAACACCAGACGAAGATGAAGACGACCGGGACAAGATGTCGACTCTGACCACCGACTACGGCACCTCCCTCAACCACCGGTCCTCCCTCCCTCTGTCCCGTCATCCCTCCAGCTCCCCCTTCCTGTACCAGAAAGCTGTAGCACGCATTCATCTGGACTGCCGGACTTGAACTCAAGGACAAGATGCAAGGAGAAGATGGACGGGTTAGTCAAGATCAAGGATGAGCGGGACGACAAGACCGTCCGCTGCTGCTCAAGATCTGTGCTCATGGGCCCATGGGTCCATTCACATTATGCATGACACATGAGGCGTGTCGCCGAATGATGAAATAGGGGTATGGTTATGGCCCAATTGGTGTTCAAACCAGGATCAAATGATCCCCCCGGTCTGACGACGACCTCTGAATGTGGGACCCAGAGCCTATGATTGTGGAACTCGATTTTTTACCAATAAAAATTTTGCCACTAATATTATTCTAAATTTTTTTATTTCTTGTCCAATCCTTTAAAGTTTTATCTTAGTTTCTTGTCCTATTCTTTTAAAGTTTTATCTTAGTTTCTTGTCCTATTCTTTTAAAGTTTTATCTTAGTTTCTTGTCCTGTATTTTTAAAGGTTTATATTCCAACAATATTACTTTTTTTTGCTGTACGCATTTTTCTATCTGGTATATATATATATATATATATATAGCATAGTATATATATATATATATATATAGCATAGTATATATATATATATATATATATATATACATATATATATATATATATATATATATATATATATATATATATATATATATATATATATATAAGTAAGATGTATGGTAGGACGTATGTGAATCGCGATGATCACGTCTGACTTACCAAATATGTGACGGTAGCTAGTTAAGCTCTATGCGTATACGCAGAGCAGAAATATTAGTGAAAAAGAACAAAGGAACTATTATGACATTATAACAAGTTTATTGCGGACAGCCGTTTCGTCCGACCCCATGGTGGGACTTATCAAGGCATATAACATGTGATTGCAAGATCATTGTTTAAACAATGATCTTGCAATCACATGTTATATGCCTTGATAAGTCCCACCATGGGGTCGGACGAAACGGCTGTCCGCAATAAACTTGTTATAATGTCATAATAGTTCCTTTGTTCTTTTTCACTAATATATATATATATATATATATATATATATATATATATATATATATATATATATATATATATATATATATATATATATATAGCATAGTATGTATATATATATATATATATATATATATATATATAGCATAGTATGTATATATATATATATATATATATATATATATATAGCATAGTATGTATATATATATATATATATATATATATATATATAGCATAGTATGTATATATATATATATATATATATATAGCATAGTATGTATATATATATATATATATATATATATATAGCATAGTATGTATATATATATATATATATATATATATAAATATATATACCATAGTATGTATATATATATATATATATATATATATATATATATATATATATAGCATAGTATGTATATATATATATATATAAATATATATAGCATAGTATGTATATATATATATATACATATAGCATAGTATGTATATATATATATACATATAGCATAGTATGTATATATATATATATAGTATATAGCATAGTATGTATATATATATATACATATAGCATAGTATGTATATATATATATATAGTATATATATATATATATATACATATAGCATAGTATGTATATATATATATATAGTATATATATATACATATAGCATAGTATGTATATATATATATATATATAGTATATATATATATAGTATGTATATATATATAGTATGTATATATATATAGTATGTATATATATATAGTATGTATATATATATATAGTATGTATATATATATATATATAGTATGTATATATATATATATATATATATATATATAGTATGTATATATATATATATATATATATATATATATATATATATATATATATATAGTATGTATATATATATATATATATATATATATATATATATATAGTATGTATATATATATATATATATATATATATATAGTATGTATATATATATATATATATATATATAGTATGTATATATATATATATATATATAGTATGTATATATATATATATATATATATATAGTATGTATATATATATATATATATATATATAGTATGTATATATATATATATATATATATATATAGTATGTATATATATATATATATATATATATATATATATAGTATGTATATATATATATAGTATGTATATATATATAGTATGTATATATATATAGTATGTATATATATATATATATATAGCATTGTATGTATATATATATATATATATATATATATGAATAAAGTTAGTCCTTCATCAGTGATCTTCCAACCATCATTGGTATATCATCGCTTTAAAGACCATATACCTCCGGTTGGTGCGACCAACGGCTAAAAAAAGTCGTTGGGGCACGTAAATAAAGGGGACACGAGAGTGTAAACAAACAAAGATGGTGAAGTAACGAAAAGTGAGGAAGAAAGAATCAAGTCCCAAATTTCCATGAATATAAGTTCGGTGAAATCGTGAACGAGAGAGAATAAAGACTATCAAACCTGGTTGGAATGTGAGCAAGGAAGGAATTCCGTACAGGTCTAACGGGAGGAAGAAGGAATCTAGTCTGTGAATTCGGTGAACGTAAGTTCTGTGAAATCATAGACGAGAGAGAGAAAAAAAAACGAACCTGCCTGACCAAGAGTGCGAAAGAAAAGAATTACGCACAGGTCAAACGGGAAGAAGGAGGAGGAGGAGAGGTAGTAACAGAGAGTGAGTGAGTGAAGGGTGAGGAAGAGGCTAACAGAGAGAGTGGCTGTTAGAGAGAGTAAAGATACAGAGAAAGAGGAAGCAGTAAGAACGAAATAGACGGGTCACAACGGGGGAAAAAATATGTGTAAATATGAGAATAAACGTTCTTCCTCACTTTTCGTTGGTTCACCATCTTTGTTTGTTTACACTCTCGTGTCCCCTTTATTTAGGTGTCCCAACGACTTTTTTTAGCCGTTGCTCGCACCAACCGGAGGTATATGGTCTTTAAAGCGATGAAATACCAATGATGGTTGGAAGATCACTGATGAAGGACTAACTTTATTCATATATATATATATAGCATAGTATGTATATATATATATATAGCATAGTATGTATATATATATATATATATATATATATATATATATATATATATATATATATATATATAGCATAGTATGTATATATATATATATATATATATATATATATATATATATATATATAGCATAGTATGTATATATATATATATACATATAGAGCATAGTATGTATATATATATATATAGATATAGCATAGTATGTATATAGTATGTATATATATAGATATAGCATAGTATGTATATATATATAGCATAGTATCTATATATATATAGCATAGTATCTATATATATATATAGCATAGTATCTATATATATATATAGCATAGTATGTATATTTATATATAGCATAGTATGTATATATATAGCATAGTATCTATATATATATAGCATCTCTATATATATATATAGCTTAGTATGTATATTTATATATAGCATAGTATGTATATATATAGCATAGTATGTATATTTATATATATATATATATATATATATATATATATATATATATATATATATATATATATATGGCATAGTATGTATATATGTATCGGTATCAAAACAGTTTATTAAATATTGTATATACTCTACTAATGTATTGAGTACCTTACTGTGGTTACCCACAATTGAACCCGGGGTACAACATTTACATATCCTTTCTCTACTTCAAACCTGTCAGTGTGAATTTAAACTGTTTTGATACCGATTCTTTATGTTTCCCACGCATACATATACCCACTCATATATATACATACATAAATACATACATTCATATATACATGCATACATAAATACATACGTATATATATATATATATATACATGCATAAATACATACATAGAAATATATATAAATACATACATACATACACGGTGGCTGCCAACTCGTTTTCGAGTACGGCCACTACTTTATATCCATGTAGGAGAACCCCTACCGATGCGCTGAACAAGTGTAACTTTTTAGTCCAGCCAGCGACTTGAAAACTCTGGTACAAACACTACACCTGTGACAATTATTGACACATAGTGCTGGGCCGATGGTACCATGTGACGACAAGTGTAGAGAGATCTCCAGATATAAAGCAATGCCTGTGCCGTGAAGCTTTTATAGTGAGCAAAGGTACTGCACAAAGCCAGTCCCACTCTCTTAACCAAGATGGTATTTACCAAAAAGAAGAACAAATCAACATCATTGGATACCATCAGGGTTGCAGGTGTTATATCAGAGTTTTCCTTCTCCTAGAATTCTGCCTTGACAAAGGCTAAGGGGTCATCTCTCCCGGTGATTTTGGATGGCCATTGATTCTTAAGAGGTCCTTTGCCCTTTGACAGGTTTTGATTTTAGTCCTGCAGGATGTCCAAAGTCACCCTCCTCACCAAGACACCTTGGTGGGGTTGCCAGTTTAGTCGCCAACGACCCGACCATGAGACAGGTTGTACTGGGATACATGTTACCAGTAGCACCAACTGGTGACCATACATATATATATAAATACATACATACATATATATATATATAAATACATACATACATATATATATATAAATACATACATACATATATATATATAAATACATACATACATATATATATATAAATACATACATACATATATATATATAAATACATACATACATATATATATATAAATACATACATACATATATATATATAAATACATACATACATATATATATATAAATACATACATACATACATATATATATATATAAATACATACATACATATATATATATATAAATACATACATACATATATATATATATAAATACATACATACATATATATATATATATAAATACATACATACATACATATATATATATAAATACATACATACATATATATATAAATACATACATATATATATATATATAAATACATACATACATATATATATATATAAATACATACATACATATATATATATATAAATACATACATACATATATATATATATAAATACATACATACATATATATATATATAAATACATACATACATATATATATAAAAATACATACATACATATATATATAAAAATACATACATACATACATACATATATATAAATACATACATACATACATATATATAAATACATACATACATACATATATATATATATAAATACATACATACATATACATACATACATACATACATATATATATATAAATACATACATACATACATACATATATATATAAATACATACATATATATATATAAATACATACATATATATATAAATACATACATATATATATAAATACATACATATATATAAATACAGACATGCATATATACATGCATACATAAATACATACGTATATATATACATGCATAAATACATACATAAAAATATAAATACATACATACATATATAGATGGAGCTACGGGTTATATACCAGTCCACTTGGACCAAAGTATGACTGAACTTGAATTTGCGGACAAAAGGCGCAGCTCCCTAATTCATAGTCTACAAATGGCTGCGATAGCAGGCACCTTCAAAATTTGCAAAATATTCTTGCGATTCAAGGATGACAATTTCTTTTCTTTTGCAACCTTGCCACCAGGAAGGTGGCCGGTCAAAAATATACTCGAAATTAAGAGAAAGAGAGAACACATACATACATATATGCATACATATATACATACATACATCCATATATGCATGCATATATACATACAAATATACATACATACAAATATACATACATATATATATATATATATATATATATATATATATATACACGCATAAATAAACACATACACACACACACACACACATATATATATATATATATATATATATATATATATATATATATATATATATATATATATATATATATATATATATATATATATATATATATGATGAACACCACGCACACGTAACACATACTCAATATTTCTCTTTCGTTCTCTCTCGTTCTCTCTATCCTTCTCTCTTTCTCCCTCCCCTCTCTCCTCTCTATCTCTATCTCATTCCCGCCCCCTCTGCCCCTTTCTCTCACTTCGTCATAAACCAAGTAATTAGGCTATGAAGAAAATATTTGTTTCTTACGCAAGCCATTACACAACCCATTAAGGATGAACAAATTGAAATCGCTTGAAGAGTAAAATATTTATTAAATTACCTTATTCACGAGACCATTGTAATTACTTTGATCTTATTTCGCCTAGAAAAGTAGTAAGAAAATGTGTATATGTGTAATCTCATGTATCTACTTTTGCAATACTAAAACTGAGGTTATTAGGATCAAAGTTGAATTAAAAAGACAAACTTCATAAATATAGATTTCCTTTTAAAATGATTTTGTGTACAAAAATGTATTTTATTGAATCTTCGACCCTGTGAGTTAGGAAGAGAAACTTCTTATTAAAGAATATATTAATCTCTACTATGATATTGAGTAGTCTTTCTCACGAAATGAGTCTATAACCACACACACACTCCGTAAGAATGAAAGGCAAAACTTTCATCATCAGTCTTACTTTCATTATTTGCTGGCACTACTGTGCCGAACACGTACAGTGTTTATTTTGATGTTGTCATTCCTATTGTATTGAAAGTACACACACACACATATATATATATATATATATATATATATATATATATATATATAATATTTATACTTATAGATGAGTTGTATATAATTATAAATATGAAAGGGTAGTATTAAGCACTACCCAATTACCAGTAATTGCTTTTCAATATGTCACTGACACTGTTAAAAGTAATGAATCTTAATGAATGTTCTGAGGACTAGGATTATAATTACTTGTTTAAACATTGTGTCTGCTCCGATGATTCCAAACAGTTGTCTGGAAGAAACGATCGTCAGCAATTAAATGTATTAAGCAAAAATTTGATTGTTTTATATTTTGTAGAGAGAGAGAGAGAGAGAGAGAGAGAGAGAGAGAGAGAGAGAGAGAGAGAAACAGACAGACAGACAGACAGACAGACAGACAGACAGACAGACAGACAGAGAGAGAGAGAGAAATTTTGGAAGAAACAGGGAGCTATGTGGTTACTTGATAAAGTGTATTTCAAAATAAACGGAAAGCACAAGCGGGGAACAATCACCTCTTCAGTTCCGTGATCTCCAGCAGACAACTGAAGGGATTGTCCCCTGCTTATGCTTTCCTTTATTTTTAAATATAAATAAATATATATATATATATATATATATATATATATATATATATATATATAGCGGCGATGAATTAGTTTAGCGAGGTTTTTTATATGAAATCGTTTGTCGAAACAGATATTGTTATACTTGGGGAGGGTCATATTTGCGTAATATTGCCAGAATTAATAACAGAACACACTCACTGTTTGGTTGGTTTTCGCTTCTCGCTGTCTTTTATATCTGCGATCTAACTTACTCGGTCCTCAATGTTGCCATTGACTGACCGACGGTCAAAAATAATACAGATACAATATAGACACAAACACATATATATATAGTTTACATAATTTACATAAATCTTTCGTTGCACATCTGCAACATCGTCAGTGGTGTTATATTCTTTGTTCCTCCTGTTGTGTTGTATGTCTACGCCATTTTTTATTCAGTCTGTCTATATATTTATTTATTTATTTGCTTGTTTGTTTATCTTATTTTATTTTGTCTTCTTTGCGCATGCGTTTGCGTGTGTGTATAGTGTTATGTATGCTGTGTGACTAGTGTGTATAGTGTTGTGTCTGCTGGGTGACTAGTGTGTGTTTATGTGCTTGTTGTTATTGTGCTTGTGTATGTATTTATTTATCTTATTTTATTTTATTTTATTTACTTATTTAGACTTCTCTTAGGTCAGTGTTGTTTGTTTGGGTGTTGTTGTTGTTCCACTCATTCTTTCTGTTTAGCTTTGGTCTTCTAATTTCTATTTCACTGGTCTCTCTGATTTGCCTATCTGCTGGGTCATTCCTATGTTTAGATATTATTCTAATTTCTATGTTGTCTATGTTACCGTCATGTTGTTGTCTAGCATGTTCGTATAGTACTGACCCGTTTTTTCGTCCTTTTAGTCCCCCCCCCCCCCAGTGTTGGCCTATCCTTTCACTTATGCTACGAGCTGTCTCACCTATGTATGTTGTTGTCATGTTTCTGCAAGTACCCTCTGTACATCTTATGCTATAGACTACGTTTCTAGTTTTACAGTTTATCCGGGGGTTCACCTTACATATGATACATTTCCTATTGGTACAGTGGGTTTTCTTAAAAGGGTAGGTTTTGCTGATCAGGGATTTTATGGTGGTTCCTGGCTTTTCTACCACCTTTATTTTTAAGTGGGTCTTTCTCAGGGCCTTTCTACACTGGTTAGCTAATTTCCCTCCAGGGGTGGCGTCCACAAACATGACACTCTGATATCTCTGGTTGTCGTACCATGATGTGGCCTTCCCTATCTTATGTCTAGCCCTATCTAAGCTATTCCATGATTTGCTCCTGTATAGTGGGCAAATTCCTTTCATGTCCAGTTCTATGAGGGTCTTATACTTTTCCATGGCTCCTTCGTATACTCTGACTCTGTCTCTTTGGTTGTAGCCAGAGAACTGCATGCGGTTGATGAAGTGTTGGATGTGTCTTTCCATTTCTGTTGGGTCGCACATGCTGGACACATTCTTCATCACTCGTACCAAATCTGCGATCAGAATATTAAACTTAGCACTACTGGACATTGCTGAGTTTTTGAGTATCAGGTATTTGGAGGCCATGGGTTTAGCATAGTGTGAGTGGAGAATTTGGGCTCTCTCGTCTATAGTGTTAATCCAGAGTTCTGTGTCTAATACAGGTAGTCTATTGTTAGGGTGTTTGGAAGGGAAGTCGATAGTTACAGTTATACTCTGGTGTATGGAATTAACTATCTGCTGGATGCTTTCCATCGTGCTACGTTCTAAATCAAACTTGTTAGTGCTCTCTAGTGGGGGTGTTCTTATAACTATATTGATATCGTCTACATAACGAGAGTACATGATGAGGTCTATGGAGCTTTCATTAAGGAGATCTTTAAGTCTCCTTTCCCACCATACCATGAAAAGGTTGGCAACATCACCAGCTATGCTGACGCCGATGGCTGCTCCCTCATTTTGGGTGTAGATTTTCTCATTGAACTTAAATATGTGGCCCTTTAGGGTAGTTTTGATACTAGCCCCTATTGCATGTGCGACCATTTTTCTTACCTGATCAGTGTTTTGGGGGGTCCGTATAGCTTTGGTCCACCCAATCCACCTTCCTATGGGAGTCTTTTTAGCCATTGAGGTTATGGTGGGGGGTCTACCTCTTATAGGTCTACTAGGGCAGAAACATCTAAGGTCATGGCTGTCTAGGTAGTCAGTGTCGTAGGTAAGTCTAAGTAGGAGGCCCAGTTCGTCTGTGTCGACGTCGCAGAACTCCACCTCACTCTCAATGATCATCTCCACACATCTTTTCACAGCAAAATCAATGTTAATGGATGGGTACAGTGACACCACATCCATGCTGCCTATTATGCAGTTGGATAGGCTCCTGTTTTTGTTGCACTCACTGATTCTGCTGAGGAGGTCCTCTGTACTTTCACATACATCTGGGGACATCTTGATTATGGGGCGTATAACCATTGAGAGGAAACGTTAACCACAGACACAGCAACAGTGACCACAGTAGTAATAACGGTAACAATACGAACAACAATAACAATAACCACAGTGGTAATAATGGAAATAGTACATGTAGCAACATCAACAAAAACAAGAAACATAATAATAGTAACAACCACAATGGTAGAAATAACAGTAACAACAACAACAATAACGGTGAAGTAAACAACAATACATCTAGCAATCATAACAATAATTAGCATTATTATTATTAATGGCTAAAAAGACTCCCATAGGAAGGTGGATTGGGTGGACCAAAGCTATACGGACCCCCCAAAACACTGATCAGGTAAGAAAAATGGTCGCACATGCAATAGGGGCTAGTATCAAAACTACCCTAAAGGGCCACATATTTAAGTTCAATGAGAAAATCTACACCCAAAATGAGGGAGCAGCCATCGGCGTCAGCATAGCTGGTGATGTTGCCAACCTTTTCATGGTATGGTGGGAAAGGAGACTTAAAGATCTCCTTAATGAAAGCTCCATAGACCTCATCATGTACTCTCGTTATGTAGACGATATCAATATAGTTATAAGAACACCCCCACTAGAGAGCACTAACAAGTTTGATTTAGAACGTAGCACGATGGAAAGCATCCAGCAGATAGTTAATTCCATACACCAGAGTATAACTGTAACTATCGACTTCCC
>OZ024753.1:30558245-30590745 GCA_964016885.1 Eledone cirrhosa | reverse complement strand
TGACATGCCTGATGTACAGTGTTTATTTTGATGTTGTCGTTCCTATTGTATTAAAAGTACACTTCTATTAACAACATTCTTCCTCTGGCTTTATTACTACCTCCACACAGACTTTTATACTTAACAGCCCACGTCTTTCTATAGTCTGTCAGTAGCTGTAACAGCCCACGTATCTCTATAGTCTGTCAGTAGCTGTAACAGCCCACGTATCTCTATAGTCTGTCAATGGCTGTAACAGCCCACGTATCTCTATAGTCTGTCAGTAGCTGTAACAGCCCACGTATCTCTATAGTCTGTCAGTAGCTGTAACAGCCCACGTATCTCTATAGTCTGTCAATGGCTGTAACAGCCCACGTATCTCTATAGTCTGTCAGTAGCTGTAACAGCCCACGTATCTCTATAGTCTGTCAGTAGCTGTAACAGCCCACGTATCTCTATAGTCTGTCAATGGCTGTAACAGCCCACGTATCTCTATAGTCTGTCAGTAGCTGTAACAGCCCACGTATCTCTATAGTCTGTCAGTAGCTGTAACAGCCCACGTATCTCTATAGTCTGTCAATGGCTGTAAAAGCCCACGTATCTCTATAGTCTGTCAGTAGCTGTAACAGCCCACTTATCTCTATAGTCTGTCAGTAGCTGTAACATCCCACTTATCTCTATAGTCTGTGAGTAGCTGTAACAGCCCACGTATCTCTATAGTCTGTCAGTAGCTGTACCAGCCCACGTATCTCTATAGTCTGTCAGTAACTGTAACAGCCCACGTATCTCTATAGTCTGTCAGTAGCTGTAACAGCCCACGTATCTCTATATTCTGTCAGTAGCTGTAACAGCCCACGTCTTTCTATAGTCTGTCAGTAGCTGTAACAGCCCACGTATCTCTATAGTCTGTCAATGGCTGTAACAGCCCACGTATCTCTATAGTCTGTCAGTGGCTGTAACATCCCACTATCTCTATAGTCTGTCAGTGGCTGTAACAGCCCACGTATCTCTATAGTCTGTCACTGACTGTAACAGCCCACGTATCTCTATAGTCTGTCAGTAACTGTAACAGCCCACGTATCTCTATAGTCTGTCAGTAACTGTAACAGCCCACGTATCTCTATAGTCTGTCAGTGGCTGTAACAGCCCACGTATCTCTATAGTCTGTCAGTGGCTGTAACAGCCCACGTATCTCTATAGTCTGTCAGTGGCTGTAACAGCCCACGTATCTCTATAGTCTGTCAGTAACTGTAACAGCCCACGTATCTCTATAGTCTGTCAGTAGCTGTAACATCCCACTATCTCTATAGTCTGTCAGTGGCTGTAACAGCACACGTATCTCTATAGTCTGTCAATGGCTGTAACAGCCCACGTATCTCTATAGTCTGTCAGTAGCTGTAACAGACCACGTATCTCTATAGTCTGTCAGTGGCTGTAACAGCCCACGTATCTCTATAGTCTGTCAGTAGCTGTAACAGCCCACGTATCTCTATAGTCTGTCAGTGGCTGTAACATCCCACGTATCTCTATAGTCTGTCAGTAGCTGTAACAGCCCACGTATCTCTATAGTCTGTCAGTAACTGTAACATCCCACGTATCTCTATAGTCTGTCAGTGGCTGTAACATCCCACTATCTCTATAGTCTGACAGTAGCTGTACCAGCCCACGTATCTCTATAGTCTGTCAGTAACTGTAACAGCCCACGTATCTCTATAGTCTGTCAGTGGCTGTAACAGCCCACGTATCTCTATATTCTGTCAGTAGCTGTAACAGCCCACGTCTTTCTATAGTCTGTCAGTAGCTGTAACAGCCCACGTCTTTCTATAGTCTGTCAGTAGCTGTAACAGCCCACGTATCTCTATAGTCTGTCAATGGCTGTAACAGCCCACGTATCTCTATAGTCTGTCAGTAACTCTAACAGCCCACGTATCTCTATAGTCTGTCAGTAACTCTAACAGCCCACGTATCTCTATATTCTGTCAGTAGCTGTAACAGCCCACGTCTTTCTATAGTCTGTCAGTAGCTGTAACAGCCCACGTCTTTCTATAGTCTGTCAGTAGCTGTAACAGCCCACGTATCTCTATAGTCTGTCAATGGCTGTAACAGCCCACGTATCAATATAGTCTGTCAGTGGCTGTAACACCCCACTATCTCTATAGTCTGTCAGTGACTGTAACAGCCCACGTATCTCTATAGTCTGTCAATGGCTGTAACAGCCCACGTATCTCTATAGTCTGTCAGTAACTGTAACAGCCCACGTATCTCTATAGTCTGTCAGTAGCTGTAACAGACCACGTATCTCTATAGTCTGTCAGGGGCTGTAACAGCCCACGTATCTCTATAGTCTGTCAGTGGCTGTAACAGCCCACGTATCTCTATAGTCTGTCAGTGGCTGTAACAGCCCACGTATCTCTATAGTCTGTCAGTAACTGTAACAGCCCACGTATCTCTATAGTCTGTCAGTAGCTGTAACATCCCACTATCTCTATAGTCTGTCAGTGGCTGTAACAGCCCACGTATCTCTATAGTCTGTCAATGGCTGTAACAGCCCACGTATCTCTATAGTCTGTCAGTAACTGTAACAGCCCACGTATCTCTATAGTCTGTCAGTAGCTGTAACAGACCACGTATCTCTATAGTCTGTCAGTGGCTGTAACAGCCCACGTATCTCTATAGTCTGTCAGTGGCTGTAACAGCCCACATATCTCTATAGTCTGTTAGTGGCTGTAACAGCCCACGTATCTCTATAGTCTGTCAGTAGCTGTAACATCCCACGTATCTCTATAGTCAGTCAGTAGCTGTAACATCCCACGTATCTCTATAGTCTGTCAGTAACTGTAACAGCCCACTTATCTCTATAGTCTGTCAGTAGCTGTAACAGCCCACGTATCTCTATAGTCTGTCAGTGGCTGTAACAGCCCACGTATCTCTATAGTCTGTCAGTAGCTGTAACAGCCCACTTATCTCTATAGTCTGTCAATGGCTGTAACATACCACGTATCTCTATAGTCTGTCAGTGGCTGTAACAGCCCACGTATCTCTATATTCTGGCAGTAGCTGTAACAGCCCACGTCTTTCTATAGTCTGTCAGTAGCTGTAACAGCCCACGTATCTCTATAGTCTGTTAATGGCTGTAACAGCCCACGTATCTCTATAGTCTGTCAGTGGCTGTAACAGCCCACGTATCTCTATAGTCTGTCAGTAACTGTAACAGCCCACATATCTCTATAGTCTTCAGTAGCTGTAACATCCCACTA
This sequence comes from Eledone cirrhosa, assembly GCA_964016885.1. Lineage (NCBI taxonomy): Eukaryota > Metazoa > Mollusca > Cephalopoda > Octopoda > Eledonidae > Eledone > Eledone cirrhosa. Next base: position 30,587,509 of record OZ024753.1, on the reverse strand, counting down.
TCTCTATAGTCTGTCAGTGGCTGTAACAGCACACGTATCTCTATAGTCTGTCAATGGCTGTAACAGCCCACGTATCTCTATAGTCTGTCAGTAGCTGTAACAGACCACGTATCTCTATAGTCTGTCAGTGGCTGTAACGGCCCACGTATCTCTATAGTCTGTCAGTAGCTGTAACAGCCCACGTATCTCTATAGTCTGTCAGTGGCTGTAACATCCCACGTATCTCTATAGTCTGTCAGTAGCTGTAACAGCCCACGTATCTCTATAGTCTGTCAGTAACTGTAACAGCCCACTTATCTCTATAGTCTGTCAGTAGCTGTAACAGCCCACGTATCTCTATAGTCTGTCAGTGGCTGTAACATCCCACTATCTCTATAGTCTGACAGTAGCTGTACCAGCCCACGTATCTCTATAGTCTGTCAGTAACTGTAACAGCCCACGTATCTCTATAGTCTGTCAGTGGCTGTAACAGCCCACGTATCTCTATATTCTGTCAGTAGCTGTAACAGCCCACGTCTTTCTATAGTCTGTCAGTAGCTGTAACAGCCCACGTCTTTCTATAGTCTGTCAGTAGCTGTAACAGCCCACGTATCTCTATAGTCTGTCAATGGCTGTAACAGCCCACGTATCTCTATAGTCTGTCAGTAACTGTAACAGCCCACGTATCTCTATAGTCTGTCAGTAGCTGTAACAGACCACGTATCTCTATAGTCTGTCAGTGGCTGTAACAGCCCACGTATCTCTATAGTCTGTCAGTGGCTGTAACAGCCCACGTATCTCTATAGTCTGTTAGTGGCTGTAACAGCCCACGTATCTCTATAGTCTGTCAGTAGCTGTAACATCCCACGTATCTCTATAGTCTGTCAGTAGCTGTAACATCCCACGTATCTCTATAGTCTGTCAGTAACTGTAACAGCCCACTTATCTCTATAGTCTGTCAGTAGCTGTAACAGCACACGTATCTCTATAGTCTGTCAGTGGCTGTAACAGCCCACGTATCTCTATAGTCTGTCAGTAGCTGTAACAGCCCACTTATCTCTATAGTCTGTCAATGGCTGTAACATCCCACGTATCTCTATAGTCTGTCAGTGGCTGTAACAGCCCACGTATCTCTATATTCTGTCAGTAGCTGTAACAGCCCACGTCTTTCTATAGTCTGTCAGTAGCTGTAACAGCCCACGTCTTTCTATAGTCTGTCAGTAGCTGTAACAGCCCACGTATCTCTATAGTCTGTTAATGGCTGTAACAGCCCACGTATCTCTATAGTCTGTCAGTGGCTGTAACAGCCCACGTATCTCTATAGTCTGTCAGTAACTATAACAGCCCACGTATCTCTATAGTCTGTCAGTAGCTGTAACATCCCACTATCTCTATAGTCTGTCAGTGGCTGTAACAGCACACGTATCTCTATAGTCTGTCAATGGCTGTAACAGCCCACGTATCTCTATAGTCTGTCAGTAGATGTAACAGACCACGTATCTCTATAGTCTGTCAGTGGCTGTAACAGCCCACGTATCTCTATAGTCTGTCAGTAGCTGTAACATCCCACGTATCTCTATAGTCTGTCAGTAGCTGTAACAGCCCACGTATCTCTATAGTCTGTTAATGGCTGTAACAGCCCACGTATCTCTATAGTCTGTCAGTGGCTGTAACAGCCCACGTATCTCTATAGTCTGTCAGTAACTGTAACAGCCCACGTATCTCTATAGTCTGTCAGTAGCTGTAACATCCCACTATCTCTATAGTCTGTCAGTGGCTGTAACAGCACACGTATCTCTATAGTCTGTCAATGGCTGTAACAGCCCACGTATCTCTATAGTCTGTCAGTAGATGTAACAGACCACGTATCTCTATAGTCTGTCAGTGGCTGTAACAGCCCACGTATCTCTATAGTCTGTCAGTAGCTGTAACAGCCCACGTATCTCTATAGTCTGTCAGTGGCTGTAACATCCCACGTATCTCTATAGTCTGTCAGTAGCTGTAACAGCCCACGTATCTCTATAGTCTGTCAGTAACTGTAACATCCCACGTATCTCTACAGTCTGTCAGTGGCTGTAACATCCCACTATCTCTATAGTCTGACAGTAGCTGTACCAGCCCACGTATCTCTATAGTCTGTCAGTAACTGTAACAGCCCACGTATCTCTATAGTCTGTCAGTGACTGTAACAGCCCACGTATCTCTATATTCTGTCAGTAGCTGTAACAGCCCACGTCTTTCTATAGTCTGTCAGTAGCTGTAACAGCCCACGTCTTTCTATAGTCTGTCAGTAGCTGTAACAGCCCACGTATCTCTATAGTCTGTCAATGGCTGTAACAGCCCACGTATCTCTATAGTCTGTCAGTAACTCTAACAGCCCACGTATCTCTATAGTCTGTCAGTAACTCTAACAGCCCACGTATCTCTATATTCTGTCAGTAGCTGTAACAGCCCACGTCTTTCTATAGTCTGTCAGTAGCTGTAACAGCCCACGTCTTTCTATAGTCTGTCAGTAGCTGTAACAGCCCACGTATCTCTATAGTCTGTCAATGGCTGTAACAGCCCACGTATCTCTATAGTCTGTCAGTGGCTGTAACATCCCACTATCTCTATAGTCTGTCAGTGGCTGTAACAGCCCACGTATCTCTATAGTCTGTCAATGGCTGTAACAGCCCACGTATCTCTATAGTCTGTCAGTAACTGTAACAGCCCACGTATCTCTATAGTCTGTCAGTAGCTGTAACAGACCACGTATCTCTATAGTCTGTCAGGGGCTGTAACAGCCCACGTATCTCTATAGTCTGTCAGTGGCTGTAACAGCCCACGTATCTCTATAGTCTGTCAGTGGCTGTAACAGCCCACGTATCTCTATAGTCTGTCAGTAACTGTAACAGCCCACGTATCTCTATAGTCTGTCAGTAGTTGTAACATCCCAGTATCTCTATAGTCTGTCAGTGGCTGAAACAGCCCACGTATCTCTATAGTCTGTCAATGGCTGTAACAGCCCACGTATCTCTATAGTCTGTCAGTAACTGTAACAGCCCACGTATCTCTATAGTCTGTCAGTAGCTGTAACAGCCCACGTATCTCTATAGTCTGTCAGTGGCTGTAACAGCCCACGTATCTCTATAGTCTGTCAGTGGCTGTAACAGCCCACGTATCTCTATAGTCTGTTAGTGGCTGTAACAGCCCACGTATCTCTATAGTCTGTCAGTAGCTGTAACATCCCACGTATCTCTATAGTCTGTCAGTAGCTGTAACATCCCACGTATCTCTATAGTCTGTCAGTAACTGTAACAGCCCACTTATCTCTATAGTCTGTCAGTAGCTGTAACAGCCCACGTATCTCTATAGTCTGTCAGTGGCTGTAACAGCCCACGTATCTCTATAGTCTGTCAGTAGCTGTAACAGCCCACTTATCTCTATAGTCTGTCAATGGCTGTAACATCCCACGTATCTCTATAGTCTGTCAGTGGCTGTAACAGCCCACGTATCTCTATATTCTGTCAGTAGCTGTAACAGCCCACGTCTTTCTATAGTCTGTCAGTAGCTGTAACAGCCCACGTCTTTCTATAGTCTGTCAGTAGCTGTAACAGACCACGTATCTCTATAGTCTGTTAATGGCTGTAACAGCCCACGTATCTCTATAGTCTGTCAGTAACTCTAACAGCCCACGTATCTCTATATTCTGTCAGTAGCTGTAACAGCCCACGTCTTTCTATAGTCTGTCAGTAGCTGTAACAGCCCACGTATTTCTATAGTCTGTCAGTAGCTGTAACAGCCCACGTATCTCTATAGTCTGTCAATGGCTGTAACAGCCCACGTATCTCTATAGTCTGTCAGTGGCTGTAACATCCCACTATCTCTATAGTCTGTCAGAGGCTGTAGCAGCCCACGTATCTCTATAGTCTGTCAATGGCTGTAACAGCCCACGTATCTCTATAGTCTGTCAGTAACTGTAACAGCCCACGTATCTCTATAGTCTGTCAGTAGCTGTAACAGACCACGTATCTCTATAGTCTGTCAGGGGCTGTAACAGCCCACGTATCTATAGTCTGTCAGTGGCTGTAACAGCCCACCTATCTCTATAGTCTGTCAGTGGCTGTAACAGCCCACGTATCTCTATAGTCTGTCAGTAACTGTAACAGCCCACGTATCTCTATAGTCTGTTAGTAGCTGTAACATCCCACTATCTCTATAGTCTGTCAGTGGCTGTAACAGCCCACGTATCTCTATAGTCTGTCAATGGCTGTAACAGCCCACGTATCTCTATAGTCTGTCAGTGGCTGTAACAGCCCACGTATCTCTATATTCTGTCAGTAGCTGTAACAGCCCACGTCTTTCTATAGTCTGTCAGTAGCTGTAACAGCCCACGTCTTTCTATAGTCTGTCAGTAGCTGTAACAGCCCACGTATCTCTATAGTCTGTTAATGGCTGTAACAGCCCACGTATCTCTATAGTCTGTCAGTGGCTGTAACAGCCCACGTATCTCTATAGTCTGTCAGTAGCTGTAACAGCCCACGTATCTCTATAGTCTGTCAATGGCTGTAACAGCCCACGTATCTCTATAGTCTGTCAGTAGCTGTAACATCCCACTATCTCTATAGTCTGTCAGTGGCTGTAACAGCACACGTATCTCTATAGTCTGTCAATGGCTGTAACAGCCCACGTATCTCTATAGTCTGTCAGTAGATGTAACAGACCACGTATCTCTATAGTCTGTCAGTGGCTGTAACAGCCCACGTATCTCTATAGTCTGTCAGTAGCTGTAACAGCCCACGTATCTCTATAGTCTGTCAGTGGCTGTAACATCCCACGTATCTCTATAGTCTGTCAGTAGCTGTAACAGCCCACGTATCTCTATAGTCTGTCAGTAACTGTAACATCCCACGTATCTCTACAGTCTGTCAGTGGCTGTAACATCCCACTATCTCTATAGTCTGACAGTAGCTGTACCAGCCCACGTATCTCTATAGTCTGTCAGTAACTGTAACAGCCCACGTATCTCTATAGTCTGTCAGTAACTCTAACAGCCCACGTATCTCTATAGTCTGTCAGTAACTCTAACAGCCCACGTATCTCTATATTCTGTCAGTAGCTGTAACAGCCCACGTCTTTCTATAGCCTGTCAGTAGCTGTAACAGCCCACGTCTTTCTATAGTCTGTCAGTAGCTGTAACAGCCCACGTATCTCTATAGTCTGTCAATGGCTGTAACAGCCCACGTATCTCTATAGTCTGTCAGTGGCTGTAACATCCCACTATCTCTATAGTCTGTCAGTGGCTGTAACAGCCCACGTATCTCTATAGTGTGTCAATGGCTGTAACAGCCCACGTATCTCTATAGTCTGTCAGTAACTGTAACAGCCCACGTATCTCTATAGTCTGTCAGTAGCTGTAACAGACCACGTATCTCTATAGTCTGTCAGGGGCTGTAACAGCCCACGTATCTCTATAGTCTGTCAGTGGCTGTAACAGCCCACGTATCTCTATAGTCTGTCAGTGGCTGTAACAGCCCACGTATCTCTATAGTCTGTCAGTAACTGTAACAGCCCACGTATCTCTATAGTCTGTCAGTAGTTGTAACATCCCAGTATCTCTATAGTCTGTCAGTGGCTGTAACAGCCCACGTATCTCTATAGTCTGTCAATGGCTGTAACAGCCCACGTATCTCTATAGTCTGTCAGTAACTGTAACAGCCCACGTATCTCTATAGTCTGTCAGTAGCTGTAACAGACCACGTATCTCTATAGTCTGTCAGTGGCTGTAACAGCCCACGTATCTCTATAGTCTGTCAGTGGCTGTAACAGCCCACGTATCTCTATAGTCTGTTAGTGGCTGTAACAGCCCACGTATCTCTATAGTCTGTCAGTAGCTGTAACATCCCACGTATCTCTATAGTCTGTCAGTAGCTGTAACATCCCACGTATCTCTATAGTCTGTCAGTAACTGTAACAGCCCACTTATCTCTATAGTCTGTCAGTAGCTGTAACAGCCCACGTATCTCTATAGTCTGTCAGTGGCTGTAACAGCCCACGTATCTCTATAGTCTGTCAGTAGCTGTAACAGCCCACTTATCTCTATAGTCTGTCAATGGCTGTAACATCCCACGTATCTCTATAGTCTGTCAGTGGCTGTAACAGCCCACGTATCTCTATATTCTGTCAGTAGCTGTAACAGCCCACGTCTTTCTATAGTCTGTCAGTAGCTGTAACAGCCCACGTCTTTCTATAGTCTGTCAGTAGCTGTAACAGCCCACGTATCTCTATAGTCTGTTAATGGCTGTAACAGCCCACGTATCTCTATAGTCTGTCAGTAACTCTAACAGCCCACGTATCTCTATATTCTGTCAGTAGCTGTAACAGCCCACGTCTTTCTATAGTCTGTCAGTAGCTGTAACAGCCCACGTATTTCTATAGTCTGTCAGTAGCTGTAACAGCCCACGTATCTCTATAGTCTGTCAATGGCTGTAACAGCCCACGTATCTCTATAGTCTGTCAGTGGCTGTAACATCCCACTATCTCTATAGTCTGTCAGAGGCTGTAGCAGCCCACGTATCTCTATAGTCTGTCAATAGCTGTAACAGCCCACGTATCTCTATAGTCTGTCAGTAACTGTAACAGCCCACGTATCTCTATAGTCTGTCAGTAGCTGTAACAGACCACGTATCTCTATAGTCTGTCAGGGGCTGTAACAGCCCACGTATCTATAGTCTGTCAGTGGCTGTAACAGCCCACCTATCTCTATAGTCTGTCAGTGGCTGTAACAGCCCACGTATCTCTATAGTCTGTCAGTAACTGTAACAGCCCACGTATCTCTATAGTCTGTTAGTAGCTGTAACATCCCACGTATCTCTATAGTCTGTTAGTAGCTGTAACATCCCACTATCTCTATAGTCTGTCAATGGCTGTAACAGCCCACGTATCTCTATAGTCTGTCAGTAACTGTAACAGCCCACGTATCTCTATAGTCTGTCAGTAGCTGTAACAGACCACGTATCTCTATAGTCTGTCAGTGGCTGTAACAGCCCACATATCTCTATAGTCTGTCAGTGGCTGTAACAGCCCACGTATCTCTATAGTCTGTTAGTGGCTGTAACAGCCCACGTATCTCTATAGTCTGTCAGTAGCTGTAACATCCCACGTATCTCTATAGTCTGTCAGTAGCTGTAACATCCCACGTATCTCTATAGTCTGTCAGTAACTGTAACAGCCCACGTATCTCTATAGTCTGTCAGTAGCTGTAACAGCCCACGTATCTCTATAGTCTGTCAGTAGCTGTAACATCCCACGTATCTCTATAGTCTGTCAGTAGCTGTAACAGCCCACGTCTTTCTATAGTCTGTCAGTAGCTGTAACAGCCCACGTATCTCTATAGTCTGTCAATGGCTGTAACAGCCCACGTATCTCTATAGTCTGTCAGTGGCTGTAACATCCCACTATCTCTATAGTCTGTCAGTGGCTGTAACAGCCCACGTATCTCTATAGTCTGTCAATGGCTGTAACAGCCCACGTATCTCTATAGTCTGTCAGTAACTGTAACAGCCCACGTATCTCTATAGTCTGTCAGTAGCTGTAACAGACCACGTATCTCTATAGTCTGTCAGGGGCTGTAACAGCCCACGTATCTCTATAGTCTGTCAGTGGCTGTAACAGCCCACGTATCTCTATAGTCTGTCAGTGGCTGTAACAGCCCACGTATCTCTATAGTCTGTCAGTAACTGTAACAGCCCACGTATCTCTATAGTCTGTCAGTAGTTGTAACATCCCAGTATCTCTATAGTCTGTCAGTGGCTGTAACAGCCCACGTATCTCTATAGTCTGTCAATGGCTGTAACAGCCCACGTATCTCTATAGTCTGTCAGTAACTGTAACAGCCCACGTATCTCTATAGTCTGTCAGTAGCTGTAACAGACCACGTATCTCTATAGTCTGTCAGTGGCTGTAACAGCCCACGTATCTCTATAGTCTGTCAGTGGCTGTAACAGCCCACGTATCTCTATAGTCTGTTAGTGGCTGTAACAGCCCACGTATCTCTATAGTCTGTCAGTAGCTGTAACATCCCACGTATCTCTATAGTCTGTCAGTAGCTGTAACATCCCACGTATCTCTATAGTCTGTCAGTAACTGTAACAGCCCACTTATCTCTATAGTCTGTCAGTAGCTGTAACAGCCCACGTATCTCTATAGTCTGTCAGTGGCTGTAACAGCCCACGTATCTCTATAGTCTGTCAGTAGCTGTAACAGCCCACTTATCTCTATAGTCTGTCAATGGCTGTAACATCCCACGTATCTCTATAGTCTGTCAGTGGCTGTAACAGCCCACGTATCTCTATATTCTGTCAGTAGCTGTAACAGCCCACGTCTTTCTATAGTCTGTCAGTAGCTGTAACAGCCCACGTCTTTCTATAGTCTGTCAGTAGCTGTAACAGCCCACGTATCTCTATAGTCTATTAATGGCTGTAACAGCCCACGTATCTCTATAGTCTGTCAGTAACTCTAACAGCCCACGTATCTCTATATTCTGTCAGTAGCTGTAACAGCCCACGTCTTTCTATAGTCTGTCAGTAGCTGTAACAGCCCACGTATTTCTATAGTCTGTCAGTAGCTGTAACAGCCCACGTATCTCTATAGTCTGTCAATGGCTGTAACAGCCCACGTATCTCTATAGTCTGTCAGTGGCTGTAACATCCCACTATCTCTATAGTCTGTCAGAGGCTGTAGCAGCCCACGTATCTCTATAGTCTGTCAATGGCTGTAACAGCCCACGTATCTCTATAGTCTGTCAGTAACTGTAACAGCCCAGGTATCTCTATAGTCTGTCAGTAGCTGTAACAGACCACGTATCTCTATAGTCTGTCAGGGGCTGTAACAGCCCACGTATCTATAGTCTGTCAGTGGCTGTAACAGCCCACCTATCTCTATAGTCTGTCAGTGGCTGTAACAGCCCACGTATCTCTATAGTCTGTCAGTAACTGTAACAGCCCACGTATCTCTATAGTCTGTTAGTAGCTGTAACATCCCACTATCTCTATAGTCTGTCAGTGGCTGTAACAGCCCACGTATCTCTATAGTCTGTCAATGGCTGTAACAGCCCACGTATCTCTATAGTCTGTCAGTAACTGTAACAGCCCACGTATCTCTATAGTCTGTCAGTAGCTGTAACAGACCACGTATCTCTATAGTCTGTCAGTGGCTGTAACAGCCCACATATCTCTATAGTCTGTCAGTGGCTGTAACAGCCCACGTATCTCTATAGTCTGTTAGTGGCTGTAACAGCCCACGTATCTCTATAGTCTGTCAGTAGCTGTAACATCCCACGTATCTCTATAGTCTGTCAGTAGCTGTAACATCCCACGTATCTCTATAGTCTGTCAGTAACTGTAACAGCCCACGTATCTCTATAGTCTGTCAGTAGCTGTAACAGCCCACGTATCTCTATAGTCTGTCAGTAGCTGTAACATCCCACGTATCTCTATAGTCTGTCAATGGCTGTAACAGCCCACGTATCTCTATAGTCTGTCAGTGGCTGTAACAGCCCACGTATCTCTATAGTCTGTCAATGGCTGTAACAGCCCACGTATCTCTATAGTCTGTCAATGGCTGTAACAGCCCACGTATCTCTATAGTCTGTCAGTGGCTGTAACAGCCCACTTATCTCTATAGTCTGTCAGTAGCTGTAACAGCCCACTTATCTCTATAGTCTGTCAGTATCTGTAACAGCCCACTTATCTCTATAGTCTGTCAGTAACTGTAACAGCCCACGTATCTCTATAGTCTGTCAGTAGCTGTAACAGCCCACTTATCTCTATAGTCTGTCAATGGCTGTAACAGCCCACGTATCTCTATAGTCTGTCAGAAACTGTAACAGCCCACGTATCTCTATAGTATGTCAGTGGCTGTAACAGCCCACGTATCTCTATAGTCTGTCAGTAACTATAACAGCCCACGTATCTCTATAGTCTGTCAGTGGCTGTAACAGCCCACGTATCTCTATAGTCTGTCAGTAACTGTAACAGCCCACGTATCTCTATAGTCTGTCAGTAACTGTAACAGCCCACGTATCTCTATAGTCTGTCAGTAGCTGTAACAGCCCACGTATCTCTATAGTCTGTCAGTAGCTGTAACATCCCACGTATCTCTATAGTCTGTCAATGGCTGTAACAGCCCACGTATCTCTATAGTCTGTCAGTGGCTGTAACAGCCCACGTATCTCTATAGTCTGTCAATGGCTGTAACAGCCCACGTATCTCTATAGTCTGTCAATGGCTGTAACAGCCCACGTATCTCTATAGTCTGTCAGTGGCTGTAACAGCCCACTTATCTCTATAGTCTGTCAGTAGCTGTAACAGCCCACGTATCTCTATAGTCTGTCAATGGCTGTAACAGCCCACGTATCTCTATAGTCTGTCAGTGGCTGTAACAGCCGACTTATCTCTATAGTCTGTCAGTAGCTGTAACAGCCCACGTATCTCTATAGTCTGTCAGTAACTGTAACAGCCCACGTATCTCTATAGTCTGTCAGTGGCTGTAACAGCCCACTTATCTCTCTAGTCTGTCAGTGGCTGTAACAGCCCACTTATCTCTCTAGTCTGTCAGTAGCTGTAACAGCCCACGTATCTCTATAGTCTGTCAATGGCTGTAAGACTATATTGTCACCACCTTCGTTGTTCTTCTATCTAACACCTCCAGTTATTTCTCTGTTCATTTGTGACAATGGTTTCTAATTTAGTCACAAGGTCAACAATTTTTTTTTTGGGGGGGGGGGGGGGGTCGATTAAATCAACCCTAGCGCGCTACTGGTACTTAATCTTATCGATGCTGTAAGGATGAAAAGCAAAGCTAACCCGGCCGAGATTTGAACTCAGAACTATGATATATGCCGCAAAGCATGTTGTCCAACGCTCTGCTTATATTGCCAATCTATTGATACCCTTATCCAGCAATCTGTCTCTTTGATAATAAAGATAATAGCTACAATGAAACACGTGAGATAAAATTTCAAATATCTAAAATGGAAATATTCTAAAAATACTGTATGAAAAAATGCAGCTCTTAGCATTCCTGGTAGCGAATGTAAATACTTTTGGAGGTAATCTTCAGATGTGAAGAAACATCTTAATTAATCGATAATCTTCTGTTTTCTTCATGGAAATCGAATATTCAAGATGAAACTCAATTGTTTCTTTTCGCTTCTGGATATTGATTTGTAGAGAATGTCTGAGGACAACTTGGCACAACTGAAGTGTCTCATATTTTATTGCATCTGGGTTTCCTTGAACAAAATGGAAATCTCATTTTCTGAATTTAGATAAGACAATTTCTCTAAAATTAAATGACTTTATATGTATGTAAGTATGTATGTATGTATGTATGTATGTATGTATGTATGTATGTATGTATGTATGTATGTATGTATGTATGTATGTATGTATGTATGTATGTATGTATGTATGTATGTATGTATGTATGTATGTATGTATGTATGTATGTATGTATGTATGTATGTATGTATGTATGTGTGTGTGTGTGTGTGTGTGTGTGTGTGTTGTTGCGCGCGCGCATATATGATTATATATATATATATAATGTATGGTTCTTAATGTGTGTGTGCATGCATATATGAGTGTGCGTGTGCATACATATATGACAATGTCTATATATACATAGTCATATATACATATACACGTGTGTGTGTGTGTGTGTGTGCGCGCGCATCTTTGTGGTAGGTCACGATTGTATTACTTGAATTATTTATAACAGTTTTCCCAAGATCGATGAAAGAAATAACTTTTTATATGACATAAGTAATACTTATATTTTTGTTAAAGATTCTTTTCTTTAGTGCTTTATTTGCAGAAACCGTAGGATGTCCATCACTTGAGAAAGGCAATTGCATATAGTTTTTGCTTAGCTAAATAAGAAACAAATGCCAGTAAGGTCTCTCTTGAGCAAATGTTTGAAAACTACTACGACTACTACTACTACTAATAATAATAATGCTATTACTACTACTATTACTACTACTGCTATTGTTGCTGTTACTACTACTACTACTACTACTACTACTACTGCTTCAGACTCAAATATATATTTTAAAGTATTTGTGTTTCGTGTGTTCAATTTATAACCAATCTCAATCTGTGTTTTGTGTATAAACATATTATTTTATAGACAGTCCTCCAATGTAATGTGGCTTCTTTATTAGCCACATAGGACTTACATTAAGAAGACGGCACAGGACGGTACAGTGTGGAGTTTTTGTGTTAGAGAAACGTTTATGAAGAAGACATGCGAGGATTACCAAATTATGGTATTTGGCACACTTAGTGTGTGTGTGTATATATATATATATATATATATATATATATATACATACATACAACCATATAAAGAAAGAAAATGTAAAGCTCAATATGATGTCTAACAAAGCAGTAATATATTTATTAAATGCAATAATTATAATCTTTGTTCATAGAGAGAGGGAGAAAGAGAGAGGGAGAAAAGAGACAAAAAGAGAGAGGGAGAGAAAAGAGAGAAAGAGAGAAAGAGAGAAAGAGAGAGAGAGAGAGAGATTTAAATGCATGCATAAAATACATGTCTATATTTTCCCTGTCAGAATATCGATGGTATTTTCATATTACCACGAACAATATTTGTGGATATTGTTGTTATACTTTTTAACACCAATCTCCACATTTTTGATGCCTCGATATATTTTAAACGATTCTCTAGTTGTTTTAAGTATATGTTGTTATTGTTTTTGTTTATATGTTGTTATTGTTTTTGTTTATATGTTGTTATTGTTTTAAGTATATATTGTTATTGTTTATATGTTGTTATTGTTTTAAGTATATGTTGTTATTGTTTTTGTTTATATGTTGTTATTGTTTTAAGTATATGTTGTTATTGTTATTGTTTATATGTTGTTATTGTTTTAAGTATATGTTGTTATTGTTATTGTTTATATGTTGTTATTGTTTTAAGTATATGTTGTTTACTGATGTTTTGCAGTATATTCCTCTTGTCAGAACTGACTTACTCTAAAACATCGTTACATTGTCATCAAAATGTTCAGGAGAAAAAGGCGCTTGCTTGGTCAACGTGCCACAAGTTGAAGAGGATATGGGGACCACCTATTAACAGATAGCTTAAAGAAAGGTTTTTTATTGCCACAGAAGAGTCAGTTCTCTTCTATGTATCAGAACCACTGCAACACCAAAATTAAATCAAAACGACACACATTCATACATACATACATACACACACACACAAGCATCATACGTATATACATATAAATATACAGATATATACATATACCTAGATATACACAAACATACGCACACACATACTCACACATATACACAAGCATATGTATACACATATACACAAAATCATCATACATATACACATATACCTAGATATACACATACATACGCACACACATACTCACACATATACACAAAATCCTCATACATATACACATATACCTAGATATACACATACATACGCACACACATACTCACACATATACACAAGCATATGTATACACATATACACAAAATCCTCATACATATACACATATACCTAGATATACACATACATACGCACACACATACTCACACATATACACAAGCATATGTATAGACATATATATATCGACACAGACACACTCAAACACCTGCACATACCCTCATGCACGCATACGTACCCACACAGACTCAAACAAAAACATACATACATACATACACATTCATACGTACATACACCCACATGTGCATCTGTCGCCCCACTCCAGCTTTAGAATTACAATGACCAAGTGCAGACAACAAACATATAGCTACAATATACATTCGTATGTCCAGTATTGAAAGAAAGCCAGCTCAGCAACCTCTCACCAACAGTACATCGAGTGTTGAAATACCATTTGTTCAGATTTCTTCACTGTGTTTTCAAAGTGACAATATATAATACTACTACCCACTATAGAAATAATTGTTTCTACTTTTGGCACAAGACCAGCAATTACCCAGTGTATTACTGGTACTTTTATTTTATTGACCCCGTAAGGATGAAAGGCAAAGTTAACCTCGGCGGGATTTGAACTCAGAATGGCAAGGGCCGTAACTCTATGCGTCAAAGCATGGCGTCCGACCCTCTACCGATACTGCCAATCCACCGCCAATTCACCCACTATAGAAATAATTGTTTCTACTTTTGGCACAAGGCCAGCAAATACCCAGTGTATTACTGGTACTTTTATTTTATCGACCCCGTAAGGATGAAAGGCAAAGTTAATCTCGGCGGGATTTGAACTCAGAATGGCAAGGGCCGTAACTCTATGCGTCAAAGCATGGCGTCCGACCCTCTACCGATACTGCCAATCCACCGCCAATTCACCCACTATAGAAATAATGTTTCTTCAAAACGTTTGAATCGCTTTGAAATAAAATGTTTCCTTAACTTCTCAACAACAGTAGATCCAGTGTTGAAATACCATTTGTTCAGATTAATTTTATTAAGAATATGCTTAAGGCCATAAATATTGAGGGTAAGAAAAGTCGATATATGAACCCCATTTCTCCACATGCTGGTTTTTACAAAGTCGGGGAGGATGAAAAGTCGACCTTATTTGATCCAAACATAAAACACAGCTAATCACACAAAGTCTTTTGTTCGTGTCTGTACCAATTCTGACAAACTATTTCACAGATATTCTCTTTCCAAATGCTGGTTTATAAATACAAATTAAATGGAAGTATCGTCTCCAGTACTTTTTAATTCATTATTTTATCAACCACCTTTAAATTTCAACTCAAAAGTTACAGATATGTTACTAAATAACACAGTGAATTATGCTTAATACTTCACCCAATGTTCTAATGTGCCGTGTTAATATGAGATCTATCAAATTGACTAGATAGCTTGAGATTACTTAGGAAAACTCAATAGCCAAATTGAGGAAAATATAGTTCAACTTCATTATATGTATGTTTTATTCTTGACATCAAGTATAATGCATTTCATGACAAAGTTTGAAAAAAGAAAACGTCAGCCAAATATCTTATCTCACAGATTATATTTAGTTACTAAGTGGCTTCGGATATTCAAAAGACCAATCATTTTAACTATAATCACATTCATATACTTGTAGAATTTGACAAATGATCTACTCATACAATGCAAACAGACAGACAGACACACACACACACACACACACACACACACACACACACACACACACACACTGTGTGTGATCATGTGTGCCCGTATATAAGTTGATATATATGTTTACATGATTTTTCTTATATATATTTTCAATATATGCTTATGTATATGCATATATATATATATAGATATATATATATATATATAAGGGTGGTGAATTGGCAGTATCGGTAGAGGGCCGGACGCCTTGCTTTGACGCATAGAGTTACGGCCCTTGCCATACTGAGTTCAAATCCCGCGCAGTTAACTTTGCCTTTCATCCTTAAGGGGTCGAGAAAATAAAGTACCAGTAATGTACTGGGTAATTGCTGACCTTGTGCCAATAGTAGAAACAATTATATATATATATATATATTTAATTATCTTATGTGTATATATATATGTAGATAAGCATGAGTACGTAAATACATACGTACGTGTGTGTAAATACATACGTACGTATATATGGCGGGGCGGTATTTATCCTTGTAAATTCGAATGCATTCAGATATATGAATATATGTGTGTATATGTGTATGACTATCATTTAAAAGTGTTCATTATTAGTGATGAATGGCGATAAACGTGGCATGAGGCATAATATAATTGTTAAGGCGCCAACGTTTAACGAGTGAATTTTTGTTTATATATTTATTTATTTGATTCATCGTTCTCCATTATTACCAACTGAAAACTTGAATGGACTTCACTCCCCATAGATGTTTACAAATATGTTTCAGCAGTGATATCTGCTTAATATAGACTTACCCAGACATACATACACACATGCCACATAGGCTTATTTATAACACACACACATATATATATATATATAATCGTGAGCTTGTGAGTTCGATTCCTGGACCAGGTGATGCGTTATGTCCTTGAGCAAGACACTTTATTTCACGTTGCTCCTTCTACCTGGAGTTGCGACCGATAGATAGTATTAGCAATTGGAAAGACCAACGGAAACATTGTTTCCTCGGTCCGATTTGACGAAAGTCGATCGAGAATATATATATATATATATATATATATATATATATATGAAAAGTGTAAGTTTCTACACAAAACGAAGGTTATAGAGAAAATTGAGGTTGGTAATGGCACATGGAATATATAAGAGACAGAATACTTTTTTGTGAAAAAACATATAATTTTATAAGGTAAGGAAAGAATAAAGGGTATAAAAAATTATACCCTTTATTCTTTCCTTACGTTATAAAATTATATGTTTTTTCACAAAAAAGTATTCTGTCTCATATATTCCATGTGCCATTACCAACCTCAATTTTCTCTCTCTCTCTCTCATATATATATATATATATATATATATATATATATATATATATATATATATATGCACACACACACACACATACACACAATGTATAATAACAATTATAATGATATTGTTTCTTACATAATATGTGTTGGGGTGAGATTGACTCTAGGGGGTGTGGGTAAGGAGTAGAGAACGAGGAGTAGCGAAGGTGAAAGCTGGAACCACGAGTTTCTTACGTCATTGTCCACTTCATTATCTGCCCAGATACAAGCTACTCGACCCGTCTACTCAATACTCAAAATCCCAAAGATTTACTGCTGCAAAATATTCTACTATCTACTTGGTTATATAATTCTCTCTCACAGATCAATACAAATAAATACATCAGTAAATAAGAGTTGATGTTCTCTGACTTTCAATCACTGCCTTCGTCTTTCACATTTTCCTCATCTCTCACTATTATAAGCAAATAGGGGTCCACGCACTGGCCGCCCCGGCGAACAGAATAGAAAAGGCCTTTCCCCGGTCGATTGTAAAGGAGATACATTGGAAGGGCCATTTCAGCTTACGAGTCTTATACCTGCGGGTAGCCAACTCCCTGTCGATGGTAGTAAGTAAGGGGGTGGTCCTAGGGCCAAAGGACACCAGAAGACTCTACTGCTAATGGTTATATACGCTTTCAGACAATCCTCTTTGTAAATTATTCAATTTTCTTCCAAAATAATTAAACATACAATTAAGTCTACCTACCGTTCCACAGATAAACAGATACGTGTTTTTACACACAAACAAACAGTATGTCGCAAATAAACAAAAGAGACTGTTGAAAAATTTAATAAATCAGTGAAATTAAGAAATAATTCTCAAGACGTTATTCGAGTTGATTTTATTTTTTATTATTTTCATAAGAATTTCTCTTCATCTAAAACAGCATCAGAATTATGACTAGTCTAAAAAAAATTACGCAAAGAAAACATTCTTTAGTTTTTAAATATCAAAGGACATCAAATATTTAAAATAGTGAATGTCAGAAATACGTAGATTTTTTTTTTTTTTTTTCTGTCGTGACAATAAGAAGAACCAAAAATTAAAGTTGCAGTCTCACTGGGAACGGCTTTGAAGGCAATTAGACGATCTAATGGACGCGAGTAGACACACACACTCTCACACCCTCACACAGGCACACACACACGTGTGTGTGTGTGTGTGTGTGTATGTGTGTGTGTGTGTGTGTGTGTGTTAAGAACAAGAAGAGAGACGGTATCACATATTCAACAATAGTATACTTCATTACATCATCCCATTATGCACATTTCAAATACATCAGAGTTATTCCATACGTTGTCAAACGTATGGAATAACAGACATCAGTTTGTTTTTGTTCTAAATATACCTACCATTGATGAGGTGTTTACATTTCAATGGCCGACAAACATATGTTGTACAGACTCTAATACTGGCAAGTCAAGGGACAGTACTGTGGGGTAGAAGCTATATATATATATATATATATATATATATATATATATATATATATATATATATATATAAAATAGAAGCTTTCGCCATATTTTTGATTCAAGAAATTTTAGCCTGATAGTTGGGTTTACAACCCTCTTAGAAATGGAAAAAGATGAATATATATATTACATATATATGAGAGAGAGAGAGTGAGAGTGAGTGAGTGAGAGAGAGAGCGAGCGAGCGAAAGAGAGCGAGATAAATAGATATAAACGTCAACAAGAGAAAATAACATAGGGGAACAATGTAATAGAATGATTGTATATATATATATATATATATATATATATATATATATATATATATATATATATATATATATATATATATGGTAGAATTATGTATATATGTATGTATATATATATATAATATATTATATTATAATATAATATAATATACAAATCTACTTAGTAATATCTTATTAGTATGTATGTCGTGGTAAATTGAATCATAACGTTCGTTCGGTGCAAAAGAGAAAACACTTTCTTTTTCATTATAATGATTTCTTTCATTATGCAGCCTAGTACCCCCCCCCCCCCCATTATATATACACATACCCCCTCTCTCTCTCCGTCTCCCTCCTTTCCTCCCTCTTCATTTCTTAACCTGTATCTCAAATTTATCTCTTTAAATTGTTATTGACAATAAGACTTCTTTTCTAGATTTATACTGTTCTTGTTTTATTCTCTATTTGTGGGGGCGGGATGTCACTTTATGTTAGATTATTAGATACAAAAACAAGCAGTCAAAATATTGTTAATAGCTGTGTTAGTGTCATGGTTGGTTTTATTGCTTTAATAATTATTCTGATTTGGTTGCAAAAAAAACAACAACCCAAAACGCTTGTATATAGAGTATATATATACTGTTTGATGAGTAACTAATTTAGACAAGTCGCAACAAAACTATTTTTGATTGAAACATCTTATTCATTCTCTTTTTCTTCTTGATGAGACTGGAGCCTGAAATTGTTAGCGGCGTTTAGTGTTTTAATTGTGTGTTCTTCGTGTTTTGGATGTCTGAGTGTAATAATAGTATGTGTAGTGACTGTAATATTGTTTCTACTTTAGGCACAAGGCCAGCAATTACCCAGTACATTACTGGTACTTTATTTTATCGACCTCGTAAGGATGAAAGGCAAAGTTAACCTCGGTAGTGTAGTGACTGTAATATTGCGTTGTTGTGACGAGATAGACACCACTCCAATGGAAGATGTTTCCGTCGTATCTGTTCAGGGAAAACATTCCTGTTTGCCGTGAGGTGTCAAGGCCTTTTATTTTCTTCTTTCTATTTTTCTTTTTGGGTGGTGAGTGACTCTTGGGTGATGGATCCCTAAAACAAGCACTTGGATGTCTGTGTCAAGCTGTAGCAGGCTGGGGTTAAACTTGAAATAGATCGGTGTCTCATCCAGCGGTGTAGAGTGTTTAGGTCAATGAAATCGGGATAAGCTCCGTTCTGATGAACCTCCCCGCTTGGGACAGTCTTTAGCTTTAAACTAGTTCTAGTGCAGCTGGGCTTCTTCCACCCAGTTGTTTCACCCTGGGTATTTCGATGGGTCGTCTTTAGTTGCGAGCGTACATTTACGATTAAATTTCTTGTAGCTCTTACTAGAAGACCATACTTGTTTGTCTTTATTATTAGTTTAGGGGCGGTGGTTTGGCAGTATCAGTAGAGGGTCGGACGCCATGTTTTGACGCATAGAGTTACGGCCCTTGCCATTTTGAGTTCAAATCCCGCCGAGGTTAAATTTGCCTTTCATCCTTACGGGGTCGATAAAATAAAATACCAGTAATGCACTGGGTTAATTGCTGGCCTTGTGCCAAAAGTAGAAACAATTATTAGATTAGTGTAGAAGAGGCTCTATTTATGGCCTTCACAGAACACCCCGACTTGTGTGATCGAGGTTGTTATGGTATGATTAAACTATGACAAGTTGTCGATTGTCAAAAAGGCATTTGTAGAAGGAATTTGAGAAAGCCGATGTTCCGGAGAGAAAGAATGGAGCATAGTTGTTAATTCGGGGTTTATAAATTTAGACAGAATATGGGTGCAAGGCAGGGTAGAGTACCGATAATGTCTGGATAGGGGTGGGACGATACCAGTTAAAATCTATAAATCATTTGTAGTGGCGGTAGAAGAGGAAGAATGAGGTGACATCATACTCGTGGCCCAGAGGTTGGAAACACATGAGTGATTTCATACCAGTCATTCATG
This sequence comes from Eledone cirrhosa, assembly GCA_964016885.1. Classification (NCBI taxonomy): domain Eukaryota; kingdom Metazoa; phylum Mollusca; class Cephalopoda; order Octopoda; family Eledonidae; genus Eledone; species Eledone cirrhosa. Next base: position 30,567,306 of record OZ024753.1, on the reverse strand, counting down.
TGGCCATTATCTGCATGTGGACTACGAATGTTGTGTATAAAGAAGCAGCACCATAGTGTATTTAAGAGCAGTATTGCATTGCATGACTGCAGTATTTTGACTCTACAGATCTTCATTGTATGTTATGTATTTACTCTTGTGAAAATACAAATAGACATACAATTTTATCTATTCACATTGAATTTGCAATTATTTTTTCAAATAGATTTCCTGGGCTTATTTTATTAAATTTGCTTTTTAGGGTTGACAGCTGTATAGCGTCAGTTAATTTGCTTTATTTCTTGGAATTCGCTTTCCAAATGTAGGTTGTAACTGCGTCATTTGATTCTATTTGTGTATTTAATGTTTCTGGTTTTGTTATGAAATTTTGACACATTTTCTTAAATTACTATCATACAAAAAATAACAATGCAGTCAACAATTTTGAGATGGGAGTTCCATAATATACGATGTTTGTTTCTATCATGTATATATTATATATATCAAGTAAGTATGTTTTGAAACAGTGAGCAGGTTTGAAATTAGAAAATAGAATAGCTTTCACCGTATTTTTGACTAAAGGAATTTTAGCCTGATAATGGGGTTTAGAACCCTCAGATAAATGGAAAAAGATGAGTATTAAAGTACATGAGTATTGACGTGTAATGGTAGCACAGTGGTCGCGATAACCAAAGATGTGGGTTCGACTCCCATGTACGTCAATACTCATCTTTTTCCATTTATCTGAGGGTTCTAAACCCCATTATCAGGCTAAAATTCCTTTAGTCAAAAATACGGTGAAAGCTATTATATATATATATATGGTTGAAGAGGGATTGGCTACACTAAGTTTCAAATGCCCAAGCCACACCGTATGTCACGACGACGATTCCCGTACGCCTCCACCAGGAAGAGGGTTCAAGTTGTGTGTGTGTGTATATATATATATACACACACACACACACACACAACAGATTAAAGTTTAAGCAAAGAATCGCTGCTTTCATTCTTAACGGGATCTTCTGATTTTAATCTTCACGTTTATTATTATTACTCTATATATATATATAATCATCATCATACATATTAAATATGTTTTGATACCTTAACGTAGTATATATATATATATATATATATATAATGTACGAAACCTAATTTTTGGCTTTTTAAGCGTTGAGAATATGTATGTATGTATGTATGTATGTATGTATGTATGTATGTATGTATGTATGTATGTATGTATGTATGTATGTATGTATGTATGTATGTTATCTCTTTCTCTTAATTTCGAGTATATTTTTTTGACCGGCCACCTTCCTGGTGGCAAGGTTGTAAAAGAAAAGAAATTGTCATCCCTTGAATCGCAAGAATGTTTTGCAAATTTTGAAGGTGCCAGCTATCGCAGCCATTTGTAGACTATGAATTAGGGAGCTGCGTTTTTTGTCCGCAAATCCAAGTTCAGTCATACTTTGGTCCAAGCGGGTTGGTATATAACCCGTAGCTCCAATAATGATGGGTATGAAGCTACAGGTGTATCTTGGATACTGGATTTGTAAACTCCTCATCAATGGTCCGTAGATGTCCTCCTCCTCCTGTATTTTTCTGACAACGTTTACATCAAGTGGGCAGATGATCTCCACAACAGAACACGTTTTCAATGTGTGGTCCCAAACTACAATATCAGGCCGGTTGTGCTTTAATTTGGTGACAGTTTTTATTTTCAGGTTCCACCAGTATTCCTTAGTGCCATCTGTCTCAATATATTCTTCCTCGTTTGTTGTTAATTTTGTTTTCCGAAGTGCGTTCCAGATGGTTCTAGCTATCCCATCGTGTCTCATTGGGAGGTAGTAGCGAGATGACATTCGTTCGCAGCTGGCAACAATGTGGCTTACATCCTCGATCTTTGTTTTACATAGCCTACATTTATTGTCAGCAGCTGTCCCTCCTCTTTTGTGCAGCAGATATTTGGTAGGGAGTTCTTGTTCCTGTATTGCATAGAGATATCCCTAAAGGTGTGATGTCATAAACTTGTCGGAACTCCATGCCAGGCTTTTTGAGTGGTGTATCCCCTCTATGGTCTGTGTTTTACGTCTCAAATATCCATGCACAACTTTTTCTGTAAATTGGTCAATTTTTTCATCTTGTTTGAACATTGAATAGGATCTTCCGATTTCTCTGGGTGAGAGATTTATATCAGGCTTTATTCCATATCTCTCTTCCAGATCAGTTGCTATTCTAATGATTTTGTTTTTCATGCTCATAAACCTGGGCAAGATGGTTGCCAACCTTTTTCCTATGTTGAAGGTGTTGCTTCAGTGTTACTATCCGGGTCACATATGTTGTTAATATGGATTTTAGACCCCGGCCACCTTCCTTGCGTGAGAAGTATAGCCTATCCACATCACCATTGATGTTAAAGTTCCCAGTAACACTGAGAAGTTTTCGAGTTCTAACATCCATCTCACTTAGTTCTTGCAATGACCAGTTCAGCAGGCCAAATGTTGGCGTTAGAATTGGCACAGCATAAGTATTGTGGGCAATGTATTTGTTGTACGCTGACAGTCCTGATGACCATATTTTCTTTACTCTTCTGAGGTATTCAGTTCTGGTTCTCTCCTTATTTATGGGTCCATCATATCTGACATTCTCATCCTGTCCAAGATATCTGTAGTTGTCACTTGACTGTAGATGTTGTATTGTCAGGCCGTTCATCTCTAGATTTCTAGAGGAGGGCACAGCTCTTCCACGTTTTACTGCCAAATATGCACACTTGGACTCACCAAATTTCATTTTGATGTCTGTTGAAAATTGTGTAATGAGGCCAATTGTTTCTTGATGTCATTGATATTTGGCCCATACAACTTCAGGTCATCAACAAAGAAAAGATGGGAGATACTTCTGGACCCACTTCTTTGTCCACCTTGTTTCCTGAGTAGGTAAGATAGTGGATTTAGTGAGAGAACGAAGAGTAGCACTGACAAGCTATCACCCTGAAAGATGCCCTTCTGGTAATGTATCTTATCAGTCTTAACTTGCTCCTTCTCACCTCTAAGGATCAAATTGGTGTACCAGTTCTTGGTCAGGCGTTCAACAGCAGCTACAAATGGTTGTGGGACTTTGGCTAACTGTAAAGCCTTAATAATCCACCCATGAGGTACACTATCAAGTGCTTTTTGATAGTCCAGCCACACCACAGTCATGTTTCTGCGATTCTTTGTTGTTTTTTCCTGAATCATTTTATTAGTTAGTAGGTGATCTATGCAACCCCACACCTCCCTCTTTCCACCAGCTTGCTCAGGTGTTATGATGATGTTGGTAGCACAGTGATCCTGTAAGAACAGGTTAAGGCACCCAGTATATAATTTATACATGATGTTTTGGCAGGCTATTGGGCGGTAATTTTTAGCAAGGGTGGTTTGGCTATTTTGGGGAATGAGGAGAGTAGTGGCAGTTGATAACCATCTGGGCAGTTCTTGTGTGCCTTTAATGGTTCCTGTAAACAGCCGTATAAGATCTTGCCGATAGAAAGTGAAATTCTTCAACCAGTATCCTGTAATGAGGTCTGGGCCTGGCGATTTCCTATTCGACATTTTCTATAGAGCTGTTTCCAGTATTGATCCATCTATGTCATATTGTTTTGTCTGGACATGTTGGCAGTAGTCCTGTTCCAGTTCTTTTAGCCAATTAGTTTGTCTGTTGAATCCGTTTCCCATACAGATCTCCAGTAGCTCTCAACCTGTTCTTTTGAAGGGGTGTCATTTACAGGGATTGAGCTTTTGCCACCGAAGCTGCGATAAACTGATTTAGGATCTCTGGCAAACAATCTATTTAGCACTTGTCGTTTATGTGCTGTTGACTCATATTTTAGTCTTTCTGTCGTAGCTGTGAATTGTTGTTTCAACTTGTGTAACTTGGAGTTCAAAGTTTTAAATTTTGTATCTCCAAATCGTCTCTCTAACTTTTCTTTTAGGTCTTCCTGGTGTCGTGTGAAGTTGCATTTCATAACGACTGCGATGTGTGAGATACTTCGTCTCAGGGACAAAATTTTGCTTTTTAAATTTCGCATCCACGCTGGTTCAGGCTTTTTGTTTGTATCTTAATTGCGTGGTTTTAGATGTGTGTTATATGATAGCAATGTGACAGCTGAAACATATAACAAAATATTAAGCGTTTCAAATGTCGTTTCTACACCTTTAGATCGTATAGGCTTCAGATAATTGCCAGCTATTTCGTTCACCGCTTCCAATTCCAATTTAGTGGGTTCTTTACTGATTCTGGTGTTGTATGCTCTGTCACTCACATTAAGGCTGTGTATCTCTTGAAGCATATCGTCCCATATCACTTGTAAGGTGTCCACAAGTTTTTGGTGTTCTGTTTGTACAGTAGAGTCATGAATTTCAGCCTCGTTGTTAATGTGGTGACAATCACTACTAGAGTTAGCTGACAATTCTCGCTGTTCTTCAGTGGAAGTGGGATGGATTTCAGCAAAATTGTTGGTGAGCTGTTCACTGTTAGATTTAACTGGCCATTCTCTTTGTCTGTCAGTGGAGGTGGGGTGGTTGTCTACAAGGGCTGTATTTGTAGTATCAGTCAATTCCGTTAGATGTATCAATTTACATCTAATAATACGTTTTGCCTGTTCATTTAAATGCTTTGGAGAAAAGTCTAATTCTGGGTGTTTGGAGTTCCATAAAGTTTTTAGCCTTTGCATAAAACCGAACTTTTGGGGTTCAGATTGTTTGTATGCTTCATATAATACTTTGTTAAGCTCGTAGCTCCACTGTGTACAACGGTTGTAGTTGCGATTTGGACGAAGGAGACTTGTACTTTTTGCCATGATGAGTTCGTCTATTCACTAATATTTCGTATTTATTTTTCAAAATAGTCGATGATCTTCTTTAAAAGTTTCGACTGTATGTATGTATGTTCTTCTGGTTTTATAATTTCACAAAGTTTTACCAATAGAGAGAGAGAGTCGGTTTCTAACATAGACACAAGACTCTCTCATTGGAATTTACAAAACATCAACTAGGTAGATACGTATGTATGCATGCATGTGTAGATATGGATGTTATTGTATGTGTGGATGTTTTGAGTTGTATGTGTGCATGTGTATATGCTTTGTACCTGTACATGTGTATATGCAGTTATTAGATGCAAAATTTTTGGAATCTTTTACATATTTTTACTGTTCCATCAATGGATTGTACTTGTAATTTCCTAATTAGTTGTGTTCTTTCTGTTCCTGTGAAGCCTAGCTTCTCAAGATTTGTATTGAGGCAGTTACTAACATATTCCAGTGCCCCAACAATCACAGCCATAAATCTGAAGGTGTAATCAGGGTGGAGTATCTGCAGATTTCTCATCAGTTCTGCATAAATATTCTCCTTTTCACTAATCTTTGATATTATATTGGCATCTGCTGGGCAGCTAATTTCCACTACTGTGCATGTTTTCTTCTCGCTGTCCCATATCATAATATCTGGTCTGTAATGCCTGCATTTTATTGGGGTTTTTACTGGAACATTCCACCAGTACTCTTTCATATTATGTACATGGATGTCTTCCACATTGTTGTAGCTTTTAATGTGATTATTATCGGGGCTATCCTTTTTACGAACTGCATTGTACAGTGTTTTGGCCACTACATCATACCTCATAGGTAGATAGTACCGCGATGACATCTTTGGACAGCTGCTGATGACATGGGTGATATCCTCGATGTTAGTTCTGCAGAGTCTGCACTTGTTATCGCATTTAGGTGTTTTGCCTGCATCCCTATCTCTTATATGAATAAGGTATTTCGTGCTAATCTCCTGTTCTTGGATTGCAAAAGCGTATCCTTCAAAGTGGGAGTCAATATAGCGGTTGTTGGTCCAAGATAGACTACTTTCCTTATCTATATTACTCTCACTCTGGAGCTTTCTGGCAACATATCAATGCATGATTTTTTGCTGATATGCATGTAGTTTTTCATCCATGGATTCTCTGCGATACTGCTGAGCGACATCCCTGGGTGTGAGTTTTTGATTATCACACAGGGAATATCTCTCAAGGAGTTCCTTCCCAACTCTCATGATCTTATCTGTTTCATGCAGATAGACTTGCTCGAGAAGCGGGCTACTACGCTTCGAGGTTCATAGATGTTGTCGGAGAGATATGATGCGACATTCAAATGTTGTCTGGACTGATGTTAGGCCTCTGCCTCCCTGCTTACGTTTCAAGTAAAGGCGGTCTATGTCACTGTTGATGTGGAAGTTTCCGGTGTTGTTCAGTATTTTTCGAGTTCCAACATCAACTGCTCGGATTTCGTCTATCGTCCAATTGAGTATTCCAAACGTTGGTGTTAGGACAGGCACAGCAAACACATTGTGAGCCACTGTTTTGTTTTGCGCAGAGAGTTCCGATGACCAGATCTTTCTTAATCGGGTGTAGTATTCCCTGGTTACGCGTTCTTTATTACAGATACCATTATAGGATATGTTCTCATCTATCCCCAGGTATCTGTAGCAGTCCTCATCAGATATCGGTGAAACAGTTAGACCATTGATGACAATGTTGCTAGATTGGGTTGTTGTTTTTCCCCGCTTTACAGTCATGTATGAGCATTTATCTTGGCCAAACTCCATTCCTATATCCTTTGAGAACGTTGTAACCAGGTCAAGATTTTTCTTCATCCCATCCATGTTCTTGGCATAGAGTTTCAGATCGTCCACAAAGAAGTTATGGGTTAGGTTCGTATTTCTGTCCTCCTGTGAGCCAATGATGTATCCCTCACATTTCTTGAGCAGAAAGGACAAGGGGTTTAATGACAAGATGAACAATATCACAGAGAGACTGTCCCCCTGAAATATACCCCTGCAATATTTTATTTTATCAGTGAAATAGAGTCCTCCCTCTCTGTCTTTAACCTTAGGATAGTAGCCCAAGAAGAAGACAGCCTCTCTATGGCTCTGACAATAATGTCTGGTATTTTAGCAAGTTGGAGGGCCTCTATCATCCAAGAGTGGGGAACAGAATCGAAAGCTTTCTTGTAGTCCAGCCAGACTGTACTCATATTCCTCCTAAGTTGTCGCACCTCGGACATCGCAGTTTTGTTGATTAGGAGTTGTTCAGCACATCCCCAAACCCTTTTCTTTCCAGCTGCTTGTTCATCTGTGATAATGTTATTATTTTCACAGTGATCTTGGAGGAATAGGTTCAGGCAGGCTGTATACATCTTATACATCAGGTTCTGGCATGCAATGGGTCGGTAGTTTTTTGCCAAGTGGGTGTCTTTGTTCTTGGGGACCAGTAACGTTTGTGCTAATGTCAACCATTCTGGTATAAATGTATCTCCCTTAAGAACTTGTTGGTAGAGGTCAGTAAGATACCTCCGATAGAATATTAGTTTTTTGTACCAGTAGCCGACAATCATGTCTCTTCCTGGTGTTTTCTTATCTTGGAGTTTTCCTATCACAGTCTCAAGGGTACCCTCACTTATTTCGTATGTTTTTGTTGTAGTGTAGTAGCAATAGTTCTTTCGGATTTCTCTTAGCCACACTGCATCTTGGTTGAAATTCTTCTTTTCACCCCATATTTTTCTCCAAAAGGAATCTGTCTTTCTGGGATGGGGCCTCAGTGACATTTATTATTTCGCCCTTCATATCTCTATAGACTGATGTTTGGTTTCGTCTGAATCTTTTATTAAGCATTTTTCTCTTATCTACCTTCTTCAGGTGTCGGCGTTTTTCGCTAACAGCTCTCAATTCTTGTTTGAGGGTGATCAGCTTATATTGGAGAGTTCTGGTTCTACTGTTACCAAACATCGTCTCTATTTTATTTTTCACTCTTTGTTGGTGAGGAGTGAGGTTTTTTGTGTTTGTTTGCATGTAAGGAGCATTGTCACATGTCCTATGTTTTTTCCTAGGTCAGCACTCCTTTTTTCTATTTTAGTTATATATGATGGTATTTTTGGTGGTGTTTTGTTCTTGTTAATATCTCTGCTATCACCAAGATAATGCTTCACTGTCATTGCTAAGGCATATAAACAGGCGTTGATTTGCCAAAATGTTGGGGTTTTTATCCGTCGTAAATATTCATCCCTATTTCGTCAATAACACGTAGTATTTCATTATTTGGTTTTTTATTCACCATTGTCGTTTTAACACGTTCAGCCAGAGAGATATTTATACAGGAGTTAATTTCTCTCTGGAAGATTTCGTTGAGGGAAATTTTCAATTGTTTATACTTTTGATTATCATTATCGATAGTATTTTCCACAACAGTCGAGGTAGACTCGGATGGTATACGTGGTGTCACATTTATTCGATTATTATTATTATTTCTTCGATTATTATTATTATCGATAGTGTTTTCCCCAGCATTCGAGGTAGACTTAGATGGTATAGGTGGTGTCAAGTTTCTTACAGGCATAGTTGTTTCAAGGCGCTGTTCGACCTGGCTGCAAGGAAGTCTAGTAGCACGTGTTGTTTATCCCATGTTTGTTGTGGGGGACTTACAATTAATAATATTTATCAAATTTTTACGTTCAACAAACGTCGCTTGTTGGCGTAATTGTTTCGCTGTTAAATAATTTAGCTCTGGGTGCATTTCGTCCCAGTGTAGCTTCATTCTATTCATATAGCAAATGGAGGGATTGTTTTTTGCCATTTTATAACAATTAAATAAATCATTATTAAGTTCGCAACTCCAAGAGAAATGCGATTTATAATTTCGGTTTCTTCTGTAGCTACAGCTGAATAAAGTTTGATTACCTTCTTTGTTATTTGTCTTCGATACTTCCTTAATTTTTTTGTTGATGTTGTGTTCAGCCATGCTGTTTGTAGCAAATCCTTGTAAAATGAATTACGTATTTAGTCGGATATCTCTACGAATTCGAATAAAAGGTGTCTTCAGAAGTGATAGTTAGAAGAATAACCAGTTATTCAACCTGGCTGTAGTTGTGGCATTACTGTCGGAGATAGTATTCATCTTAAATTTAATAAATAGTCTCCCACGCCAAAATATGCGACTGATCGCGTTGATTGACTGACTGACTGACTGATGTATGTATGTATGTATGTCTCATGGTCGGGTCGTT
>OZ024753.1:30540745-30553245 GCA_964016885.1 Eledone cirrhosa | reverse complement strand
GATTCGAATTCAGAAAGTATTGAACTGAAAAAAATACTGCAAAGCGTTTTGTCCGACACTTAAAAAAACGGATGAAATCTATGAATTAATAGATTTTGGAATATTGCTAACTTGGAAAGAAAGACGGACAAAGCAGACGCGTTCTGTATATCTTCCACTACCTATATTGTCTTCTACCTTTCTCTATTCTCTTAATTAAACAGACCATCAATCCGAATCATCCACCTATAGTTCGTTTAATGTATTCTTTATTTTTCTTTTAATATTTGTTTTATATGCTGTTTTTTGTCTTATGTTTAAATTTTGCTTTTATTCCTATAATTCCTAATATAGATTTTTTAATTGATTTTTTTTAAATGACATGTCAGCTACAGTTTAACATAGAATCAAGAAAATATATATATTTGTTATTTAATATTAATCTTAAAATTGTTTCAACTATTCTACAGTTGTTTGTTTATTATTAGACCTTACAAGAGGATTTGAATTCGGATTAAGAAGATATGTCACAGTAAAGTTTACTTAGCGGAACTCAGATAAAACACAGATTAAAAGTTGTCTGTTGTTGTTGTTGCTGCTGCTGCTACTGTTAGACAAAATTCAACATTTATCCAAGCAGACTTATGATCAAAGACGTGTCACTGGTTCGGTAAAATTAAATTCATTAGACAGACTGAATATTGATATTGGCAGTATATATGGAAGAAGTCTATTGTATTCAGATTGGGTCCGCCAGGTTTAAAATATGCCCAAGATGTACCGTATCCCACTACGGCGCCCATATAACTCAGGAATTAAGGGATTAAGTTAAGTAAAAGTAATATATTGCTCTCTCTCTATATATATATATAAAAGATAAACAGAAATAACAACACAATCGGTACAGTATATACAAGGAATATATTAGATTAACGCTTGAAATAGCAGGAAGAGGGTCTTAACGTTTCGGATGCTAGTCCTTCATCAGAAGAAAGAATGAGAAATTAGAAAGATTGAAGGGATGAGGGTGGTGGAATTGGGAAAAAATGTTTTTAGAGAAAAATAACAGCTCGATTCATGCTGCCATCTCAAATGAGCCTTGATATTCTGGAGTTTCACAAGATCATCAGTTCTCTCTCTCATGTGTGTGTATGTATGTATATATATATATATATATATATATATATATGATATGCTGAATTTATCTACGCAGAGCGAAATAGTGGATTACGTAATAAATCATCTTAGGCAATTACATAGCTGTATTGAAACGTGTTAGAGAATCTATAGGATAATAAATGTTTCTTCGAACCAATATCTCGTATGTATGTATGTATGTATGTATGTATGTATGTATGTATGTATGTATGTATGTATGTTCTCTCTTAATTTCGAGTATATTTTTTTGACCGGCCACCTTCCTGGTGGCAAGGTTGTAAAAGAAAAGAAATTGTCATCCCTTGAATCGCAAGAATGTTTTGCAAATTTTGAAGGTGCCAGCTATCGCAGCCATTTGTAGACTATGAATTAGGGAGCTGCGTTTTTTGTCCGCAAATCCAAGTTCAGTCATACTTTGGTCCAAGCAGATTGGTATATAACCCGTAGCTCCAATAATGATGGGTATGAAGCTACAGGTGTATCTTGGATACTGGATTTGTAAACTCCTCATCAATGGTCCGTAGATGTCCTCCTCCTCCTGTATTTTTCTGACAACGTTTACATCAAGTGGGCAGCTGATCTCCACAACAGAACACGTTTTCAATGTGTGGTCCCAAACTACAATATCAGGCCGGTTGTGCTTTAATTTGGTGACAGTTTTTATTTTCAGGTTCCACCAGTATTCCTTAGTGCCATCTGTCTCAATATATTCTTCCTCGTTTGTTGTTAATTTTGTTTTCCGAAGTGCGTTCCAGATGGTTCTAGCTATCCCATCGTGTCTCATGGGGAGGTAGTAGCGAGATGACATTCGTTCGCAGCTGGCAACAATGTGGCTTACATCCTCGATCTTTGTTTTACATTTATTGTCAGCAGATATTTGGTAGGGAGTTCTTGTTCTTGTATTGCATAGAGATATCCCTCAAGGTGTGATGTCATAAACTTGTCGGAACTCCATGCCAGGCTTTTTGAGTGGTGTATCCCCTCTATGGTCTGTGTTTTACGCCTCAAGTATCCATGCACAACTTTTTCTGTAAATTGGTCAATTTTTTTATCTTGTTTGAACATTGAATAGGATCTTCCGATTTCTCTGGGTGCGAGATTTATATCAGGCTTTATTCCATTTATATCAGGCTTTATTCTCCTCCAGATCAGTCGCTATTCTAATGATATTTTTTTTTCATGCTCATAAACCTGGGCAAGATGGTTGCCAACCTTTTTCCTCTGTTGAAGGTGTTGCTTCAGTGTTACTATCCGGGTCTCATATGTTGTTAATATGGATTTTAAACCCCGGCCACCTTCCTTGCGTGAGAAGTATAGCCTATCCACATCACCATTGATGTTAAAGTTCCCAGTAACACTGAGAAGTTTTCGAGTTCTAACATCCATCTCACTTAGTTCTTGCAATGACCAGTTCAGCAGGCCAAATGTTGGCGTTAGAATTGGCACAGCATAAGTATTGTGGGCAATGTATTTGTTGTATGCTGACAGTTCTGATGACCATATTTTCTTTACTCTTCTGAGGTATTCAGTTCTGGTTCTCTCCTTATTTATGGGTCCATCATATCTGACATTCTCATCCTGTCCAAGATATCTGTAGTTGTCACCTGACTGCAGAGGTTGTATTGTCAGGCCGTTCATCTCTAGATTTCTAGAGGAGGGCACAGCTCTTCCACGTTTTACTGCCAAATATGCACACTTGGACTCACCAAATTTCATTTTGATGTCGGCTGAAAATTGTGTAATGAGGTCCAATTGTTTCTTGATGTCATTGATATTTGGCCCATACAACTTCAGGTCATCAACAAAGAAAAGATGGGAGATACTTCTGGACCCACTTCTTTGTCCACCTTGTTTCCTGAGTAGGTAAGATAGTGGATTCAGTGAGAGAAGGAAGAGTAGCACTGACAATCTATCACCCTGAAAGATGCCCTTCTGGTAATGTATCTTATCAGTCTTAACTTGCTCCTTCTCACCTCTAAGGATCAAATTGGTGTACCAGTTCTTGGTCAGGCGTTCAACAGCAGCTACCAATGGTTGTGGGACTTTAGCTAACTGTAAAGCCTTAATAATCCACCCATGAGGTACACTATCAAATGCTTGTTGATAGTCCAGCCACACCACAGTCATGTTTCTGCGATTCTTTGTTGTTTTTTCCTGAATCATTTTGTTGGTTAGTAGGTGATCTATGCAACCCCACACCTCCCTCTTTCCACCAGCTTGGTCAGGTGTTATGATGTTGTTGGTAGCACAGTGATCCTGTAAGAACAGGTTAAGGCACCCAGTATATAATTTATACATGATGTTTTGGCAGGCTATTGGGCGGTAATTTTTAGCAAGGGTGGTTTGGCTACTTTGGGGAATGAGGAGAGTAGTGGCAGTTGATAACCATCTGGGCAGTTCTTGTGTGCCTTTAATGGTTCCTGTAAACAGCCGTATGAGATCTTGCCGATAGAAAGTGAAATTCTTCAACCAGTATCCTGTAATGAGGTCTCGGCCTGGCGATTTCCTATTCGACATTTTCTGTAGAGCTGTTTCCAGTATTGTCCCATCTATGTCATATTGTTTTATCTGGACAGGTTGGCAGTAGTCCTGTTCCAGTTCTTTTAGCCAATTAGTTTGTCTGTTGAATCCGTTATCCGTTTCCCATACAGATCTCCAGTAGCTCTCAACCTGTTCTTTTGAAGGGGTGTCGTTTACAGGGATTGAGCTTTTGCCACCGAAGCTGCGATAAACTGATTTAGGATCTCTGGCAAACAATCTATTTAGCACTTGTCGTCTATGTGCTGTTGACTTATATTTTAGTCTTTCTGTTGTAGCTGTGAGTTGTTGTTTCAACTGGTGTAATTTGGAGTTCAAAGTTTTAAATTTTGTATCTCCAAATCGTCTCTCTAACTTTTTCTTTAGGTCTTCCTGGTGTCGTGTGAAGTTGCTCTCTATGTTGCATTTCATAACGACTGCGATGTGTGAGATACTTGGTCTCAGGGACAAAATTTTGCTTTTTAAATTTCGCATCCACGCTGGTTCAGGCTTTCTGTTTGTATCTTGATTGCGTGGTTTTAGATGTGTGTTATATGATAGCAATGTGACAGCTGAAACATATAACAAAACATTAAGCGTTTCAAATGTCGTTTCTTCACCTTTAGATCGTATAGCCTTCAGATAATTGCCAGCTATTTCGTTCACCGCATCCAATTCCACTTTAGTGGGTTCTTCACTGATTCTGGTGTTGTATGGTCTGTCACTCACATTAAGGCTGTGTATCTCTTGAAACATATCGTTCCATATCACTTGTAGGGTGTCCACAAGTTTTTGGTGCTCTGTTTGTTCAGTAGAGTCATGAATTTCAGCCTCGTTGTTGATGTGGTGACAATTACTACTAGAGTCAGCTGACCTTTCTCGCTGTTCTTCAGTGGAAGTGGGATGGATTTCAGCAAAATTGTTGGTGAGCTGTTCACTGTTAGATTTAGCTGGCCATTCTCTTTGTCTGTCAGTGGAGGTGGGGTGGTTGTCTACAAGGGCTGTATTTGTAGTATCATGTATGTATGTATGTATGTATGTATGTATGTATGTATGTATGTTCTGTTTTTATAATTTCACAAAGTTTTACCAATAGAGAAAGAGTCGGTTTCTAACATAGACAGAAGACTCTCTCATTGGAATTTACACATCAACTAGGTAGATATCTATGTATGCATGCATATGTAGATATGGATGTTATTGTATGTGTGGATGTGGATGTTTTGAGTTGTATGTGTGCATGTGTATATGCTTTCTGTCTGTACATGTGTATATGCAGTTATTAGATGCAAAATTTTTGGAATGTTTTACATATTTTTACTGTTCCATCAATGGATTGTACTTGTAGTTTCCTAATTAGTTGTGTTCTTTCTGTTCCTGTGAAGCCTAGCTTCTCAAGATTTGTATTGAGGCAGTTACTAACATATCCCAGTGCCCCAATAATCACAGGCATAAATCTGAAGGTGTAATCAGGGTGGAGTATCTGCAGATTTCTCATCAGTTCTGCATAAATATTCTCCTTTTCACTAATCTTTGATATTATATTGGCATCTGCTGGGCAGCTAATTTCTACTACTGCGCATGTTTTCTTCTCCCTGTCCCATATCATAATATCTGGTCTGTTATGCCTGCATTTTATTGGGGTTTTTACTGGAACATTCCACCAGTACTCTTTCATATTATGTACATGGATGTCTTCCACATTGTTGTAGCTTTTAATGTGTTTATTATCGGGGCTATCTTTTTTACGAACTGCACAGTGTTTTGGCCACTACATCATGCCTCATAGGTAGATAGTACCGCGATGACATCTTTGGACAGCTGCTGATGACATGGGTGATATCCTCGATGTTAGTTCTGCAGAGTCTGCACTTGTTATCACATCTAGGTGTTTTGTCTGCATCCCTATCTCTTTTGTGAATCAGGTATTTCGTGCTAATCTCCTGTTCTTGGATTGCAAAAGCGTATCCTTCAAAGTGGGAGTCAATATAGCGGTTGTTGGTCCAAGATAGACTACTTTCCTTATCTATATTACTCTCACTCTGCAGCTTCCTGGCAACATTTCCATGCATGATTTTTTGCTGATAGGCATGCAGTTTTTCATCCATGGATTCTCTGCGATACTGCTGAGCGACATCCCTGGGTGTGAGTTTTTGATTATCACACAGGGAATATCTCTCAAGGAGTTCCTTCCCAACTCTCATGATCTTATCTGTTTCATGCAGATAGACTTGCTCGAGAAGCGGGCTCCTACGCTTCGAGGTTCGTAGATGTTGTCGGAGAGATATGATGCGACTTTCAAATATTGTCTGGACTGATGTTAGGCCTCTGCCTCCCTGCTTACGTTTCAAGTAAAGGCGGTCTATGTCACTGTTGATGTGGAAGTTTCCGGTGTTGTTCAGTATTTTTCGAGTTCCAACATCAACTGCTCGGATTTCGTCTATCGTCCAATTGAGTATTCCAAACGTTGGTGTTAGGACAGGCACAGCAAACACATTGTGAGCCACTGTTTTGTTTTGCGCAGAGAGTTCCGATGACCAGATCTTTCTTAATCGGGTGTAGTATTCCCTGGTTACGCGTTCTTTATTACAGATACCATTATAGGATATGTTCTCATCTACCCCCAGGTATCTGTAGCAGTCCTCATCAGATATCGGTGAAACAGTTAGACCATTGATGACAATGTTGTTAGATTGGGTTGTTGTTTTCCCCCGCTTTACAGTCATGTATGAGCATTTATCTTGGCCAAACTCCATTCCTATATCCTTTGAGAACGTTGTAACCAGGTCAAGATTTTTCTTCATCCCATCCATGTTCTTGGCATAGAGTTTCAGATCGTCCACAAAGAAGTTATGGGTTAGGTTCGTATTTCTGTCCTCCTGTGAGCCAATGATGTATCCCTCACATTTCTTGAGCAGAAAGGACAAGGGGTTTAATGACAAGATGAACAATATCACAGAGAGACTGTCCCCCTGAAATATACCCCTGCAATATTTTATTTTATCAGTGAAAATAGAGTCCTCCCTCTCTGTCTTTAACCTTAGGATAGTAGCCCAAGAAGAAGACAGCCTCTCTATGACTCTGACAATAATGTCTGGGACTTTAGCAAGTTGGAGGGCCTCTATCATCCAAGAGTGGGGAACAGAATCGAAAGCTTTCTTGTACTCCAGCCAGACTGTACTCATATTCCTCCTAAGTTGTCGCACCTCGGACATCGCAGTTTTGTTGATTAGGAGTTGTTCAGCACATCCCCAAACCCTTTTCTTTCCAGCTGCTTGTTCATCTGTGATGATGATATTATTTTCACAGTGATCTTGGAGGAATAGGTTCAGGCAGGCTGTATACATCTTATACATCAGGTTTTGGCATGCAATGGGTCGGTAGTTTTTTGCCAAGTGGGTGTCTTTGTTCTTGGGGACCAGTAACGTTTGTGCTAATGTCAACCATTCTGGTATAAGTGTATCTCCCTTAAGAACTTGTTGGTAGAGGTCAGTAAGATACCTCCGATAGAATATTAGTTTTTTGTACCAGTAGCCGACAATTATGTCTCTTCCTGGTGTTTTCTTATCTTGGAGTTTTCCTATCACAGTCTCAAGGGTACCCTCACTTATTTCGTATGTTTTTGTTGTAGTGTAGGAGCAATAGTTCTTTCAGATTTCTCTTAGCCACACTGCATCTTGGTTGAAATTCTTCTTTTCACCCCATATTTTTCTCCAAAAGGAATCTGTGTCTTTCTGGGATGGGGCCTCAGTGACACTTATTATTTTGCCCTTCATATCTCTATAGACTGATGTTTGGTTTCGTCTGAATCTTTTATTAAGCATTTTTCTCTCATCTACCTTCTTCAGGTATCGGCGTTTTTCGCTAACAGCTCTCAATTCTTGTTTGAGGGTGATCAGCTTATATTGGAGAGTTCTGGTTCTACTGTTACCAAACATCGTCTCTATTTTATTTTTCACTCTTTGTTGGTGAGGAGTGAGGTTTTTTTGTGTTTGTTTGCATGTAAGGAGCATTGTCACATGTCCTATGTTTTTTCCTAGGTCAGCACTCTTTTTTTCTATTTTAGTTATATATGATGGTATTTTTGGTGGTGTTTTGTTCTTATTAATATCTCTGCTATCACCAAGATAATGCTTCACTGTCATTGCTAAGGCATATAAACAGGCGTTGATTTGCCAAAATGTTGGGGTTTTTATCCGTCGTAAATATTCATCCCCTATTTCGTCAATAACACGTAGTATTTCATTATTTGGTTTTTTATTCACCATTGTCATTTTAACATGTTCAGCCAGAGAGATATTTATACATGAGTTAATTTCTCTCTGGAAGATTTCGTTGAGGGAAATTTTCAATTGTTTATACTTTTGATTATCATTATCGATAGTATTTTCCACAACAGTCGAGGTAGACTCGGATGGTATACGTGGTGTCACATTTATTCGATTATTATTATTATTTCTTCGATTATTATTATTATCGATAGTGTTTTCCCCAGCATTCGAGGTAGACTTAGATGGTACAGGCATAGTTGTTTCAAGGCGCTGTTCGACCTGGCTGCTAGGAAGTCTAGTAGCATGGCGATCTGTAGCACGTGTTGTTGATTCCATGTTTGTTGTGGGGGACTTACAATTAATAATATTTATCTTATTTTTACGTTCAACAAACGTCGCTTGTTGGCGTAATTGTTTCGCTGAGAAATAATTTAGCTCTGGGTGCATTTCGTCCCAGTGTAGCTTCATTCTATTCATATAGCCAATGGAGGGATTGCTTTTTGCCATTTTAGTACAATTAAATAAATCATTATTAAGTTCGCAACTCCAAGAGAAATGCGATTTATAATTTCGGTTTCTTCTGTAGCTACAGCTGAATAAAGTTTGATTACCTTCTTTGTTATTTGTCTTCGATACTTCCTTAATTTTCTTGTTGATGTTGTGTTCAGCCATGCTGTTTGTAGCAAATCCTTGTAAAATGAATTACGTATTTAGTCGGATATCTCTACGAATTCGAATAAAAGGTGTCTTCAGAAGGGATAGTTAGAAGAATAACCAGTTATTCAACCTGGCTGTAGTTGTGGGATTACTGTCGGAGATAGTATTCATCTTAAATTTAATAAATAGTCTCCCACGCCAAAATATGCGACTGATCGCGTTGATTGACTGACTGACTGACTGATGTATGTATGTATGTATGTCTCATGGTCGGGTCGTTGGCGACTAAACTGGTAACCCCACAAAAGGTTTCTTGGTGAGGAGGGTAATTTTGGACATCCTGCAGGACTAAAAACAAAACCTGTCAAAGGGCAAAGGAGCTCTTAAGAATCAATGGCCATCCAAAATAACCGGGAGAGATGACACCTTAGCCTTTGTGTGTGTGTGTGTGTCTGTAGATATGCTTATGTGTGTGTGTGTATATATATATGTATATTATTATTGTTGTTGTCGTTATTATTGTTGTTATGATTATTATTATTATTATTATTGTTATTAATGTATGTGTGTGTGTATATGTGTGAGTGTGTGTGTGTGTATATGTATATGTATACATATATATATATATTTCTTTTTTTTTATTTATTTATTATTATTATTATTTTATTTTTTATTTCTCCTCGTGCAATGGCCATACTCGATAACGAGGGGGCAGCCATCATGTATGTATGTATGTATGTATGGTACAACCTGTCTCATGGACGGGTTGTTGGCGACTAAACTGGCAACCCCACCAGGGTTTCTTGGTGAGGAGGGTGACTTTGGACATCCTGCAGGACTAAAAACAAAACCTGTCAAAGGGCAAAGGAGCTCTTAAGAATCAATGGCCATCCAAAATCACCGGGAGAGACGACACCTTAGCCTTTGTCAAGGCAGAATTCTAGGAGAAGGAAAACTCTGAAAATAACACCTGCAACCCTGATGGTATCCAATGATGTTGACTTCTTTTTGGTAAATATCATCTTGGTTAAGAGAGTGGGACTGGCTTTGTGCAGTGCCTTTGCTCACTATAAAAGCTTCACGGCACAGGCATTGCTTTATATCTGGAGATCTCTCTGCACTTGTCGTCACATGGTACCATTGGCCCAGCAATATGTGTCAATAATTGTCACAAGTGTAGTGTTTGTACCAGAGTTTTCAAGTTGCTGGCTGGTCTAAAAAGTCACTTGTTCAGCGCATCGGTAGGGGTTCTCCTACATGGATATAAAGTAGTGGCCGTACTCGAAAACGAGTTGGCAGCCACCATGTGTGTGTGTGTGTGTGTGTGTGTATGTGTGTGTGTGTGTGTGTGTGTGTGTGTGTGTGTGTGTGTGTGTGTGTGTGTGTGTGTGTGTGTGTGTGTGTGTGTGTGTGTGTGTGTGTGTGTGTGTGTGTGTGTGTGTGTGTGTGTGTGTGTGTGTGTGTGTGTGTGTGTGTGTGTGTGTGTGATGTGGTGTGGTGTGGTGTGTTGTGGTGTGGTGTGGTGTGGTGTGGTGTGGTGTGGTGTGGTGTGGTGTGGTGTGGTGTGGTGTGTGTGTGTGTGCACTAACAGAATACCTGTTGTTGTCATGGCTTAAAAGTAGTTATAAATGGACTATTTCTGTTCGTTATGAAGTCATTTACTGTTAGTCTCAATTTTCCTTTGGGCTACATTACTCATAGCATTAGCTTGCAGTCTTTTTGCCGCGGCTCTTTCGTTTTTGCTTCCTCCATGTTACGTTTACAATTGGCAGTTGAAGTTGTAAATGGGTGATTATTTTTTTCTGTTGCCTTGTCGATGGAAATATCGTTAATAAAAGAGCAACACACGCATAAAGACAGATACATATGTAAGTGAGTGTGTGTTTCTATGCGTATGTGTGGGAAGCTTCAGGCTTGAAATTCCATAAACATTACATTATTAAAACAAATTTAGTTTAATAGATAAATAAATGTATGTATGAATACATGCATATATGTATGTATGCATTCATGTATATATATATATGCATGTATGCATGCATATATGTATGTATGTATTCATGTATGTATGCATGTATGCATGCATATATGTATTTATATATGTGCGAGGTGTATCAGAAAAGTTACAGGACTTAATGTGGTGTGTGACCTATGAGTGGGGTATGGATTATCAGGTTGCGTCACCATGTGACGTAATTATATATATATATATATATAGTGTGTGTGAAATTAAAATATCACATATATATGCTAGTTACAAGCCGGCATAGTTACCGATCTCTCCATGAAAATCATGAAACCTATAAAATTATGTTTTTATAAATAAACTTTCTTAACGACTAAGTAAAATTTTAACTTTTTCCTACATGTTTACCCGCTGTGGGTTATATTATAAAAACCTTACTTTCGAATGTGTATGTATATACATATATAATTATACACACACACACACACACACACAAACACACATATATATATATATATAAAGGTATGTATGTGATTGAGAACAGTCTCTTTCACCCATATAGTAGTTCTGATATATTGCTTCTTATTGCTGAAATTTATAGTTTTATGATGGTAAATATATATTAAAGAATTGATATAAAAACTAATTTTCCCATATGATGCATGTTTGTATAGATATCGTTTGTAAATATCTTACTATATAATGTTTATATATTCTTCTAGGGCGTGGCATTTTTCTCGTTTACATGGACCATGGGAGCAGTATTATGTAAAGCTGTTCACTATTTGCAGAATGTTTCCATGCTTTGTTCCGTTTTTACATTAACGGTCATCAGCATAGAGAGGTAAGGGACTATTCGTTTTATGTATCGCTGTTTATTCATTCATACATGCATCCACGCGGCGTACGTGCGCGTTTGTTCGTGGGAATTAATTTCTCTTTACTGTTTCGTCTCCCGAGTCTTCAATGTTTACTTTGAAATCTTGCAAGAAGAAACCTCAAGCAAGTAATTTATCAATCTAGTCATAATAAATAGATTATACTGTTTTAAGTTAGTATTAAGTTCGCTACTTAAACAGTTTAATATGTATATGTGTGTGTGTGTGCATGTGTGGATGTGAATGTGTAAAAGCGGGTATAGCATCGTTGTAAATCACGTGGTTCAGATTTCGAGCTACTATGCGCTACCTTGAAAACATCTTTTGTAATATAGTGTCGGATTACCAAATGCTTTGTGAAATTAGTAAGTGGGGTGGACTATGTGGAAATCGCTTACATATTTTATATAGAGTTTGCACCGCGAAACACGTCTTCATGAGTTGTCGATAGAAGATCTCAATGTTTTGTGACGCTTTTCGACATTAACCACTCATTACATCGTTGCCGACACTATTGATTCTACAAGTGAATATCCAGATTCTTTTGACTCGCACTGCAGCACGTTTTTTCCATCTCTTTCATCCAAACAACCACAACAAACTGCATGCAGCTCGACATGCCTCCCTCCTGCAACCAATTACATCCTATTAAATGATCTAGCATCATATGTTAGCTACTTTAAACCCCAGTACCAATAATGTTAACGGAAGCTGGAGACTTGCAATACTGCTATACAGTGCAACTTTTGTAAAACCTAGAGAAAGACCAACCAATTCCTGTAGAGACTTGCTAGTACTTTCTATTCTTTTCATCCTTGTCAAAGGTATTTCATATGCTTAGAAAGGCCGTTAAGAATATCGGCAAAAGGCTACACTGGTAGAAATACACAGTAAATTTGTATAATATATATATATATATATTAGCCACACATCGCAACGCAACTTTAGATCAGTTTGACAATCGCCACCGAGGAATGCGAGAAAGTTCTCCAGAAAAGTTAACCAGGAATCTTTAAAAAAAACTTCCCACCGAAGTTAACAAAGAACTTACTAGATCTACAAAGCAAAATTGTG
>OZ024753.1:30535745-30538245 GCA_964016885.1 Eledone cirrhosa | reverse complement strand
AGCTATGCTGCAAACATCACGAGCGCTCTATCTCAAAATTATTTTGAAAAGCATTAGAAATGCGCAACCGGTAAAAACTTAAAACTAAATACTAACCAATACTTATTACTAATTTATACTTATTCCTAATTAAACTATTTTTCACTGGGAAAAATTTGTCAGCATTTTCTTTTCCTTTTACTAATATATATATATATATATATATATATATATATATATATATATATATATATATAATTTGACCGTGCGTATATGGTACGCCAGCTTATATAAATCTTATATATTCTAGCTTTTCTCAATCGTAAGGAAGCCGCAATTTATTGTTTCTAATGGTTCATCTGCAATATTTCAAACAATCCTGTAAGCTCAAAAGTCTTTGGTGACACTAAATAAACAAAATATCATAGAGAAAATAGTTTCAGCAAGTAGAAATATAAGTGTTCACCTATAGTCACTTGATATTCAGCTAATGCAAATAAATAGATTTCTGAAGTGGAGAGTCTTACAAATTGCATCTCATCTTACCATATTTTTTGCATTCATTCTATAATGATGTTCTCCAGAAATATTAATATAAATATTTACGTTTGAGCCTGCTGCAGGCTGAATACAAGAACATTTGCGTTCAAAAGTGTATACATTAAATATATATATAAAAACAGATAAGAATAGGAGTCTAATAGGTTGTTGTTTGATTTTATTAAGTAGACAGTTTCAGTTATTTGACTGCGGCGATGCTGGGCCACTGCAGCCATGTTTTTCAGCTGGTTATATGAATCACAGTACTTTCTGTGGTATGTATTTATCGTAAGTATACACGTACATTCACAAACACAAACGAATTCATTTATGGCTACGTTACAGAGTTACATTGTGCTTCAATCTTTTTTTATGTTTTTCTTTTCTTTTTAAATCAAGCAAATTAAATATCTGTAAGGGCTGAACATATATATATATATAAATTCAGGACCGCAACGGCTGAGCTCCGGCCGTGTCAACAGCTAGATTCAAACCGAGTTCGGATTTAGCTGTTGAAACGGCCGGAACTCAGCCGTTGGGGTCCTGAATTTTTTCATATTACCCACACTACTACCCCAAGTATCGAGTCGAGTACTATGGTGAGTAATGGTCTAACTGGTTTTTACCACCTCCAATCTGATATATATATATATAATGGTAATAATAATTACGAAGATCAAAATCCGAAGATCCCGTAATAGGGTGAAAGCAGCGATTCTTTGATTAAACTTTAAACTGAACTAATGAGTGAGTGAGTGTGTGAGTGAGTGTAAAGCAATATAAAGATTTCAAACTTGAGATCTATGCACCCCAACGCAAATGACCATAATAATTGTTTCTACTTTTGGCACAAGGCCAACAATTACCCAGTGCATTACTGGTACTTTATTTTATCGACCCCGTAAGGATGAAAGGCAAAGTTAACCTCCACGGGATTTGAACTCATACCGTAAAGGGTCGTAACTATGCTGGAAAGCATGGTGTCCGACCCTCTACCGATACTGCTAATTCACCGCTGTTCACCTTTCCCTCTCCAGAGTGTTTTACCCGATTTTCTCAACCATTATTTAGAATGATCGACTACCATTATTATGGCAAATGACCATAATAATGGTAGTCGATCACTCTAATTAATGGTTGAGAAAATCGGGTAAAATACTCTGGAGAGCGAGTGCGCTAACCAGTAAGTGTATGTATGTCTAGTCCCGTAACTACTGGTAGAGTCGTAGAGGCGCCGTATTGACATACAGCATTTCTTGGGTATTTTAAGCCTGGCGGAGCCCATCCATCTCCAGGCCTGAGTACAGCAGATTTCTTCCAGAGAAAGATAGAAAGTGAGAGAGAGGAAATAAAGAGATATAGAGGAGGAATCGACTCCAGTAATAGACTGTTACATTTTTTATCGACCTCGAAAGGATGGAAAGCAAAGTTGACCTCGGTGAGATTTAAACTCAGAGAGCCAGAACGAACATCATAAAGCATTCTATCCGACTTTCTAACGACTCTGCCAATTCGCTGCCTTTAGCCAGTAAGTATGTATCGTTAATAAGGTTCCCACTTTACTGCCATCCACTGTATGTGCCAGCTACGGTAGACGTGAACCACAATAGAAGCCAACAGATTCAATAGGATGTGTATGGTTGGGGATTCAGTCTCGCCAACTTGCCATCGACACAGCTACTCTGTATTTCCTATATATCAAATGCTGTTATAAATCATTTACAGCAATTAATAATGAAACATTTGACGCAGACAATGAACTGTACAATGAACTGTTCAATGAATAACAAGTCCAGGAACATCCTTATCCTAGAGTGAGAGAGACAAGCTTTCTGGTATGGAAATGATATTGGTGAGACGATACTTCCGCTTGCTTTGGGATGTCTAAAGAATGGAGGAACCACGTTTGCCAAATGACAGATATTCTACTCACAGTTGTTTACTGTTACGGGATATTATGGTAGACCTCGACTAAGGCTAA
>OZ024753.1:30449865-30522365 GCA_964016885.1 Eledone cirrhosa | reverse complement strand
GGAACTTCAAAAAAAATCTCTACATTTTAGCCAATCAGAGAAAGATAAGAAATGTTGTTTACCCTGAAGTTCTTCATTAGGACAAAGTATGAAATATCATGTATTTATTATGTTAAAAAATAATGTTTTCCAATTTTTCATGCATTACATTTTACATTGAGTAATATTGAAATGCAAAGTTTTTCTCCATAAATTATATCACTGATTTAAAATCAATCATCATTTTCTTACAAAAACAATGTGTGAAACGCAACAAGTAATTCGGCTAGTATATATGTATTTAATGTATTCTTCCTAATTGTATACGGTAGAGTGTGATATGAAGGAATTTTACAAACATTATTGTCAAGCCACCACGTAGATGCTTCTTCGTTGGCTTGGCACTCGTCTTGTATATAAAATTTCAAGTTTCTGTGATATAGGTGTCTCGCTCATGTAACATTAGGACTGAGATCGATTTTGTTATTGTTAAATCGATAAAGGACTAACATTTCATCATCCTGTTAAGAGCACAAATATTCTGCTATATGGAAGGTAATTTTATTATCATTATAACCGTTTAATTATTATTATTATTAGTAGTAGTAATAATAGTAGTATTAAGAGTAGGGGGTTGTTAGTATCGGTAGAGCGTCGACTAACATGCTTTGCGGCATATAGTTACGTACCTTTATGTTCTGAGTTCAAATCTCGCCGAGGTTAGCTTTGCCTTTCATCCTTACGAAGTCGATAAAATAAAAGCACCAGTAATGCACTGGGGGTCGATTTAGTCGACTTTCCCCTCCCCCAAAATATTGCTGGCCTTGGGCCTAAATCAGAAACAATTATTATTATTATTATTGCATTAAAATTTCCAGATTTTTTGTATACAATATTTTTTTAATTGATTTAAAAGAAAGGAGGTTTATCCTCGTTTTTATTCCGATAACAGATAATCGAGAAAGAGAAAGAAATACAAAATATATTTACTTAGGCAAAGTAAGATATACTTAATAGCATTTCAGAAGCTGACTAATAAACTAGAGTATAAGATCAAAATATGGTTGTTATTATTGACTTTAAGAATCTCGGCCAATTGTTGATTTACAGCACACTTGTTAATGCATGCTTAGTAAGAGTACATATTTATTCATCTTAATTGTAAAAATTATCTTATTTTCTTCTCCATCCCTTCTCTCTATATTTTTCTGCCATCACATGCAAACCTGCAGACCCACAAAGACACATACATCCGTATATTTACACACCCACCCACAAGTGTGTGTGTGTGTACGTGTGTGTGCGTGTGCGCCTAATATAGTCCTTCCATATACTGTACCGATTGTGTTACTTCTGTTTACCTTTTACATACATACTTATTGTATATATGTATATGTCTGGGTGTATGCATGTATACATATATATGCATACACACATACATACCCTCCAGACACACTATATGTGTGTGTGTACATATATATAAATATATATATATATATATATATATAGTCGTAATGATAAATGCTAAGACCAAAATCCAAAGAGGACTCGGTAAGGATTGTGTGTGTGTGTGTATATATATATATATATATATATATATATGTGTGTATTTATAAACCCTTAGAGCAAATATTTATGATCAGCACAGATTAAAAGTTTAAGCAAACAATTTCTACTTCCAACCTAAGATGATCCCGCTAAGAGTGAAAGCTGAAATTGTTTGTTGAAACTTTTAATCTGCGCCAATAATATATGCCCCCCCCCCCACCCTTTATATATATATATATATATATATATATATATATAATTGATTATTTCTTCTTAGATTGATTCATAGTCTCACACACCTAGTACATGTACGATCGATCTGGCAATATTTGGTCAACGTATTAAGATGTATGTCAGAAAAAGTATCATTTAGGTCGATTAATTCAGATCATATGGTTGGCTATGTGGTAGATAATACATGTCCACTTAATTTGTGATGTGTGATCAGAACGTATTCCAATCACATGTCAACAAGGCCACACAATAATTCAATGGTTCTCGAAACTGTTGGTAATGTCTAACTGAAAAGTTCAAGATAATATTACAGCCAAGAATATCACGTAACTAGATAACCGGAATGTCCTTTAGCTGTTATCTATTCAAATCCGTCCGAGGTTAGCTTTGCCTTTCATCCTTATGGGGTCGATAAAATAAAGTACCAGTAACGCACTAGGGTGGAGTTAATCGACTTTCTCCTTCCCCTTTAAATTGCTGGTCTTGTACCTAAATCAGAAACTATTATTTAGGTACAAATCTTATTGTTCAACTGAACTGATCGTAATTTATTACTGGTACCACAATCTGGAAGAGACGAAAGAAAATATTTGCCAGACATTTTTAATGCTTCAAGGTATTTAAATCATCGCTATGCCATTTCCGCCAACTGTCAACCCAGTAAACATTTTTTATGTGAACTAGCTAACATTTATTTGGGAGCTCATTAAAAATGATCAATTATATTTTTGAGACTAATTAGATTTAGACCAATTAAATTTGAATTAGTTTTTCATTTATTATATATTTGCTACCTTAAAAAATTTTCTATTCTGTTTATTTTCATGAAGTTATACATTGCCATTTGTCATCCATTTTGTTAGCAGTTATTGCCAACTTTTATTGATTTTCTATTAAAACGCATCTTTAAAATAAGTTGATGTGATTACTGAAATTATGAACGAACGCCAGAGATTTCTACATCTTAGATTCACGCCAACGACTTGATAGAAATAGTTGCTAGTCTCCAACCAGATGACACTCTACTGACCTGATAAGAAAGGAGATATTTGCTAATATAGTCCCGAATACACAAAACGGGATTGTTATGATTGAAAGGACGTCTTTAACGAGAAATGTGCTCGGCGGGATCTGAGCTCAGAACGTAAAGGGACGTAACTAAATGTCGCAAAGCATATTGTCCGACGCTCTACCGATACTGCCAATCCACTACCCTTGTGTTATCGATAATAATTATTTCTACTATAGGCACAAGGCCAGCAATTTTGGGGGAGGGGCACGATTAAATCGACCCCAGTGCGTTACTGGTACTTTATTTATTCCGACCCCGGAAGGATGAAAGGCAAATATAAGTTCGGCGGGATTTGAACTCAGAACGTAAAGGGTCATAATAGAAAGAAGAAGGAGAAGGAGGAGAAAGGAGAAGGAGAAGAAAGGAGAAGGAGAAGAAAGGAGAAGGAGAAGAAAGGAAGAAGAAAGGAGAAGGAAGAAGGAAGAGGAGAAGGAGAAAGAGAAGAAGAAGGAGAAAGAGAAGGAGAAGAAGGAAAAAGGGAAGAAGGAGAAAGAGAAGGAGAAGAAGGAAAAAGGGAAGAAGGAGAAGTTCTAATTCTATTAGCAACTAAAGTTAATATTTTAGTCGTAAGACATTCTTTTGGGAGCAGACTTCTTGTTACTGGATTAAATCTGGTGATGTTATATAGGAAAACAATTTACATTTTTTCGAATTCCATGGGTCTTATGTAAATAATGAAATGAATATTAATTTGACCCCACCCCAAGTTCTTAACATAATATAAGATTAAATTAAATAAATAGATCAATAGATAATTCAATATGGCTGTATTTGGCTGACGCTCAAACACAACAAATATTAAAGGAAACGGAGTTTTGAGAAAAAAGAAAATTTATTCAAGGGCGGTGAATTGGCAGTATCGGTGGAGAGTCGGACGCCATGCTTTCCAGCATAGTTACGTCCCTTTACGGTCTGAGTTCAAATCCCGTCGAGGTTAACTTTGCCTTTCATCCTTACGGGGGTCGATAAAATAAAACACCAGTAATGTACTGGGGTCAATTTAATCAACTTTCCCCTCGCCTCAAAATTGCTGACCTTGTGCCTATATAAGAAACCATTATTTTTATAATTGGCAGTATCGGTAGAGCGTCGGACACTATGCTTTGCAGAATAGAATTTCGTCCTTTTATGTTCTGAGTTCAAATCCCACCGAGGTTACCCTTGCCTTTCATCCTTACGGAGTCGGTAAATAAAGCACCAGTGATGCACTGGGGTCAATTTAATTGGCTTACCCCTCTCCCCAAATTGCTGGCCTTGTGTCTAAATCAGAAACCATAATTACTGTTATTATATTTATATTTTCCAGTATGATATACTCCACGAAAACGTTACTTCCTATAAAAGCTATAAGTATTCACTCTTCATTAATAAATTCGTGTGTATGAGTTATGTAATTCAATGGGAATATTTTTAGCGTTATAAGGATGATGGACAAAGATTACACGCTGGAAATGATATTAATAAGATAATAATTTATTAAAGCACGTTTTATATTTTTCCAACTTAAGTTTTCAAATGACTTGAGTGAAAGGACAAATGTGTTTTATAGAAATTGCTTTACTTAAATATTAGTTTTCTTCATACATATTGCAAAAAACAAAATATTTACGTTTCTTCTTTCTTAAATTGTTATCCGACTTCATTAATTCAAGTATATGAAGTTCGAGGGAAATTACTATTAATTTTTAATTTTTATTTTTTTATTTTTTTATTTTTTTATTTTTTTTATTTTTTTATTTTTTTATTTTTTTATTTTTTTATTTTTTTTATTTTTTTATTTTTTTATTTTTTTATTTTTTTATTTTTTTATTTTTTTATTTTTGGAATTTTTTGTGTTTTATTTCGATTTTCTTTCCTTTTCTGACTTTTTACTTTGATAACTTAAGACCAAAATAATATCAGACTAATCCGATAATCGATGAAGATATAGGAAAGAAACGTTTTGGTGATTTTTCCCTTTCATTTCTTCGTGTTATAATTGTTAGTTGCTTCTTTTTCATCGTTTTCGTGGTTGTTTCTTTTCTTTATTCGTTCTGTTCACATTTGTCATATCACTATTACGACGACGGGGGTGATGACATCATCGAGTCTCTTTCTCTCTTCCCTATTTTTGCAGCTGTTGTGGAACGTGGTCGTTAGATATAATCATTAACATCGTCATCGCTAATCGTCTTCGTCATCGCTAATCGTCTTCGTCATCACCATCTTCGCCATCATCTTCGTCATCATCATCATCATCATCATCATCATCATCATCACAGATGTCACTGTCACCATCGTTATAAACAACTGCAGTAGCAACAGCAGCATCGGTGGTACATCATCATTATCGTCTTCACCGTCATCATCACCACCATCACCACGATCACCACCACGATCACCACCATCATCACCACCAACATCATCAATACCGTTATCATCCGTCGTTATCATAAACATTATTGTCACCATTGTTTTCGGCAACACCATAATTATTATCAACACCATCATTATTACCTACGTCGCCATTATCATCACCTTCAGTATTATAGGAAGGAAACTTAACTCTCAAAAGCTCTGACCACCTAGCTGCTAGTATGAACAACAGTATGAAATGACTAATCATTGCAAGCAATAACACGTATTCTTTCGACTATCTTCCGTCTACTAAAGTTCACTCATATGGCAAAAGACAATCCGTAGAAGACATTTGCCAAATGTGTCACGTAGTAGGAACGAACCCGGAGACATGATTGCAAAGCAAATTTCTTAACCACAACTTTCATCTGTTCCTACGACTATATATCTATACATTTTACATAATTTCTTAACCACATCTCCCATCCGTCTCTACGACTATATATCTATACATTTTACATAATTTCTTAACCACAACTTTCATCTGTTCCTACGACTATATATCTATACATTTTACATAATTTCTTAACCACATCTCCCATCCGTCTCTACGACCATATATCTATACATTTTACATAATTTCTTAACCACATCTCCCATCCGTCTCTACGACTATATATCTATACATTTTACATAATTTCTTAACCACATCTCCCATCCGTCTCTACGACTATATATCAATACATTTTACATAATTTCTTAACCACATCTCCCATCCGTCTCTACGACTATATATCTATACATTTTACATAATTTCTTAACCACATCTCCCATCCGTCTCTACGACTATATATCTATACATTTTACATAATTTCTTAACCACATCTCCCATCCGTCTCTACGACTATATATCTATACATTTTACATAATTTCTTAACCACATCTCCCATCCGTCTCTACGACTATATATCTATACATTTTAAATAATTTCTTAACCACATCTCCCATCCGTCTCTACGACTATATATCTATACATTTTAAATAATTTCTTAACCACATCTCCCATCCGTCTCTACGACTATATATCTATACATTTTACATATTTCATTTACATTGTTTAGTGGATTTTGCTCCATTTATAATCTATTTCTTTCCTTGTGTTAAAAGCTACAGTCATGTTTTTATTTCTTATCCACTAGGTACATTGCTATTCGACACCCCTTGAAGGCAAGGTACATATGTACGCTGGTGCACGCGAGATTGGTAATTTTAGGCGTCTGGCTTTTAGCATTCGTTGGGTCCCTTCCAGTTTTGTTCGGACAAGTAAGTAATTTGAAACTTTCAGAATTCTTTTATTAGATTTAGTCATGAAGTTTTAGTCGATATATATTAAAAAACTAAGTGTATGTTATATACCCGTTTTTTAACATATTAAAGCACCCTAAAAACATTTAAAATCCTAATTATAACTTGTTATAGTATGTTTTGTACTATATTATATTTGATTTTATAATTTGATTATATAATACTGTATACCTCCATGAAAATATGTATACACCGTAGCATAATCCATTCGACTAAAATACTAGCTCAAAATTTGAACCGATGTCCCCCGCCCATCCCCAAAACAAGAAGCAACAACAACATAAATCCTCCAGATACCAAATTTTTCTGAAACATTACATCGAACACAATCATTAATTTAACGGGAAGCTTTCAAACATAAATTATTTATTAATGAAATCAACAAAACAAATTTGCTATTAAACTTAACGTTTCTTGCATTACTACTGCTGAAATATGCACATTGTATTGATCTGAGTCGAAATTTCGTAACAATAGTTCAAATGTTTACCATACACCTGTTTCAGAACAAAATATTAAATCCACTTAAAGATATTTTGTCCTAATCTTTAATTTTTCTACAGCATATTTTACAATATTTTATTAAAACTGCCAACATCCTAATTTGCAGCTTTATATATCACCTCGAAAGTTTAGATACACCGTAATATAATTAATTTGACTAAAACACTGTTAAGACTTGAACAGGTTATTCAATAAGGACATTTTTTAAACCATTTAATTTCAATGTTCATTTACGAATTTCTTTGGCTCTAAATTTAAACTCTTAAAATTATGGTCATAAATAAGTCTTCTGGTGTTAAACAATATTTTTTAAATGATTTTTGTTACGATCTTGAAAATTAGCCAGATAAAACTAGATTTAATCATTTATAAAACTCAGGTTAAGAACAAAAGAATTCTTAAATATAATAATGTGCCTCAAATTTGCATACAGCTGCAATTATGCTAGTCTTGATTACACCAAACTTATACATGAATTATAAATCTCATTAAGAGCTTCAATAACTATTCAATAACATTTATGAAGCAACATAATATTTAACTCAATTTAATCAGTTAACTTCCTTTGAGTTCCAAGTAATACAGTTGAGTGAAAAATAATTATATTTTTGTGGAAAAAATCTGTATTATTTAGTAAAGTCAGGACTTTGTTGAATGGGGTCCGAACATAGAAAAATAATGCCAGTCCTATTCATAACAAGGCGAAATATTTATCTACTCCTGGTATAAAGACTCAGTCCTTAGCAAGGTTAAGCTTCCATGTCGCTGCTGATGGTGACATATTTATTTTTTTCATCTGAGTGGACTAGAACAACGCGAAATGAAGCACTGTCTGGTCTGAGAATCGTACTATCTACCTTAACATAGTCAGATCAACAGCTTAACCATTATGACAAGTACTGCACTTATATTATTCTACGAACATAGAAAAATAATGTCAGTCCTATTCATAACAAGGAGAATCTGTAGTAGCAAAGCTTGTTTTTTGTAAACAGTTTTCTGTAAACTTAAATGATTAGTCATAAATCCGATCTATAGCGGGAGTGCAGCTGACGTTAACATTACAAGTCAACAAATCTCTCAACAATTCCAGTTTACCACAGCAGCTCATAATATATTATATGTTGCACTGAACCAATTTACTGCAAGGTGGACATAGTCGTTAAAAATTAAATGTATGGGGTTCAGACAGGGTAGGATTGGAAATAAATATAGAAGGTCGTGTGACAATGTAGAGGCTTCCTCATTGGTTCCCCAGAGGCTTCTTCGTTGAGAGAGAGAGAGAATGTATGTTTGAGGGAGGTGGAGTACCGATGTGTTCTCTATAGGAACCAAAGCTGGAGCCTCTATGCGGTCATTCGGTCTGTTATAAATAGCAACCAAATCTCCATCAAATCACATCCCACTGTCTTAAATAAAAGGTCGCATTGAATATTCTGATCTTAGTTACACTGTATGAAAAAAATCTGGATGGTCATTGCTAGAATATCTTTTAAACAAAGGTCTCTTTTAGCAAAGCTGACCTGTGGGTGGTTAAACAACGAGTTGAATACGCTGTGTACAAATGTGTTATTAAGAAGTTTGTTTCGTAACTATCTGGTTTTAGATTCAAACTCACTGCGCAGAATCTTGGGAAAGGGTCTACTACTACTATTACTACAGTCTGGACACGAACCAAGTCCTAGGAATGAAATTTGCTTGATAAAAACTGTACGGCGTTCTTCGGAAGAGGTCCCGGTTCCTAGGTAGCAGATTTAATCTGTCGCCCTGTTTAACACAACTACATATTCCGTTAATGCCTTTAGCAGAGTCAATTATTGCAAGGTTTCAGATTGGAGCTGATGTGAACTAAATCCCTTCATTCCACCACTTTCACTGGAGCTGCTCTTCTTCATTTGATTAATTCAAATAAAAGATGTGTTAATGTTTAGATGCGCAGATTTCTTCTGGTGTTTTTCGTTCCCCAACTCCCGACACTATCTCACTGAGCAATCATTTCCTTGTGAATAATTCTCCGGAATATTAATATTGAAAAAGTTATTCGCTTGAAAGGCTTGCCGTCTGTGTGAAAATATAATAAACTTCACTTCAAATTTTCTATTTCGTTTCGCTGGTAAAAACGCCTCAGATATAAAGTATAGTGAAAATAAAACACTTATCCTTTTATTGGTTTCGGTCACTGGACTGTAGCCATACTGCGCCACCGTATTCTAAGATAGAGTCGATTATATTTAAACTCTACATTCCAGAACCACATCACGAGACATGACAGGCAAGCGGCTCGGCGACCGTATCTGTATCAGTGAGCTGCTCAACATTACCAAAAAACTTAGACCAATAACATCAATTGTCAAGTCAAGAGTACTCAAACTATACGGTCAAACTATACGGTCAACTGGTGGCGTGAGTAGGTTATGCCTGGAAGGAAGGTTGGCTGGTAAGAAGAGAAGAGGTCGGAGGCCAAAACGATGGCTTGATAATGTCAACTTATGGACTGGACTTGATCTTTGCTCTTTAAACTCTGCTACTGGTGATCGAACTTTATGGAGAAAAATATCTCATGTTGATGCAGAGTCTGCAACTAGCGGAGTTTAGCGTCACAAGAAGATATTTAAACCAATCCTTATGATATCCACTTTAAGTAGACCTGTGGGTTTTACTTCCCATGTTTTCATAACCGCTCTACATTACTTTTCTTCAAATAACGTTTTTAACAGAAATCTTCTACATTTTTTGTTTGTTTGTTTTCTTAGAGACACATTGAAGTTGGCATGACACGCAAAGGATATTACTGTTTAAAAGAATGGCAAAAGCCTTTCTTTGAGAAAATATATGAACTCTATATGCTGACAGTGATGCTGGTAATCCCATCATTTGTAATGACGGTCGCTTACTTAGGCATCTGTCATGAGATGTGGAACGTCTCATATCGTAGAGCCGATATGAGAAGTGGTAGGTAAGTACATCTCTTTATATATGGTATATAATACAAGAATATGCCAGTTCCCTTGTTTATCAGGCCCAGTGCTTAAAATATAACCGGGATAATAATGACTTTCATACCCCATATTTTTTCAATTTCTATTTCAAGATCCTTACATGCCTTTAGTAAGTTATTCTTTTAAAATATGTTGAAACAAATAAATATATATATATATATATATATATACATATACATATACATATATACTAGCATTAAAGCCCGGTGTTGCTCGGGGTCAGTAAGTTACCAAAGTTAGGTTGCACCACCCATTTTATAGCAGCACTTTTTTGTCTGCCAGGCACTGGGTGAATGAATTGCAGACCTGGACTGCCAAAGCAGGAGCTGCGCCAGCAGTGACAATTGTAGTTTCGCCTATGGATATTATCTCTGAGCAAAGAGGTGTTGAAATTTATTGTTTCACAGTACTTGCGCAACACGCGCGTAGACGATGCCAGCCGAACAACAGAGCTGCGATGGAGTTGTTCTGCATGGTTGTCTAATGTGTGTTTTTTAAATTTAAGACAGTAGGGAGGGGTGTGGTATGGGGGAGAGTTAGCTGCTGTTTCTAGCAGGTTTAGTGACCTCATAGAGGATATTATTGTGTATAGTAAATAAACTGATACTTCTTTCTTCCACGTTCGTTGAGAGATGTTTTTAAAAAGATTTATCGCTATTTTTTTTTTGTTGTTTAATAAATTTATCTGTTGCTTTTGAATAATTGTTGTTTGGTATGAAATGTTGTCATTGAAGTAAATAAATGTTTGACCGTTCCACACTCAAAAACAAACATTCTCTCTCTCTCTCTCTCTCACTCTCTTCTCTGTCTCTCTCCTTCATTTCTTTCTCTTCTTTCTTCGGCGTTCCTGAAGGAAGTTTTAAGGAGGGGGTTTAAGCGTATATAAGAGAAAGTTGCAGCATGTATGTAGTTTTATCGAATTTTAAGGGGAGTAGAGAGAGGATTCAGATTGTATTAGAGGGGTAAAGCGTCATGTATTTAGTTTTATCGATTATTTCCATAATTGTGGGTGAGCTGGAAAAAAATAAATAGTCGTTGGCCTAAGTTAGACCATTTACAACATTCATACAGACTGAGTCGAATCGGTTTGACATTGTGCAAATGTATAAACATGGAACATGCACACACACAACAACAATCTGCCTTTTATAGATAATGATATATATAACCTGAATTCATTTCTGAACAACCTAAAACTATATTTCTTTAAATGTCTTGTGAAATGATTCGGTAGACTCGACTTGCTAGAAGTAGCAGGAAAATATCCCTCATAACATACTCTAAAGTCTTAAGTAAAGATAGAAGGCATCAGAAAATATAGTCCTACACATCAAAAAACACATAGAATTGTAATGGATGAAATTCGTTTGATCAATAGGTCCTCTGTCTTAGAGATGGTTATGATGTTAACCAATAACTCATAACGACACCAATTTTGCCAATGAGACAAACAAGCCTAAGAATTTACATATCAGATTCATTCTAATATGTAAATATATTCGGTAGCCCCGAGCAAAATGGTTAGATAACATCCATGACCTTGGCTGGTCTCGTTCGGGGATCCAGCCGGACCAGTTGCAGACGGTTGCCGCTGGAAGGAATGTTTGAGAACTTTGACCCCACGATACTCTCTGGAATAAGTGGGGGAAGATGAAGTAGAAGATTCATTTTAACACACAAAATCGCAAAGAAACAGAAAAACACTGATGAATCTTAATTATTTTAAAGTTATATAATTGAAAACCTTTTTATTTTGTTCTTCATTTATTAGTATTTTGAAAAGGTTCCAGTTCTTATAATTAACAAAGTCTAATAGGTTGCTGAAAAGCTTCTCATTAACAAAGCAGATCTCGAGAAATCAGAAAAACACCGAAGCTTAATGATGGCATGAATATATAATTAAATGTATTGTTTCTGTAGATCACCAATGGCTAATTGCCAAAAGCCATAGGTGTTATACCTAATACTAATGAAGCTGATAACACTATCGTTAAATATAGAGTAATTGTGAACTGAAGGAATTAGAGACTTTATATGTTTAATAACTTCAGTTCTTATGGCTTTATATAAGGCGTTATAAAAGGAATATTACTGGCTAGTAGTTCCTCTGTGTTACTGTTTACTATAGCTTTGAATACACCACTACTTCATTTAAAGAGAATGCAAACCAACATTCCTTTAGTGTCCTTTAGTGGTTACTCAATATGTCAATAATTACATGTCATACTTAATGATCTAATAACTAAGATCATTAAGTATGACATGTAATACCTAAGATTACATTGGACAATATAAAAAACAAAGAGGAGATAACCATGACTAACATTATTCTAATCATAGGACTGCTCAATGAAGACCAATTATGTTTAGGGCGGTGGATTAGCAGATTTGGTAGAGCATCGGACAATATGCTTTGCAGCATAGAGTTACGCCTCTTTACGATCTGAGTTCAAATCTCGCAGAAGTTAGCTTTGTCTTTCATCCTTATAGAGTCAATAAAATAAAGCAACAGTAATTCACTGGGGTAATTGCTGGCCTTGTGCCAAAAGTAGAAACAATTATTATCATGGCGGTATATTGGCAGTATCAGTAGAACGTCGGACACCATGCTTTTCAGCATAGAGTTAAGCCTCTTTACGGTTTGAGTTCAAATCCCGCAGAGATTAACTTTGTCTTTCATCGCTATGGGGTCGATAAAATAAAGCACCAGTAATGTACTGGGGTTGATTTAATCGACCCCCCCCCCAAATTGCTGGTCTTGTGTCTACAGTAGAAAACAACTATGTTTAGTTAGAAAGGACAATAACACCACCACATATTGTAATTGAACGAAATAAGATTTCAAGCCATCAGTTAATTCTGTATTTAAGATAAACCCAGAAATGATATAAGGAATATTGATATCAAAGGCTTCGTTTATATTTTACGAGTAGGATTGGTAGTATCAGTAGGGGGTCTGAGTTCAAATCCCACCTAGGTTAACTTTGCTTTTCATCCTTACGGGGTCGATAAAATAAAGTACCAGTAATGTACTGGATAATTGCTGCCCTTGTGCCAAAAGTAGAAACAATTATTACTACTTTTAGAGTTGACAAGAACGTAGCATGAGGGACATACATGACTGGTTATGACATTTTACTAAACTCCTTGGTTTCACATTTGATCGCCATCTTGGACAAGTATCATAACAGCGGGGCGGCCAAAGTATTTCCGAGTATATGATTAATGAAACTGTTTGGAAACCCATCGGAGAGGGTAAACTTAATATGCCACTACAGTTAACACCACTATATAGCTCGGGGGGGGGGGGGGGGGGGCAGAATCGTTAGAACATCGGATAGAATGCTTTATGGTATTCGACCTGGCTCTCTGAGTTCAAATCCCGCTGAGGTCAACTTTGCCTTTCATCCTTTCGAGGGCGATAAAAAAAGTACCAGTCTAGTACTGGGGTCGATTCTTCCTCTATATCTCTCTCTCACTTTCTATCTTTCTCAGAAAGAAATCTGCTGTACTCAGGTCTGGAGAGGTATGGGCTCCGCCAGGTTTAAAATGCCCAAGAAACGCTGTATATCAATACGACGTGCCTACGACTCTATCAAGAGTTACGGAACCATACATACATATAGACGTGTAAGCTTTTAGTGGAATCCAATCTGTTGCAAGCATTTAGGTTAGCGTTTCCCGCATGAGAATAACTTTTCACCACTACCCACCCCTCAATCATAAAATGGTTTATGAGAGTTGCACTTCCACCCAACTATGGTATTAAAAAAAATATTCTTAATAGAGTATCGGTAGGATACCACATGTAACTTACCTTAGTTTTGTTGTTGTTTTTTCTTCAGGTATTTATTCTGTAATATGTTTGCAATACCAATTAATGCGATCGATATTTCGATCCGTTGGTATGAACATACGCGAGTAGAGATATATATTCATATAGAAACACAAAGTCATGAAATGTAAATGTTTGCTGTTCTTTAAGGTCGTCTAACAAATTAGACTTGTGACTTGTTCGCCTAATTTAGGAGCTATCGAAATAACTAAATAAACATTCAGAAATCCCTATATACACAAATAAAGAAATATATATATATATATATAAGGGGGGTATGCGTGTGTACGTACATATACCTATATATATATATGCACTTGTCGTCACATGGTACCATGGGCCCAGCACTATGTGTCAATAATTGTCACAAGTGTAGTGTTTGTACCAGAGTTTTCAAGTCGCTGGCTGGACTAAAAAGTCACACTCGTTCAGTGCATCGGTAGGAGTTCTCCTACATGGATATAAAGTAGTGGCCGTACTCGAAAACGAGTTGGCAGCCACCATATACATACAAGTATATAACATACACATACATACAAGTATATAACAGTGTATATTACATACATATAAGTATATATTACATATATATATATATGTGTGTGTGTGTGTGTGTTAGGGGAGGGGATATCCAAAGGTGTAGAGATAACTGAGTCCGAGGTGAAAAGATAGAAAGGGTTTTTTTCTATAGTGTTTAGTTCAGCTGTTCCATGGCAGTTTACGATAATATGGGACAAAATATAGGAGGTCTGATTCAAGAAGAGGGGACTAACATTCTGTTAAGATATACACCCTTACATAGAACAGCAGACTTCAAACAAAACTAAGAATCTAATACACTGAAGTTTCTTCATAAATCTAACGAGAGGTTGAGATATATTAAAGAACAGTCCGATCATGACCCTAGGGTCTTCAACAATGTATTTGTCAATATAAGTATCCTTGCATGAATTTAGATATTACAGATACTTCTTAATGTAATAAATGATGTAGGCAAACATTCTCAATAAAGTTAATCTCTAACTGCCATCTTGCCTGCTCACAAAGATAAGACTTTTCCTCGAAGCGTGAAAATTTAATTTGATAAATTAATTCTGTATTTCTCGAAATTGTTTCCCTTCTTTTTGTATAACTAAATTCTATGATTTAGTAAATTTATTTATCTACAATTGTTTTAATCTTATAATACGTGTCACAAGACATCTATAATAAGTATTATTTTAGGTGTCAGTCCCTATATGGTCTTTATAAAGAGGATTTATTCATTTTTTAGAGGTACATTATCGTCTGTTGGAAGTTATACCTGAATAAAGATCTACTCACTAGATATAACCATTAATTACGATTACAACGATACACGCCATACACGCGAAAATCATATGTCAATTCAAGATCCGACTTCATCATACTGATCCATGATTGTAGCTGTCCGCCTGACTGCATTTCGAATTCACTCTGATGATGGCGAAATACGGAGGTCCCTTTTAAGCAACAACAGTTGTTAAAGGGAATCAATCCGAAGTCGAACTTCGAAGTTGTCACAGAATACAGAGCACAAATGTGCAAAATTCGGTCATAGTAAAATTAATAAAATGCTTCCAGCTCGCGTTAGTCCACCGCTGGCCTTGATAATACATATATTGGGATGGCTCAAACAAGCGCTAGATAGATGCGAGTTAGTGTCACAGAAATTCGCTTCTAATTAAACCTATATTTGGCTATATACTGCATTTTATTTTTCTGAGGAGTGGAATATTATTAGTAGTAGTATTTGCATATAATCTTTGAATATTTATTTCTGTCATTTTAGTATGGTGAATAACGGTTGCATCAGAGAAAGTAGCTGCTCACGTACAGGTTTCCGTAGCATTTACATTACTGGAGATCGCAGGAGAAAGAAAACAACAGTAGAAGATGACAAAACAAAGATGCAGGTAAGGAATGTTAACAGCTTTAACGATGACTTTGTTGGCTACGAGAGCCCGACAGGGAATTAAAAAACAATTGTGATAATGAATTCTAACATAGACCCATGTATCTAGCGTTCAAATTAACAAAAATCATATTCATATAGTATAAAAGACGCCGATACAGACACTTTGCACATATACATGCGAGACTGAGATTTTTAAAAATGGTGGATTTGTTGCTAAATAAAACAATTGTGTTTAAAACACACACATAATATGTGTGTGTGTTTGTCTGTGTGTGCGCGCACGAACACACGCACAGAAAAAAAAGGGGTTCTCAAGTTCCTTATAGTTTACATATATTTGTTTGTATTAAGTTTGTTTCAGAATTGTATTAAAATTTCACAGGTGATAGAAAACACATATCTGGCCGCTTAGATGCTTTCACGGTTTCTAAACAACGTTAAATGCTATTGGATAGTGAATAAGTTCATCCTCATTGGCTGATCAAAGTCAATTGCTGGGTAAATTGGTGGCTACAGACTACTACTAAGTGCAGAAATTAGCATATTGAACAGAAGTAATCTCTCCTGTCTTAGTTAGGACTTCTGATATTAAGTGCTTCAGTGAGGTTTATGGAAGTCGTGTGTAGTTTTTCTATGAATATTTTTCTTAGTTACGTTTCTTTACGGTTTGAGTTCAAATCTCTTAACTTTGCCTTTCATCCTTACGGGGTCGATGAAATAAAGTACCAGTAATACACTGGGATAATTGCTGGTCTTGTGCCAAAAGTAGAAACAGCTATTTGATGAAAGGATGGTGCAAAAATTTTTTTATGAGAATTTAAATCACAGCCATTCCATGAAACCTTTAGATATCTTAAGTGCTACATGTGACGGCAAATTGGCAGAGTCGTTAGAGCGTCGGATAGAAGAATTTATGGTATTCGTCCGGGCTCTCTGCTCTCTGAGTTCAAATCCCACCGAGGACTTTACCTTTCATCCTTTCGAGGTCAATAAAAAAAAAAGTACCAGTCTAGTACTGGGGTCGATTCTTCCTCTATATCTCTTTCTCATTTGCTCTTTCTAACTTTCCATCTTTCTCTGGAAGAAATCTGCTGTACTCAGGCCTGGAGAGGGATGGGCTCCATCAGGCTTAAAATGTCCAAGTAACGCCGTATGTCAATATGGCGCCCGTACGATTATCAGGAGTTACGGGACCCTACATACAAGTGTTACATAAATATCCCGCGTGTGTGGCGTTGCTTTACTGATCCTGCTATTCCAGTATATTTTCCCATTAATCTAACCAAATAATGGTTTCTTATATAGGCACAAGGCCAGCAATTTTGGAGGCGGGGAAAATCGATTAAATCGACCCAAGTGCATTACTGGTACTTTATTTTATCGACCCCGTAAGGATGAAAGGCAAAGTTAACCTCGGCGGGATTTGAACTCAGGACATAAAGGGCCGTAACTCTATGCTACAAAGCATGGAGTCTGACCCTCTACTGATACTGCCAATCCACCGCCCTCACTCTAACTAAATAATAATGTTCTTTTGTTCTCCACAGGTTGTGAAAATGCTCGTCGTTGTAGTACTTCTCTTCATTATCTGCTGGGCACCAATTCTTATTAATAACGTTATGATCGGATTTGAATACCTACCACGATTACATTATGGTTACTTGAAACCAATGCGTATGGCATTTAACTTGATGGCCTACTTCAATAGCTGTATTAACCCAATAGTTTATTCGTTTATGTCGAAAAACTTCCGTGAAAAATTCAAACATTCATTCCTCACTTTATTTCGAGGTCGTTTTACCGGAGCAGATCGAATCTGGATGCAACGAGGTACAGTGTCGTTTACAAGTAGAAATACTTCATTGAACCGTAGCAAAATGTACTCACTAAAAGAATCAACAGAGAAAGATGTCAGCCTCTCGAGTCTTTCTGAAAGTTGTAAAATTGTTCTAGTCCCAGACTAAATACATCAAAACAAAGAAAAGTTGAATTAAGAATATTAACGGAGAGAGAAAAGAAAGTATTTACTTTAGCAACGAAATGTTGATGTCGTTGGTTTTTGTTGTTTTGTTATTATTTATTTTATTTTATTTCCTATTCATTTCAGAAAACTTTGTTGTCGTTTATCATGTTTGAAATAAAAGAGAATTCAAATATTTAAAACATTAAAAATTACGTAAGATATATTATTTTGTATGAACCCGTGACTCCTGATGGGTCGTAAGGACACCCTAGAGACATACGTTTCTTGGGGAACTTTAAAATATGACGGAGCCGATCCCCTTTCTCCAGGTCTGAACACGGCCTATTTCTTCCAGAGAAGGTTAAAGAGTGAAAGAAAGGAAATGAGAAAGAGATATAGAGCAGTGGTAAAACAGGAAAATAAACTAAGACGTCTTTAGCCTGCAGTTTTGAGATGAAACCTCCCCGTGAACATGGTGCCTTTTGTTAGTGGTTATCATTTGTAGTGGAGTCGACGACAAAATATGATTTCAACAAAATATACCAGTTACTTGAATTTTGGTGGTACGTGAAGAGGGTTTGGCATAGACGTGAATGAAAAACACGATACATTAGAAACCAAATTAAATTATTCAGCAAGTGATATATATATTAGTAAAAAGGAAAAGAAAATGCTGACAAATTTTTCCCAGTGAAAAATAGTTTAATTAGGAATAAGTATAAATTAGTAATAAGTATTGGCTAGTATTCAGTTTTAGTTTTAAGTTTTTACCGGTTGCGCATTTCTAATGCTTTTCAAAAATAATTTTGAGATAGAGCGCTGGTGATGTTTGCTCTAATCTGATTAGAGCAAACATCACCAGCGCTCTATCTCAAAATTATTTTTGAAAAGCATTAGAAATGCGCAACCGGTAAAAACTTAAAACTGAATACTAACCAATACTTATTACTAATTTATACTTATTCCTAATTAAACTATTTTTCACTGGGAAAAATTTGTCAGCATTTTCTTTTCCTTTTTACTAATATATCACAACTCGTGTGTCACACCTCTATTTATTTATTTATTTATTTATATATATATATATATATATAGTTAGAAACTCAAAATAGTCTCTTACAATAAAATACCTCAAGGAAAGAAATTGTGTAATATAATTGAATATAAAAGAGATAAACACAGATATATACATATATGTGTTCAAATTGTAAGGGACCAGATTCGCTAGGGTGAAAAAAATACTAACTATGAACAATGGGGTTTGTATTCTTTTTCTTAATTTATTCTTTTAAATTGAGTCTGGCAAACCCTATTGTTCATAGTTAGATTTTTCACCCACCCTAGCGAATCTGGTCCCTTACGATTTGAACACATATGTATATATCTGTGTTTATCTCTCTTTTATATTCAATTATATATATATATATATATATATATATATATGCATATGTATGTATGTATATATGCATATGTATGTATATATGCATATGTATGTATATATATATATGCATGCATATATGCATATGTATGCATATGCATATGTATGTAGATATATGTGTATGTGTGTGCGTATCGCAATAGAAAAAAGTAGTCGTTGAACCTCTATCAGACTAGAGCTCATTATAAGGAGTACTAGATATACAATTATATCTAGACAAAGGCGACATTTTGATACGACTTACTTTTTATTTTATGCCACAGTTTGTGAACAAAGACCCCCTCCCCCTCATCCACCAATCACTATTTTGCAGCATTTCTTACAGAGAGTAACAAGGGAATATTGCTGACTTTTTTTCCTGTTTCCTACCGATATTTGTATCTTTTCCAGAAGTATATCGACAATCAATAGACCCCCCCCCTCTCCGCCAACATATTATATACGTGTGTGTGTGTGTGTGCGCACAGGATGTCCTAAAAAATTGTATACACAATTCAACACCATTCTAATAAATATTGCCTGTACAGGTAATCAAAGTGTGTATACAGTTTTGGGGACACCTTATATATATATGTGTGTGTGTGTGTGTAGATGTATGTATGTATATCGATGTATGTATATATAGATAGATATAACGAAATCGCTTGGCGCCGCGGTTGGAATGTTCCATCTCTCTCTCTCTGTCTGTGTGTCTGTGTGTGTGTGTGTGCTTTTCCATTAAATAACAGAACCTCAATTAAGGTAAGCTACTCAATGTATCAAGTAGACAGCCATAATAAATACAATGAATGAGTGTTTCATTATTATTTCTAGGAACATCT
Source organism: Eledone cirrhosa (assembly GCA_964016885.1). Classification (NCBI taxonomy): domain Eukaryota; kingdom Metazoa; phylum Mollusca; class Cephalopoda; order Octopoda; family Eledonidae; genus Eledone; species Eledone cirrhosa. Next base: position 30,502,337 of record OZ024753.1, on the reverse strand, counting down.
TTATCATATTAAAGTAGTAGATACAATAAAGTAGATGGAAAAGAAACTCAGAGAAGTCATACATAAATATAAAATAAACGTTAAGAACGGAGCCTATTCCTCCTTGTGAAATATTAACACAATCAACGGAAACAATATAGATACGAACCTCCGTTTATTGTAAAACTATTTTTTTATCTGGGTAATTTCAATATAACGTATTTCATGCGATCACGAAAGACAAAATATCAACAGCAACATAGAATTGATAAATGTGTCCGAACACTGAAGAGCCGAACTCCCGCTGTCATCGCCTCCATCTCTCTCGTCCTCCCCATCTCTCATTATTATGGGGTCCCACGTGCTGGCCTCCCCCACGGTCCCGGCGGACAGAATGGAGAAGGCGTTTCTTCGGAAGATGGTAAGGGAGATGCGCTGAAAGAGCCATTCCATCTCGCGAGGCTCACACCTGCGGCTAGCCAGCTCATCGCTTATGGTGGTAAGTAGGGAGGTAGCCCTAGGGCCAAGGACACCAGAAGTCTCCACTGCTATGGGCACGACCGCAAGCCTGTCGAAGAGCGACCGGTACTTGGAGAGTTTGCCCTCCTCAGCCCGAAGTGCAGTAGAACCTGGTTTAGTCGCATATGTCTGGTATATACAAATAAATACAATAGTAAAGTGTTTGTGAGTCTTTATGACAGAAAGAGTAGAATTTAATTGCTGAAAAACTCTCCCTGTCTGACGGGGAGATCTCCCACCCACTTTGGGGTGGGTGAAAGATGTCTTCTCTTGTGAAAATGGGTATAGTTTTCATTATGAAAAATCTCCCCATTTTGCCTCATTTCTCCCCGTTTTGGGGCACTTTTTTTTCATGGTATTCCTTTGCGTGGAACCTGCACAGAAACTCGACGCATATATATGTCACAACTTTTAATTCGAAATGTAAATTGATGAATTTGAGCTGTATTGAACACAATTTTAAGGCTAACCTACTTCTTATTTAAAAGAAGCCTAGAAGAACTTTTCTACCAAAATATAAGCCAACTTCCAATTAGGAATGCGACAGGAAAAATTAATTTGAATGCGAATAAAAATTAATCTCGAGAATTGAACATGGGCTTGAAAGAGTAATATCCATAAACGGCGGTAAAAAGCAAGCCCACTGTTTCTGCTTGGTTTTGTAAATACCCGAGCGAGCTATACAGTTCTTGTGGACCAATCAGAACGCTGCATCAGGTCATGCTACATTTTTAGGAAATATGATTTTTTTTAAATAAATTTAAATAACAATTGATACATCCGAAGGTCGAGATTTTGATCCTCACCAATGAACAGAAATATCTTCCACACACATCTGTCTGTCTATATATATTTAATATAGAAATGGCTTCTACAAAACTAGAACTGTTTCATTCGGGAGAAATCATCAGGAAGCCGATTGAACCCAGGATAAACATATGTATAAAAGAATGATTTTCCGAAGAGGAACAGGAAGGAACCACAGTTTAAAGTACTCAATACATTAATAGAGAAGATACATTCTAGTCCTATAGAAGTTATTTCTATATCATATTAGTGTATGTAAGTATATATATATAATATATATATATATATGTATGTATATATATATATATATATATATATATATATATATGTATGTATAGGTGTATTGAACTAGACTAACTGAGTTTGTGCTAGAGAAATATGGGAAAAATAAAAGTCGGAAATGCGTGATACGTTGAATTAATATTAAAATACATTAAATATACATAAATATTTAGAATATATAAGAAATACAGAAACATTCAACTTACGATCAGAGATATATCCATTACGAGGGAGAATTGATACAAGTGTATCGAACTATACAAACTGAGTTTGTGTTAGTGCGTTGAACTTTCCCACTCACTCAATAAATTCACGGGACTTGCGTCAAGCGCCTGTCCGTGATTCAGAGAGTACACATTTAGTTATTAGTGGATTATGTTCGAGTGTAAACAATTTAGCTTGTACCAAACGAAATCGTTGGTTTCTACTCCATGTCCTGCACATTGCGGTGCAATAATTGCACCCAGTACACAGAAGACACGCATTAAATCCAGAGTTGTCTGAAAGGAATGGATGCGGCCAGGGTCAACACAGAATTTCGTCAACGGGAGCGATCCTTCTCGTTCTATCGCAAGAGTCTACAAGTGACGCAATTGCAATTTTTGCCTGCCACTGTCGTCACGTGGTTTCCCAAGGCGTGGGAATACGTAGGCCCAAGTTATAGAACCAATCACATAATTAGGCGGTTAAATTTCAAACAGTTTGAAAGTAGCGCCAGAAAAGCTCTCTCCTTGGAATATAGAGATAGTCAGTCGCAACCTTTTTTTTCTGCCACTAATCTATCTTTTTATTTCAATACTACGAGGGTTCAGCAGACGTATTGGCGTTGGTTCTTTCTCTGTTGGGATTCTCTGTGCAGAAAGCCGGAACAAATATTGTTTTTGTCTCTGCTTGTCAAACCCTAATACGTGAAGCGTGTACGCTAGTAAACACTGCCATTTGCAGTGAAAGAAGATCAAGTTAATATTTTGGGAATGAACAGAAAATGAAAGCCGTGAAATACGGTTAGTAAATGTAGAAGAAAAAAGAGGAAACGTTTGCTTGTTATCTGAATTAGATTAATTGAATTCGGGAAAATTTAAGGATAGGCATTCATTAAATTGCTTCAGAATTTTTCTAAAAAAATAGTCAGTGGAAAGTGACAACGTATTTATTCTAAATTATCTTGAATTGGAATCAATGAGCCAACGGGAAAGCCTGTACGTAATCTATCGATCTGCTAAATATAGTAGCCAAGTCTCTCTTTTTTGCCGTCCTGAAAAAAGTGAAAGACATTTTGAGTAATGTAATCCTAAGCTTTCATCCTTATGAGGCCGATAAAATAAAGTACCACGTCATGCATTGCGGTCGATTTAATCAACTTTCCCCTCCCACCATTACAATCCCAACCATGTCTACATTGGCAGAATGAAAATGTATGACAAGCTAGTATAAATATGATCAGAAAAAAAACATTAAAAGCAAGAACATCTACAAAGATTTTAAAAGAACAATGAAGAGAGAAACTTTCCTTTCTATTGTCACCGGCAGACGATCACTCAACTATAAATTAATTGATGACAAACAAATTAAAATAGATCGACACAAACTTTCTGTGACATGACAGAAAAAAAAATATGCAATGACGAAATGAGATGAGACTAAAATAAAATATGAAAAAAGATATCTCGTTAATTTAAACTTTAAGCTGAATTCTAGAAAATTAACAAAACAATAGCAATTATACAGGAATCGACATAAGTTAATTCTCTGTGAATATCTTCCTTCAATTAACAAATGTGGTGATTAAAAAAATACATTTACTTGACAAAGATATTTGACTACTAAATAATTGCATGTAATGATGATGACGATGATGATTGTGATGATGATGATGATGATAGTGCTGCTGCTGCTGATGATGATGATGATGATGATGATGATGATAGTACTGAGGAAAGTGATGGTAGTGTATGAGTTGCGGAAAGATGCTTCTGACTTTACTTGAAACTACCTGTTGTTTTATGGACAATTTGAAACTGTTTGCAACATCTGAAACTTCAATAGAGTCTCTAGTACAGAGTGCACAGGTACAGACAAATCGCAAAAATCGGCGTGAAAATGTTTCAGTTTTGTATGAACATATGTATCTCTCTCTCTCTCTGTATTTGATATATAATTTAACTTAAACATACATATATATATATGTGTGTATATAAAGAGAGAGAGAGAGAGAGAGAGAGGGACAGAGAGAGAGAGAGAGCAGTGACACTCCGTCGGTTACGACGACGAGAATTCCTGTTTATATTATTTGTTTCTACTTTAGGCACAAGGCCAGCAATAACCCAGTTCATTACTGGTACTTTATTTTATCGACCCCGTAAGGATGAAAGGCAAAGTCAACCTCGGCGGGATTTGAACTCAGATCGTAAAGGGACGTAAGTATGCTGGAAAGCATGGCGTCCGACCCTCTCCTGTTTATATTATTGACTAACAGAAAGGCATGAACAACACCAGATCTTTTTTTACAATGTTGTTCACCTACCCAGGTTTGATTTGAAGCAGTAACCTGAGTTTCATTTCTGTCTCTGTGTGTGAGTGTGTGTCCTAGGATTTGGTCACGTACGTGTGTCTCTATGTAAGTCAGATTACGAACTTACAATGGTTGGCGTTATATATATATATATATATGTATAAAATAAATAAACATCAAACAATTACAGGTAACATATTAAAAATTAACGAGAACCTCAAATATAAGATACCTTGCAATAATGATTAATCTCCTTTCATTAAAGAAATATATTTCACCATTAATAGGCAAATCACAGATCTTAAATCCAGGATCATCTCAAAAGAGGAGATTTAACTATTTGTGATTAAACACGAAAAACAAATCTGGAAATGATGAAAAGCAAGTGTGGTTTTAAAAGAAAAATACACATCGCCCCGCTGTGAACCTAGTGACATTAATAGGATTATCGACAGCTAGAAATAGCAGCCCCTTTAATTGTTTGCTGTGTTTATTTTATTATATATATATATATATATATATATGTGTCAATCGATTTTTAATTTAATGTTAATAAATGTTCTCTTAGAATCTTTGAGCTTATTCTACAGGTGGTATGGCACATGTTTCTCAGACATGCCATCATTAATTTAATAAACTATATTTATAAAACCATATTTATTTTATTATTTATATTCCAAGGGTACCAAGACACATTGGTACGCTTTCATCAGATATAATACAAAGTTTGTTTTATAAATAGAGACATACCCATGAAAATCATACCTTATCGGTTGGATGTATTTTATCTGACGAAAGCGTACCAATGTGTCTTGGTACCCTTGAAATATATATAATAAAATAAATATGGTTTTATAAATATAGTTTCCATTTATTTAATATCATTGAATACTCCAGTAAACTGTTGAGTGCTCTAAATCAGTTATAAACATTTATATTTGTCGGAGGTACTGTGCTGTTTTTTCAGTACGTCCTCATCAGATAAAATATATAAATTGATGTGTGACATACCTCAACTGTGCTGATGATTCAATTCCAGTCTTGGCTATATATATATATATATATATATATATATATATATGTGTGTGTGTGTGTGTGTGTGTGTGTGTGTGTATGTGTGTGTGTGTGTGTGTGTGCATGTATGTGTGTGTGTATGTGTGTGTGTGTGTATGTGTGTGTGTGTGTTAAGTAATTATATGTCTTCGGATATATATAAAATACATATAAATATATGGGCATAGGTAAAATATAACGTCCGGGAAAGTGAAACTAATTTTTATGACAAGTGAATGTGTTTGTTTTTTAGTATTGCGTGTGTGATTATTTTTTCTTTTTCTTTTTTTGTGTATTGTGTGTACGGAAAATTATACTTACCTTATCAACATCCTTATTAGACCGTATAAATAGCTGAAATACAGTTGATCATCTCGCCAAATTTGTTGGCACCAACTCTCTGCCGCCAAAGAAATTCAGCTAAATACGAGGGGAATAAATCGTCGCTTGTCCCATGTTGTCGACGGAGCTTTTTCTTCGCACGGCTCCAAGTGTTCTCTCGTGAGACTCTTGTCCCCATTATACAGGAATGGATTTTGCCAGGAAGCCACATCATGTCCGATGGTTGGGCTTCCTATTCTGATATTGAGGAAATTCAAGGTGGCATTTACCTCCATGATGTTGTTGTGCACCAACGGAACTTTGTCGATCCTGAAGACCCTAATGTGCACACACAACTCATAGAGAACACTTGGAGCCGTGCGAAGAAAAAGCTCCGTCGACAACATGGGACAAGCGACGATTTATTCCCCTCGTATTTAGCTGAATTTCATTGGCGGCAGAGAGTTGGTGCCAACAAATTTGGCGAGATGATCAACTGTATTTCAGCTATTTATACGGTCTAATAAGGATGTTGATAAGGTAAGTATAATTTTCCGTACACACAATACACAAAAAAAGAAAAAGAAAAAATAATCACACACGCAATACTAAAAAACAAACACATTCACTTGTCATAAAAATTAGTTTCACTTTCCCGGACGTTATATTTTACCTATGCCAAATATATGTTTATACATAATCAATCATACATAAAAGGAAACTTTTTTGCACCGATTTTTGCGATTAAGTAAAAACGGAGTTATCGTTCTTGAAATTTGGGGAACTGATGTCGCTAAATCGTCAAAGTATTTACCTCCACTGTTGCATCATGGGAGGGGTAAAGGCTTAATTTTTATTTTTGTAACGACGGCAAATTTTTAAATTACTTTCCCGGTATCTTTGATATAAATAAATAAATATAATGATTAATTTACTCCCTCACCTCTCTTTAATCTAAACATCAAATTACGTTAACCCCTTCGCCCCCACGGTAATATGATTTTCAGATTAATGAGAGGAGGGTAGTAAATTAATTTATTTATTTATTTACTTATATTAAGCAAGGAACAAGATACCGGGAAAGATATTTAAAAAATTGCCGTCGTTACAAAAATAGAATTGAGCCTTTACTCCTCCCATGATGCAACAGTAGAGGTAAATACTTTGACGATTTAGCGACATCGGTTCCCCAAATTTCTCTGAACCGAAATCGCAACTTAATCGCAAAAATCGGTGCAAAAAAGTTTCATCTCTCTCTGTATTTGATATCTGAACTTATTCGGGAAACCTCTGGTCTGGTAATGGGGTAATTATACTGTATTGTTTATTATACATTAAATTTTTACATAGAGCACTCTTCACTCCTATGACTTTTTCAATTTTCAATGGAAACTTCAATATATATATATCATCATCATCATCATCATCATCATCACCGTTTTACGTCCGTTCTTCCACGCTAGCATGGGTTAGACGGGTTGTCCTGTTGTGGGCAGTGTCTGGTCGGCTGACCATGCCTTGCTCATACAGGAACTGATTTGGCTTGATTTCTACAGCTGGATGCCCTTCCTAACACCAACCTCATTTACAGTGAGTGCTGGGTGCTTTTTCGTGGCGCCTACACGTCCACTTTACAGTGTGGGCTGGGTGCTTTTTTGCCGTGGCACCTCCACGACCACTTTGCGGTGGGGTGTGTGGGGGCATATTGTCTATATGCTTCAGCTTGTACCCATGGGAGGTCGAGTACTCTGTATTACTGCGTGACGCCAGAGGTCACGGTCGTGTGTCATTGCCTTTGAGAGGTGTAATTGGGTAAGGTCGGCTTTTATCACCTCATCCCAGGTCATCTTGGGTCTCCCCACTCCGCGGTTTCCATTGACTTCTAGTGCTCTGCACCTTTTTATGCAGCTGTCATCCTTCATACGCATCACATGTCCATACCAGTGCAACCGCCTCTCCTGCACGCAGCATTTGATTCCTCTTATGCTCAGTCTCTCTCTCAATTCATTTATGCTTTGTAGTCCACGTATATTACTGTTACACATCCATCGGAGCATGCAGGCTTCGTTTCTCTCTAATCTACGTAAGTCTTCCACCTTCAGCGCCCAGGTCTCACTACCATGCAACATTGCTGTTCGGATACACGCATCATACAGTCTGCCTTTCATTCATCATCATCATCATCATCACCGTTTTACGTCCGTTCTTCCACGCTAGCATGGGTTAGACGGGTTGTCCTGTTGTGGGCAGTGTCTGGTCGGCTGACCATGCCTTGCTCATACAGGAACTGATCTGGCTTGATTTCTACAGCTGGATGCCCTTCCTAACACCAACCTCATTTACAGTGAGTGCTGGGTGCTTTTTCGTGGCGCCTACACGTCCACTTTACAGTGTGGGCTGGGTGCTTTTTTGCCGTGGCACCTCCACGACCACCTTGCGGTGGGGGGGGGGCATATTGTTTATATGCTTCAGCATGTACCCATGGGAGGTCGGGTACCCTGTATTACTGCGTGACGCCAGAAGTCACGGTCGTGTGTCATTGACTTTGAGAGGTGTAGTTGGGTAAGGTCGGCTCTTATCACCTCATCCCAAGTCATCTTGGGTCTCCCCACTCCGCGGTTTCCATCAACTTCTAGTGCTCTGCACCTTTTTATGCAGCTGTCATCCTTCATACGCATCACATGTCCATACCAGCGTAACCGCCTCTCCTGCACGCAGCATTTGATTCCTCTTATGCTCAGTCTCTCTCTCAATTCATTTATGCTTTGTCGTTCACGTATATTACTGTTACACATCCATCGGAGCATGCAGGCTTCGTTTCTCTCTAATCTACGTAAGTCTTCCACCTTCAGCGCCCAGGTCTCACTACCATGCAACATCGCTGTTCGGATACACGCATCATACAGTCTGCCTTTCATTCTGAGGGAGAAGCCTTTTGCAGCTAGCAGTGGTAGTAGTTCCCTAAACTTCTTCCATCCCGTTCTTACCCTAGTTATTGTACTTTCTGAGCACCCACCTCCGTTGCTAATTCGGTCACCTAGGTAGCAGAAGCTGTCTACTGTTTCTACAGGGCCCTCCCAGAGATTGGTGGTACTTGTGAATCCTACATTCTTAATTAAGCTTCCTGAGATCCCGCTACATCTCTTGTGTACCCATTGTTTGCATTTGGGGCAAAGAATGGAGTTCCTACCTACACCTTTCCTACATACTGAGCAAGGCCATTTCCCTGAGGGGATCTGGGTTCTGTTTTCTCGTCTACTTATAAGGACCTTAGTCTTTGTCATGTTGACTTTGAGGCCCTTTCTCTCTAGTCCCTGCTTCCAGGTTTGGAATTTATTCTCTAGTTCTACCATAGATTCAGCTATGAGTGCGAGGTCATCAGCATACAGGAGTTCCCATGGGCATCCGGTCTTAAACTCCTCCGTTATTGCCTGCAGGACTATGATGAACAGGAGAGGGCTAAGAACAGAGCCCTGGTGGACCCCAACCTGTACGCTAAATTCCTCGCTATACTCATTGCCAATCCTAACTTTGCTGACTGCTCCCCTATACATGGCTTGTACCGCTTTCACAAGCCATTCATCTACTCCTAGTTTTCTAAGAGCCCACCAGATTACTGCACGTGGAACTCTGTCAAAGGCTTTCTCAAGGTCGACAAATGCCAAGTAGAGTGGCTTACTTTTAGCTAGGTACTTTTCCTGTAATTGCCTCACAAGGAAGAGCGCATCAGTGGTGCCTTTCCCTGGAACAAACCCAAATTGCATCTCGTCTATATTCACCCGGTCCCTAATCAGCTGTGCTATAACTCTTTCTGTTACTTTCATGACCTGGTCCATCAACTTTATACCTCTATAGTTTCCTCTATCTAGTGCATCGCCTTTACCTTTGTATATATATCTAGTATATATATCTAGTGCATCGCCTTTACCTTCTATATATATATATATAACGAAGGAAATGTGGTAAGGAACCAGGTGGACCATAATTGCGTCCAGAATTAGCCGTCGAAACGGCTTGAGCTCAGCCGTCGGGGGTCCTACTCGTTCCTATATATATATATATATATAGAGAGAGAGAGAGAGAGAGAGAGAGAGATAATTCCTGTTTTTCCTAAGACCACGTTTTGTATGTATAATAATAATTGTTTCTACTTTTGGCACAAGGCCACCAATTACTCAGTGCATTACTGGTACTTTATTTTATCGACCCCGTAAGAATGAAAGTCAAAGTTAACCTGGTGAGATTTGAACTCAGAACATTGGTAATGATAAAACATATTCATGTGCCAAATCTTTAACAAATTAGTGCGTGATACTTTTTAGAAATTGTGAAATGGAATTAAGATTATATTAGTTGGCAAGAAATCCTCTGACATTGTTCTGAAGATATTTCTCCTTCTATCTAAAGTTTGCTCCTCAAGTGAACTTTATCAAAAATCTTGATAATGACACAATATGATGTCTGCTACCATTCTACATACTCTAGAACTGTCTTCTCTCTTATTCCCTATTGCATGCACACTATTCTAAATCAATAAGTACTCTTTTGTGTTAATAGTATTGTTAAAACGTTTTTAATAGCATTTTTCTGTCATATTGTTCAAACTTGTTTCTGCTTTTGTTGTTGTTCTTGTGTTGTTACATTTAGATGCTTTTCTTCAGAATTTTGTAAAATATTTGCAAAAGCTTACTTTGCACTGTATTACAGCTATGCTTTTAACTCCTTCCAAATTATTATTATGGATTTGCAGCATAGAGTTACGGGCCTTTACGATCTGAGTTCAAATCCCCACCGAGGTTAACTTTGCCTTTCATCCTGACGGGATCGATAAAATAAAGTACCAGATACCAGATATGCACTGGGGTGATTGCTGGCTTTGTACCAAAAGTAGAAACATTATTACCAATATATGTGTGTATGTGTGTTTGAGTCTCGGGTTCAATCGGGGGTAACCACAGTAAGTAAGGTACTCAATACATTAGTAGAGTTTAAACAACAAATTATAGAAATGGCAATCAAGTTTCTTGCATGGAATTTGGATTATTGTATTTTCACAGTAATTTTCACATAATTATCCAACGATTTTGATATTATTCATTTTGAGAACAATACCTTAAACAATACCCATCAATATGAGCAGCCAGTTACGGCTGTTTTGGACATAAAGAGGTGAGAGAACTCTAGCCGAATATGGCCAATTTAAATGTTAAAGGTTTAAAGGACAATGTTTTGCCTGTGTAGACATGTTTTTTACTATATCTTTCATTGGTCCCAAAATCTCATCAATTTCTAGTATGGCTAGATCTATGTTAACAACGGCACATTTTGTAACACCAAATTCCATGCCTGGAGAACTGGGTCTAAAGATATTAGTTGCCAGGAGATAATGCCATATATAGAATGCTATCATTTAATTTTTATAACGAATAAACAACATTTTCAAAAAATACATAATTGGAAACAAAAAAGTGCAATCAAATTTCTGCGGAAAAAAATGTATACTTTTTTTTTTTACTAATTATAGTGTATATATTATACAAATAATTGTGGAATACTGTCATTTTGAAAAGTTTTAACCAAACTGAAAATAAATTCCTATAAATATGTTTTCTTATAAAAAATCACGGCAATGCAGACAATTACCATATCTTTGTACTGAAACTTTTTTCACCCATTTTTGCGATTAATTAAATCTAATTCTTGAGATTTCGGGGGCTGGAGAAATTTAAGGAACTGATGTCTCTAAATCGTCAAATTATTTACCTCCACTGTTGGCTCAAGGGAGGGGTAATGGCTCAACTTTATTTTCTTAATGACGGCAAATTTTTTAATTTCTTTCCGGGTATCTTGTTCTTTGTTTGTAAATAAATAAAACAATAAATTTACTCCTCACCTCTCTTTAATCTGAACATCAAATGACCGTGGGGGCAAGAGGGCAAGGGTAACATGAAATCCCGAAACCAGTGTCACAATTTTACACTATTATTCTCAAAGCAATGTCGGATATTATAATTATTTTGAAGTTTTATTTATCTTCTATCGCTGCACTTTCCGATTTTATTGAAAAGTTTTAACCAAACTGAAAATAAATTCTTATAAATCTATAACTTTGTTTTCTTATAAAAATCACGGCAATGCAGTCAATATCATATCTTCATACATATACATCATTTGTTTGTTTGCTCTTTACAAAGGAGATTTCTTTCATGGTTTTGATTTCTTCTACTTTTAATATTTTACATCCTTCTATTATTCATTTTCCCCTGCTCTTGCCATTACTGTTTTTATAATGTACTTATACATTTTTAAAAATAACAGTATGTTATACATATACCAATTTAAAAATATTTTAAATAGTTTACTTGTACTGCACAAATAGTTCAAAAGTGTATCACAATCAGTCCACTATATTAAGAGCAATCATTTGAGTTCACTGGATGATTGTGCAGATATATCAATAATTGCTTCTGCATCCAATTCATATAACAATTCCTTTTCAATGGATAGCAACGTATGATTCCAAGTTCTCCTCAGATAGCGAATTACTTAACCTTGTCTTTATGATCTTTAGATTTGAAAATCTCCTCTCACATTGGACTTGGGTAACTGATAGTGTGCAGATAACTTTATAAAGTTCATAAAGATTATCATATTCCTTGTCATGAAGTCTGTTGGATGCCAAACTCCTTAGAACACACAATGGGTAAGTGGTACAAAATTTACAGGTGTTGTAACTGGAACCCACATTCTCACCATCATTAAGCAATAACTTTAATACATCAAAGTAAACTACCTGTTGTTTTATGGATAATTTGAAACTGGAATCGATTTAATCGACTTTCCCCTCCCCCAAATTGCTAGCCTTGTGCCTATACTAGAAATCATTATTAATCATCATCATTTTACGTCCGCTTTTCCCTGTTTGAAAGGGTGGGGCGGGTCTTATTCAGCATAGCATCGACATGGTCCTTCATCATCTCCATGAGATTCAGCGATCTGAGGACTGCTCTCACCACCTCCGCTCATGATTTCTGTGGTCTTCCCTTACTGCGTCTTCCTTCTACTGGGATTTCTTGGCACTTCTTTACCCAGCGGTCATCCTCCATGCGCCTTTTCTCTCCCACACACTACAGTTTATCCCTCTTATACACAGTTTCTCTCTCAACTCATCTTGGATTGAGCAGACCTATGGTTAAAGGCAGTCCAGCTGTGACCATCATTTTCCTGCATAGTCCAATCCTTTCCAAAGATAGTAGGTTGGGTGATTTACAGGAGATTCAACTGCTATTTCTAGCAGGTTGAACAATTGGCTTGACTTTCTGCTATATGACTAGCTCACTGTCAAATCGTATCTTCTGTAAATGTGGTTGGTGTAAGGAAGGGCATCCAGCCATATTTACAGTGTCGTCTGACCCATGCAAGCATGGAAAATTGGACATTAAAGGATGATGATGATGTTGCTTCTTCAAGGATCTATGTTCCTCTGAAATGTATGTATGTTAATTTATTGGAAAACAACTTTTATATGACTAATTTTGAAACAGAACTAGTCATGTAAGAGTCACTTTTTGATAAATTTATGTATCTTTTCTATTTGGTGTATTGGATGTCTTACTTTAATTGTGGTTCTTGTCTGTTTTCAACAAAATAACCTTTCAATAGTATAATATATATATATATCATCATCATTTCATTTTACGTCCGCTTTTTCCCTGCTTGCAAGGGTGAGACGGGAACTGATTCTGGCTTAATTTCTACAGCTGGATGCCCTTCCTAACACCAACCTCATTTACAGTGAGTGCTGGGTGCTTTTTTGCCGTGGCACCTCCACGACCACTTTACAGTGGAATGATAGGGACCCCAGTCCCTATCATCTCATTTCTACAGCTGAGTAAACTGGAACAATGTGAAATAAAGTGTCTTGCTCAAGGAAACAACACATCACCCGGTCTGAGAATTGAACTCACAACCTTTCGATTGCAAGGCCAATGCTCTAACCACTAAGCCATGCACCTCCATATTTATATATACTTACACACTCACACATAAGTATGTAGTTATATCTTATAAACAGCATATGTTTACATCAATACATCTCTATCTAAGTGAATATGTATCGAGTTATGTCTTCATAAAGAAGTTTAGTGTGGTGAAGAATTAAATCTTCATCGTGAAAATTGATGATGGGAGAAGCATTGGTTCTGATTCAGATGATGGTGATGATGATGGTGATGGTGATATTGTTAATGCTGACAATGACAACCAGGATAATGATAGTGAAAATGAATAAGAAGATAATCTATGGCTAATACTTTTTATAATGATAGCCAATCTTCTTGATAAGGTAGCCATAATAAAATTCTTACAAGCAAGAGATGTCTGAAAGCTGACGAGATTGTTCTGAAAGAGGAGATGGCAAAGAATTAGAGAAATTCCCATGCCCTTAAGGGTTGGAGAAAAACAAAGAAATCATAAAAATTTCATCTAGCACCTATGCTATAATTAGAAGGAAGGAATTTTAAAGAAGCGAATAAATGAGATGTCTGATTCCACAGCTGGTTATGAATAGTAAGAGAAAATGTTTCAACAGAAAATAATGGAAGATTTCACACCCCCACACCCTCAACACAGTAAGAATGTGTCAATCTCCACTAAGAGTTTTATCAAATTTATTGTGCACAATAAGATATACTAACACGGCATATGGTTATCAGAAAATATAGTTTCTCTCAAAACATATCGTATAAAGTTCAGGTGAGGGATTTTTATCAATAAATGAAACTTTTTCGATTCTTCAACTAAGAGATAATTGATTTTAATGGAAAGCTATAAATCATTATTATTTTTATGGCCAATCCTAACACTAGCTTAAATTGTTCAACACTTGTTTTGTGACAGAATTCTACAGCCAGATGCCTTTTATGATGCCAGCCATTACAAGATACTGATCTTTACATGTTGGACTACTCAGCCAAGGACAGGTTGTTTAAGTAGGACATAAACAAATGTCACTGCCTGCACAGCTAATGCTGCAAAGCTGGAAATTAGATTGAAATGCTTATGGGATCTAATTGATTATACAGATGAATGAATGACATATGGATTAGCTACATGAATTTTATGTATATCTAGCTTGATGGAATGGCAATTCATGGGGTTGGTAGGAGGTAGATACTAGCTATAGATTCTTGCAAAATTCTTCGATGATTTCTGTGTTAAAGAATTCAGTCCACATATTGATTATTTGAGCCCAAGATTAATAATTTCCATGGCTTCTGTGATACAAGGATCACATCTGATAAGAACGCATAAGATTCATGTAACATTATGTAATCAGAGTCCGATTCCTTTGGAATGTGCATAACAGATGTTATGTAATACATACACAGACACACACACATATAGATATACATATATATGGGGGCAAATAAAACGAAGTACCAGTAATGCACTGGGGTTGATTGAATTGACTTTCCCCACCTCTGTCAAAATTGTAGGCCTTGTGCCTAAATCAAAAACATATTATTGGTACTTATTACAAGATGATTAATTTTCCACTATTGACACATGCGTATATATACACAAAAACACATACTCAGTGTTACACATACACAAAATAGTTGTACAATTTTCCATTGACACACATCATCACCGTTTTACGTCCATTCTTCCACGCTAGCATGGGTTAGACGGGCTGTCCTGTTGTGGGCAATGTTGGCTGACCTTGTCTTGCTCATATGGGAACTGATTCTGGCTTGATTTCTACAGCTGGATGCCCTTCCTAACATTAACCTCATTTACAGTGTGGGCTGGGTGCTTTTTTTCCGTGGCACCTACACGTCCACTTTACAGTGTGGGCTGGGTGCTTTTTTTGCCGTGGCACCTCCACGACCACTTTGCAGTGGAATGATAGGGGCCCCAGTCCTATCATCTCATTTCTACAGCTGAGTAAACTGGAGCAACGTGAAATAAAGTGTCTTGCTCAAGGAAACAACACATCACCCAGTCCGAGAATTGAACTCACAACCTTTCGATTGCAAGCCCAATGCTCTAACCACTAAGCCATGCGCCTTCATATATATATATACACACACACACACACACACAACTATACAGAGTTACACATACACAGAACAGTATATATACACACACAGAACTATACATACAGACTTACACATACACAGAACAGTATATACACACACACACATACACATAACAGTATATGCACACAGAATTATACAGTTACACATACAGAAAATAGCTGTAGAAAAAGTCTTCAGTGTGCCAAACTAGGGGAATCACATCAATTTTCTTGGCTATTCATCTTGTTAGTAATTGCTTAAAAGGACGTTTGTTACATTTCTTCATACTTTCATTCTTTTACAGATTTCAGTAATTCAGTTTTGGCCATGCTACAGCTCAAACTTCATATCAATTTATTTATTTCATTCTTGCTTTTTTATTTCTATTTATTTATCATTATCTCGCCGAGGTTGACTTTGCCTTTCATCCTTACGGGGTCGATAAAATAAAGTACCAGTAATCTACTGGGTAATGCTGGCCTTGTGCCAATGGTAGAAACAATTATTATTATGGATTGGCTGAATCGATAGAGCGTCAGGCATCATACTTTGCAGCATACAGTTATAGGCCTTTGCGTTCTCAGTTCAAATCCTGCTGAGGTTAACTTTGACTTTCGTCCTTACAGGGGTCGATAAAATAAAGCACCAGTAATGCACTGGGGTAATTGCTGGCGTTGTGCCAAAAGTAGAAACATTATTATTATTATTATTATTATTGGCCTTGTGCCTAAATCAGAAAGCATTATTATTACTATTATTATTATTAGTTTAGTTTATTTTTTTGTTAATTGCTTTTCAATTCACTCTGTTTCCTGATTGCAACAATACACAAGAAAATTTCCCACTTTGGCAACTGAACCAATATAGTGACAAATTGCACTGCCTGAAAACATTTTTTTCATCTTAACTCCATTTCTTTCTGAATCTCAAGAAGCAAACATTGAAGCGAGGCAATCAGGCGAAAATTGTTATTTTTCTGTGTTATGGCAAGTAGGATGGTGTAATATATAAAGTTAGTTACATTGAAAAAAAGGAGTAAAAAGAAAAGTTGTTTCTAAAGTATCTTTCTTTGTGAGTGAGTGTATATGTGTGTGTGTATATCTCTATGTATCATCATTTCTGCGTCTGTTTAAAATATATATGTGTATATTATATATATGAATGTGTATATGTATTACATATATATATGTATGAATATATATATATCATCATCATTTTACGTCCGCTTTTCCCTGCTTGTACTGGCATAGCAGCATCATCGTTAACTGTTATAAGGGTAAAGGAGACGCCCTAGATAGGAGTAACTATAAAGGCATTAAATTAATCGACCAGGTCATGAAGGTCACGGAAAAAGTAATAGCGCAACTAATCAGAGAGAGAATTGACCTAGATGAAATGCAGTTCGGGTTTGTGTCAGGCAAAAGTACCACAGACGCTCTTTTCATAGTACGACAACTACAGGAGAAGTACCTAGCTAAAGGTAAACCCCTCTACTTAGCTTTTGTCGACTTGGAGAAAGCCTTCGACAGAGTCCCCCGCTCCATTATCTGGTGGACTCTTAGAAAACTAGGCGTTGACGAATGGCTTGTGAGGGCTATACAAGCCATGTATAAAGAAACAGTCAGCAAGGTTAGAATTAACAACGAATATAGTGAAGAGTTTAGCGTAAAAGTTGGCGTCCATCAGGGCTCTGTTCTCAGCCCCCTACTATTTATTATTGCCCTTCAGGCTATAACAGAGGAGTTCAAGACAGGCTGCCCATGGGAACTCCTATACGCAGACGACCTGACACTCATAGCGGAATCAATGGCCGAGCTAGAGAAGAAATTCCAAACATGGAAGCACGGCCTAGAGTCAAAAGGACTTAAAATTAACCTGGCTAAGACCAAAGTTCTAGTTTGTAGGAAAGAAAACAAGGCGGCGGTCCCTTCTGGGAAATGGTCGTGCTCGGTGTGTAGGAAAGGCGTAGGTAGAAACTCCATTTTATGTCCTAAATGCAAAATATGGGTGCATAAAAGATGTAGTGGGATCACAGGTAAGCTAACTAAGAACATAGATTTTACATGTGGCCGGTGTTCTGGTGCAATAAGTAGCAGCAAGTGCCCACAAAATACTAGCTCTTTCAATTGCGCAGAGGGTTCTATAGAAATAGTGGACAGCTTCCGTTACCTGGGCGATAAAATCAGCAGTGGGGGAGGGTGCTCTGAAAGTACTGTAGCTAGAGTCAGAACTGGTTGGAAAAAGTTCAGAGAGCTTATACCACTATTAGCTGCTAAAGGGTTCTCCCTAAAAATGAAAGGCAGGTTGTACGATGCCTGCATACGAACAGCAATGCTGCATGGCAGTGAGACCTGGGCATTGTGTGCAGAGGATATACGCAGACTAGAGAGGAACGAAGCTTGCATGCTCCGCTGGATGTGTAACAGTAATATACGTGAACGGCAAAGCATAAACGAACTAAGGAAAAAATTAGAGATAAGAGGGATCAGATGTTGTTTACTCGAGAGAAGGCTACGTTGGTATGGACACGTGATGCGCATGAAAGTCGATAGCTGTATAACAAAGTGCAGGGCAATAAAGATAGACGGTAGTCACGGAATAGGCAGACCTAGAAAAACCTGGGACGAGCTGATAAACTCCGACCTCACACACTTACACCTCTCCAAGACAATGTCACTGGACCGAGACCTTTGGCGGTACTCAATAACAGAGAAGACCCGCCTTACCTAAATATACAGTAAAACCTACTCCAGCCAGTAGGCATCTCTAACAAAATACACCCCGTCCCACCACCACCACCCCCACCCCATCCACACCACCCCGTTCTATGTAAAGTTATGTTGGTGCCGCGCCATCCAGGCCGAAACAAATGAGATCGTGTAGGTGTCACGACAAAAAAACACACAGTCCACGCTGTAATGTGGCCGTGTAGGCAACACGGTAAAAACCTCCCAGACCCACACTGTAAATGTGGTTGGTGTTAGGAAGGGCATCCAACAGTAGAAAACCTGCCAGACAGTCCTATGCGAGCAAGACAATCACTCTTGCCTCAAGTGGGACTACCCCCGTCCAAACCCATGCAAGCGTGGAACACGGACGTTAAACGTTGATGATGATGATGATGATGATATATGTATAACCTGTTTGTAACCTATGGCGACATACACCTAGTGGTTTTATTCATGGAGTCACACTTAACTTTGTTTACTCTGGACAAAAATATATTAATTTTTCGCACTATGGAGTGCTTTGTGACTGTCTCAATTCAATTGGTATTTGCTCTACTGTTGGCTACAAATTCGATTTATTCTTTATATCCAGTTCAATTCAGGGCCTTTTCATTCCTACTGGAGGAACCCCTCCCTCATTGACCTCCAATATTTTCGGTCATGTCAGGAGTGTAGCCGTACTAGGCACACTTGGCCAATTATGGGTTAGTTAAGCTATTTAACCCAAAGCTGGGCTAACTCATTTCTACAGCTGAATAAACTGGAGCAATATGAAATAAGATGTTTTGCTTATATCCAAGAATCGAACTCACAACCGCAGGATTTTAAGCCCGAGACTCTAACCACTAAGCCATATATATATATATCATCATCATCATCATCATCGTTTAACGTCCATCTTCCACGCTTGCATGGGTTTGGATGGGAGTTTTCCCACTTGAGGCAAGAGTGGTTGTCTGGTGGGTTTTCTACAGCTGGATGCCCTTCCTAACACCAACCACATTTACAGTGTGGGACTGGGAGGTTTTTACCGTGTTGCCTACACGGCCACATTACAGCGTGGACTGTCTGGCGAGTTTTCTACAGCTGGATGCCCTTCCTAACACCAACCACATTTACAGTGTGGGTCTGGGAGGTTTTTACCGTGTTGCCTACACGGCCACATTACAGCGTGGACTGTGTGTTTTTTTTGTCGTGACACCTACACGATCTCATTTGTTTCAGCCTGGATGTTGTGGCACCAACATAACTTTACATTGAAAGGGGCGGTGTGGATGGGGGGGGGGGGGGATATTTTGTTAGAGATGCCTACTGACTGTAGTAGGTTTTACTTTGTAAGGCGGGTCTTCTCTATTACTGAGTACCGCCAAAGATCTCGGTCCAGTGACATTGTCTTGGAGAGGTGTAAGTGTGTGAGGTCGGAATTTATCAGGTCGTCCCAGGTTTTTCTGGGTCTGCCTACTCCGTGGCTACCGTCTATCTTTATTGCCCTGCACTTTTTTATACAGCTGTCGTCTTTCATGCGCATCACGTGACCATACCAACATAGCCTTCTCTCGAGTAAACAACATCTGATCCCTCTTATTTCTAATTTTTCCCTTAGTTCGTTTATGCTTTGCCGTTCACGTATATTACTATTACACATCCAGCGGAGAATGCAAGCTTCGTTCCTCTCTAGTCTGCGTATATCCTCTGCACACAATGCCCAGGTCTCACTGCCATGCAACATTGCTGTTCGTATGCAGGCATCATACAACCTGCCTTTCATTTTTAGGGAGAACCCTTTAGCGGCTAATAGTGGTATAAGCTCTCTGAACTTTTTCCATCCAGTTCTGACTCTAGCTACTGTACTTTCAGAGCACCCTCCCCCACTGCTGATTTTGTCACCCAGGTAACGGAAGCTGTCCACTATTTCTATAGAACCCTCTGCGCAATTGAAAGAACTAGTATTTTGTGGGCACTTGCTGCTACTTATTGCACCAGAGCACCGGCCACATGTAAAATCTATGTTCTTAGTTAGCTTACCTGTGATCCCACTACATCTTTTATGCACCCATACTTTGCATTTGGGACATAAAATGGAGTTTCTACCTACGCCTTTCCTACACACTGAGCATGGCTATTTCCCGGAAGGGACCGGTGCCTTATTTTCTTTCCTACAAACTAGAACTTTAGTCTTAGCCAGGTTAATTTTAAGGCCTTTTGATTCTAGGCCGTGCTTCCATGTTTGGAATTTCTTCTCTAGCTCGGCCATTGATTCAGCTATGAGCGTTAGATCGTCTGTGTATAGGAGTTCCCATGGGCAGCCGGTCTTGAACTCCACTGTTATAGCCTGAAGGGCAATAATAAATAGTAGGGGGCTAAGAACAGAGCCCTGATGAACACCAACTTTTACGCTAAACTCTTCACTATATTCGTTGTTAATTCTAACCTTGCTGACTGTTTCTTTATACATGGCTTGTATAGCTCTCACAAGCCATTCATCAACACCTAGTTTTCTAAGAGCCCACCAGATAATGGAACATGGAGAAAGCCTTCGACAGAGTCCCAAGTCGACAAAAGCTAAGTATAGGGGTTTACTTTTAGCTAGGTACTTCTCCTGTAGTTGTCGTACAATGAAAAGATATATATATATATAAATAGAGAGAGAGTTTTATATTGTGGCATCAAAACAACCACCCAACAAAGTGGACTGGGTGCTTTTTTTTGAGTCACCAGCATGGCCTCTATGCAGGGTGAACTGTGGATGGGGGGGGGGGGGTCTCCTGTCACATCAATCCATACTGAAATGAAATAAATTACAGAAACAAACATTCTATCAAATATATTAATTTAATAGAGCTGCAGGTGTGGTTAAGAACAATTAAAACAGCTTCAGGTGTGATTAAGAACATTTAAAACAGCTTCAGGTGTGATTAAGAACATTTAAAACAGCTTCAGGTATGGTTAAGAACAATTAAAACAGCTTCAGGTATGGTTAAGAACAATTAAAACAGCCGTGTGTGGTTAAGAAGGCTACTTCACAATCACAGAATTTTATATTCCTTCAGGTATTTTCTACTGTTGCCAATGTTTGAGTTTGCAGGCAAAATTTTAAAAACATGCCTGTACTCATATTTTTGTCCCTTATCATAGTAGTTCTACACTAAAACAGTACAAGAATGTATACATAAATATTTGTTCTTACAACTCATTCATCTACTTTTAGCTTCTACATTGCCCAAAAGATGATATATAAAACATTCACAGCAAGACTTTTTAACCCTTTAGTTACCAACCCGGCCAAAATTGACTCTAGTTCTATGAAATAAAACCACTCATTTTAAAGGTTTCCAATTTAAATTAAAATATTCCATCATTTTTTTATAAGAACCTTACACTAACTTACTAAGTAATGAAATAATTTTAGTAAATCCCTCAAAAATTCTTCATTAATTAATCAAAATAGAGTATATTTGATTAGAAATAATTGTTTCTACTTTTGGCACAAGGCCAGCAATTATCCCAGTATTACTGGTGCTTTATTTTATCGACCCCGAAAGGATGAAAGCACAAGTTAACCTCAGCAGGATTTGAACTCAGAACGTAAAGAGCCATAACTCTATGCTGCAAAGCATAGAGTTATGGCTCTTTATGTTCTGAGTGTCTGACACTCAGAAATAATTGCTTCTACTTATTGGCACAAGGCCAGCAATTACCCAGTGCATTACTGGTACTTTTTTATTTTATCGACCTCGTAAGGATGAAAGGCAAAGTCAACATCGGCGGGATTTGAACTCAGACCGTAAAGGGACGTAACTACGCTAGAAAGCATGTCTGACCCTCTACCGATACTGCCAATTCACAGAAATAATGTGATCATGAAAGGGTTAATGAGAATTTTTTCAGTAAATGCCTCACTAGAAATGTATTTCTTTCTTTTAAAGTATGATACTGTTTCTGATGAAGATGGTAAGATGGATCTATAGTATTGAGACTAATAATATGGAACTACATAACTACTATAGATTAATGACTATATCAATCAACCTTCTGAACTGGTCGTAAAATAATGAACTGATTAAGCACTAAACCTCGCCTTTTGTTTTCATTGTTCAACATTTATATATGACTCTGTAGCACATGTGAATGCTCAACAAAGTCCAATATGATGAAAGCCTTCTACAAAAACAAGAACTCTCATTACCTAATCTCATTGGCATTATTACTTCTGGAGTACATGGAGTTCTAATAATGTTATTGGCCTTACCACAGACAGATACGTATATAGTACATACTACTTCTGTACTACATGGAGTTCTAACAGTGTTATTTGATCTGGAAATAAGTCCACCTTTTATTTGTGATACAAGCAGGTGTGAAAAGTCACAGCAGAGGCAGTAAAAGCATCCAAAGTTAAGACTTGGGAGGAGTTTGGGGTTAAGCTGGAATCTAATTTCAGATCAGTAAATAAACTGTTCAGGCAGACCATCCACCAACTTCGTCATAAGAAGTCCTCCTCCACACCTGCTATCAGGAGCACATCTACGGTTCTCCTCTCTTCAGAGAGGTGCATCCTTGCAAGGTAAAGAGAATACTTTGCTAATCTCCTAAACCCGGTTACAATAGCAACATCTGATGTAGATGAGGTGCATCAGGGAGTAGTGATTAACTTCTTGGGGGCTGAGGTCACAAGGCCAATTAAAGCGCTCAAATGGGGCAAGGCTACTGGGGAGGATGAAATACAGCCCAAGATATTAAAAAACTTAAATAGAAAATGTACTGTCTGGCTGACTTGTGTGTGCTGGGTGGCCTGGATCTCTGGAAAGGCACCTAAGCAATGGCAATTGGGAGTGATAATCCAAATTTTCAAAAAGGGAGACGAGATTGCTTTAATTATAGAGGGATCCCCTTGTTAAACCTCCATGATAAAGTAAATACTAAGTGTCTGGCAAAGGAATGTAGGGATATTGTTGAGTCTAAGCCAGCTAATGATCAGTGTGGTTTTTTACTCAGGATGCAGCTCAGCTGACCAAATATTCACACTGACAGGTTTTTGAGAAATCGTGGGAGAATTGCCAAGAGGTGTATGTTTTATAGACCATGAAAAGGCATATGACCACATTCCATGAGACCTATTGAGGAAGGTTCTGCATGAGTATGGGATTGATGAACAGCTTTTTGTTACCCTAAAATGTCTATACGAATGCCCTAGTGTTTGTATTCAGATAAATGGTACTAAACCAAAACCATTCAATGTGGGTGTTGGACTCTCCTGTTCATAATCTTCATGAACGGGATTGACTTGTGCAGCTGGGTTGAAATTGGTATCAAGACTTGAGTGTAGGATCAATCAGCTGAAAAATTTGCAGACAACATGGTATTACTTAACTCACCAGGTGATCTCCAAAATGCACTTGATAGGTTTGCTACCAAGTGCTGCACAGCATGAATGATAATCAGTACTGCAAAAATGAGGCACTTGCCCTCTCAAGAAAGCTTGCATAGTGTACTCTTCATGCAAATGGAATCCACTGAAGCATCATTATGATGCTACCAGAAAGTGTCCTGTATCTTTCATCCAGTTCGCAACATTCAATTGGTTATTTTGAAGCCAAACATTTGCTTAAGCTGAACTGAAACCATGTAAACCTTCTTTCCTGATTTATATATATATACATATATATTTGTAACTGCTTTGTCAACCAAAATAAGGTAGATAACTCTGCTTTCCTCAATATACTCGACAGTTAGATAAACAATTACTTCAAGAATGTGAAAATCTTCATGTAAAGAAAAGCTTATTGTTCCAATATCTTCTATGTTTACAATGAGTGAATTTAGTAGACAGAAACTGTAAGGAAGTCTGTCATACATTTGCACATATGTGTGTCTCATCATGTATCAATATTGACAATTTAAAGCAGAGACGTTTGTTTATCTTATATCTAACATGGAAAACAAGTGGTACATGCCATACTTCGAAGACAAGTGGTATGTCCATACTTTGAAGACACATGGTATATGCCACACTTTGAAGACACATGGTATATGCCACACTTTGAAGACACACGGTATACGCCATACTTTGAAGACACATGGTACATGCCATACTTTGAAGACATGGTATATGCCATACTTTGAAGACATGGTATATGCCACACTTTGAAGACAAGTGGTATATGCCACACTTTGAAGACAAGTGGTATATGCCACACTTTGAAGACAAGTGGTATATGCCACACTTTGAAGACACATGGTATATGCCATACTTCGAAGACACATGGTATGTCCATACTTTGAAAACACATGGTATATGCCACACTTTGAAGACAAGTGGTATATGCCATACTTAGAAATAAGTCATGGGTTGGTATAAAGTGTCTTGTTCAAGGACATAAAGCATCGTCTGGTACAGGAATTGAACTTGGTAACTCCACGATTGTGAATCCAATTCTCTAACCACAAAGCCCCACAACTTCATCAATATAAGTAAAGTAAAAATATCTGAAACTTATTCAGTGACTTTTGTAAGGAATAATGGTTTCAGATTTAGGCACAAGGTCAACAATTTTGGGGAGGGGAAAGTCAAATCAACCCTGGTACATTATTGCTACTTTATGTTATCTCGCTCATAAGAATAAAAGGCAAAGCTAATCTCGGTGGGATTTGAACTCACAAAACTAAGAGACATAACTATGTTACAAAGCATGTTGTTCAATACTGTCAATACACTGCCATATTTGGTCAGGAATAATAATGACGATAAACAAATCATCAGTTAAATCAACCTGCCAAATAATTTAACTCTTTGGCATTTAAACCGGCCAAAATTCTCTCATCTCTTTCTGTTCAAAGCAGCTGTAACTAGCCACTCATACTGATCTTAAGGTATTGTTCTCAAAATAAATAATATCAAAATCTCATAGATTCGATATTATGTTAGATCAAGCCTTTACCATGAAAATACAATATATATATATATATATATATATATAATGTAAATGCTTATAGGGTAAAAAAAAAAGACATCTTACAACACCGCTGGCCTGTTAATAGTTAAAAAAGAAGCTGGTTAATTAGAACAAAATAACTTTTAATTTCTTATAGAATTTAAGTGTGAAACACAGCAATTACCTGAAGCTCATATTGATGTGAGTAGTCGAAATTAAAAAAAAGTATTAAAAGTCAGGATTCTTAGGGTAAATAACCCTTACTGGTATAACAAATGAATAATTTAATGTAAAAAATACAACAATGAAAGGAAATATTGACACATTACAAAGTATACAATAACAACAACAGCAGTTGTAGCATCATACAATCTATATAAAACCATGAACATGTTAAAACTTCACTGGGTTTATAAAATAGTCCAAAAGTGGACTTTTTAAGATTGTCTCCATGGCAGTTTGCATCAAGGCCAGCAATTACCCCAGTGCATTACTGGTACTTTATTTTATCGACCCCATTAGGATGAAAGGCAAAGTTAACCTCGGCGGGATTTGAACTCAGAACGTAAAGGGCCATAACTATGCTGTAAAGCATGGTGTCTGACGCTCTACCAACACGGCCAATCTACCGCCCTTATGTTTGCAACATAATACATCTGAATGAAACTGTTGACAATTTCATATAAAAAAATAATTTAGCAAGAGACATTTCATAAAAAATGACCTTCAAATTCTTTTGCCAAGTGTTTTATGTTGCTAATTAATTAAGATATTAAAACGTAATCAATGGTTAACAAAATAAGCAAGCTTTGTTAACCCTTTAGCATTTAAACCGACCTTATCTGGCCAGAATCTCTCACTTCTTTCTGTTCAAACTGACTTTAACCAGCCACTCATACTTATATTAAGGTATTGTTCTCAAAATAAATAATATCAAAATCTCGTAGCTTCAATATTATGTGAGGTAAAGCCTTTACCATGAAAATGCAATAGTAAATATAGAGTAATGTAAATGTTAAAGGGTTAAAATTATTCATTAGATTTCACTTTTGACAGAGTTTAGCCATGAAAACTTGGAAGGAAAGCTGTTTTTCTAGATTAGTATTGCTCGATGGTTTTGTTGCTTCATCTACAGCAATCTGTCCTTATTGCACTGGTGATATATATAATACATGATAGAACTCTAAAAAAAAAAAGGTAATAGCTAAGAAAGAGGATCCAGAAGTGTGTGGAGAGGAGGAGGGGTGTTAGAGAAGACCCAACCATCTAAGTATATATTCATTTAGCACAATTTTATTTACAGTATTAGATTTGAAAAGAATCATAAAACTTCAAGCCAACAAAAATCAGCCAATAGAATATTTTCTTATCAATGACAGTTCCAAATCTCTTCCCTGATATTTTATCACAGTTTGTTATGTGTATTGTCTGATTTGTGGCCCACAGAGAAGATGGACTGATATAACGAGAGGTCATGTCAGTTGAGGTTCAGCAAGCTGCATATCAAACCAGAGTTAAAACAGCATCTAAGTCTTTCAGAATTTCTTGCATTTCATTGGGAACATTTAAAAGCATTCCTAGGAATAAAGAAAAAAAAATATATAAGTTATATTGAATGTACAGAAGAACTAACTTTATTCTATAATATAAATAACAGATTAGCATCAACAATCATGCAAGAATATAGCAAAAACAATGCTACAAAGTCTGGAATAATTTTTCTTAAAAGAAACAACTTTATGAACCCAAAACTGTTTTTCAACTTCAGTAGCAATCACAAGCTACACATGTTTTTCAACAGATTATCTGTACTATAGGGACTAACATTTATACTAGCCTCAAGCCATTCACAGCTTCAGCTGATATCTTGAGTTACATTATTATGCATGTTGAATGGCTTTTGAAACCAGTCACATAATAATAATAAGTCATCTAAGGTTTACTCAGCAGTAGTGAGACAATTTCTTACATCTGCAAACTATTGCAGCTTCAACAGTTATCACAAGCACACCGTTGTTAAGTTATTATACACAGCTTTATAGTCACAAACCATCACAGCTTTATAGTCACATATTGGTGACATTCTAGTTTTAGTATCAAGTGAGTAAATGTCATGGTTGACAAATAAATGTTCAGAAACTGATGATGTAAAACAAATTCAGTTATTAGTGTGTAGAAGTAGTAATTGTATTAGGGGTTAAATGAGAATTATATTGGCAATGACACCTACCTGTGTTGGCATTTATAGAAGCAACAAGTGTAATCAAAAAAGGAAGGTGATTGATTTGGATAATCTGAAAAATATACAACATCATTATACGTCTTGCATTTCAGGATGAAATTGAAAAATTTAGTGATTATCAAAACTGAAGCTAGTTCTGATCAAATTTAGGTCAATAGTCAAATAGTAGCATTAACATTAAAGTATACGGAAAACTCCTTAATCTTATGAGAAAATTTCATTCATAAAACAAAGTCTAAGGGGGGAAGAAAACAAGGCTATTTACTATAATTATGAGAAGAATAAGCTAATTAAGTTGAACATAGTAATCACAATAAAATATATAAAATATAATGTCTTGAAGATGACTTACTTGACACGTTGTGTACATACTGATGACGGATCTATTTTCAGATAAGCCTAACTTGCCTGCTTGCTCTGTGGCCAAGCCAAATGTGGAGAGGAAGTTCTGTTTCATTACTAACTCAGGAGCATTATCATCAGCAACTAAAATTATACAGAATAGAGAACATGTTAATAAACATGTCTTAAACAATCGATATACATTAAACGAAGTGCTGTTTTATATTTACTTTGACACAAGCATAGAAACAGTGTAAAGATATTTTTCAAAAATGTCTTGGAAGTTACAGTTGAATATAGTTTATACATAGGTTAAAGATGTAATGGAAAAGCCTAAGTAAGAATACCTTTTAGAACAGGAACACCATCTCTGTCTGTGATAATGATAGCATTGAGACCAGCAACACTAAAACACAATGAAATAGGTACTAATAAAGGAGACAATACAGCCAGTAAAATATCTATACAGTAAATTTGACCGACATATAAATTTTAGAGAATAAATGATTTAGAATTGTCATCCATATGTAAATCAATAGTTCATATATTTCATGCTGGAAGCATTAAAAAGAAAATTGCCAAGTAGAGTAGAATTTTGTACATTTGGTGATTCCCTTATCACTACTTCAACATACTTGGTGAACTCTATACTTTACTAATGAAGTCATAATTGTTTCCACTTTTGGCACAAGGCCAGCAATTACCCAGTGTATTACTGGTACTTTATTTTATCGACCCCATAAGGATGAAAGGCAAAGTTAACCTCGGCTGGATTTGAACTCAGAATGGCAAGGGCCGTAACTATGCGTCAAAGCATGGCGCCCGACCCTCTACCGATGAAGTCATAATTGTTTCTACTTTTGGGACAAGGCCAGTAATTACCCTACATCATTTTTTCTAGTTGGCCTTTTAATGCTCCTTACATTAAATATGTTAACTTCCAAGATAGAATGCTGAAGATGATGAGGTTTAAATTGAGTTAAGTGAAAAGTGGTCTTAGGACCTTCAATGATTGCAATGTTGGTTTTCTACTTTGACTTTGTCTGCTACAAGAAGCTCCTGAAAAAATAACTGTCTGTTCCATGCATTTGTCAGATCCAGCGTTGGAAGACATTTGTCTGTGTACTAAATCACACAA
Organism: Eledone cirrhosa; assembly: GCA_964016885.1. Lineage (NCBI taxonomy): Eukaryota > Metazoa > Mollusca > Cephalopoda > Octopoda > Eledonidae > Eledone > Eledone cirrhosa. The sequence goes on along the minus strand of OZ024753.1, from coordinate 30,473,399 downwards.
TGTGTTGGCGAGTTAGTTTCTGATAAACATTCCATCAACTTTGTCGCGTGTCAAAACTCAGTTATGTCCCCTAGAGCAGTGCTTCTCAAACTATCTGATGTAGTGGACCGGCATTTTTTTTCAATGTGCCACGTACCGCTAATATTTCGTAGTAATATTAATTTATACTGGAAACGATATATATAATAAATATAATAATAGTTGACCATTTTTTTATCTTCTATTTATCTTCTATTTATTGTAAACAAATACAATATCAAAACATAAAAAAGTACTAAAAAAAATTCCTCAAATGATTCCTTAGCATGGCCTGGACACTGGCTGCGTACCAGTAGCTGATGGCTCGCGTACCAGCACCGGTCCGCGGACCACCACTTTGAGTAGCACTGCCCTACAGTATTCAAGCTAAAAACATTCTAATGCAGATAAATACCACATTTAAATCTTTAATAAATTTTCATTCACAGCTGCCATTATTTCTATGCACTTGAACACCTTACATTAGACATGAACTACCCCCATAAACATCTTCCAATGGGAACATTACAACTTGGCCCCCATTAATACTTTTGATACCAATATGCCCTAAACCAGCTCTGATTCTATAAAACAAAATCAGCCACTTTAAAAGGTTTAAATTATTTAAATTAAACTGTTCCAACAAAATTTCAATAAATTCCCCAAAATTCTTCATTAACTAATTGCAACAAATAGTCTTCCATTTAAAATATGGTCACAAAAGGGTTAAACAGAATGAAAACACAGACACCACAGATCAAGGAAGTAGACACTAGTTTTCTCTAGTCAGGAACAACTCAAACCTTTTAAGCATTTTACAATATCTGATGAGGTATTATGATAACCATATATCTGTAACACATCCAAAACAGCCTTTAAAATCCAGGTCTTATCATTTGGACCTAAAATTACTTTAGTTTTGAACAGTTGCTGACTCCTATATAGAGCCCAATTACACTCTATAACAGACTAGTGTTCACATATTTAGGATGCTGTTACACATGTAAACTGTATAATAAGCATGACTATCCAACTGATTCACCCACAAAAACAATTCTGCCGTTTGCACACTGATGTACTATCACTTTCATGTCTCTAATCTTATTTATTACACAAGTTCCTGTTTCTTTGAACCATCAAGCTCTGTACCAGCTCCCATCTAGTTCAGTTCAGTCCTCTCATTCTCTTACTACCACAACTCTTTTACTTCTAAAACTCTGCTTCAGACACTTCACAAAACCCATCATCTCAAGAACTACAACCTTCTGAAACACTGAACACTGAAGATCAATTATATCAACTTTCCTTGGTAACAGATGTTACTATTTCTACAGGAAATTAAATAAGTATTTCAATCAATACAATTTACTATAGGGAAACATATGTTCATACTTTAATGCATTTGGTATGAAAGGATGCACAATCAAATATCGTGAATTTCTAACATAAGTGCAAGACCCTACATTTTATGGAAGAGGTATAACCAATTAGATCAATCCCTCAATTTGACCCTACTAATATCAGAACCAAAATCAACCCTTCTCTTCTCCTCCAGTATTAGAACTCAGAATGTGAAGAGATGTAATTAATGACTGCATGTTTAACACACTACCAATTCTAAAACAAAATGTCTCCTTAATTTCTTTTTTTAAGTTTTGACTAGAAGAAGATTACCATATATACATGAATATAAGCCAAGGAATATGTGACCCAAAAAAAAAATTGATGGTAAAATGAAGAGGGTCGGCTTATATACGCCATCTAACCAGTATCGATTAGCTGCCCCTGCTTATAAATGCAGTTTGGATTTTTCAGACAAAGTAGGGGTTTGGTTTATATTCAAGTATATAAGGTACTTAAGTTTATATAATTTCAGTAATCTTTCAAGAATTATCACTTAATACATTAAAAGTCTCTATAACTGTAATAAAGTACTTACGAATTTTTTAGTTGCATCAAATATCTTTTGAGTTCCTGAAAAAAAAAAAAATCAAGAAAGTTAAATTGAAAATTAAAGATTTATTTTGTTCTTTATACAAATTCTGAAACTTAATCTTAATGGTCATAGAACAAAATTAATAATGTAATTTAAACCCAACTGCAAATAGACAAGTGTGGGAACATACAAGAGTATGGGTATTTGAGGGAGGAAGAACTAAGAAATTAATCATGGCTTGGCAATATGGATGACAAGTAGTTTGAGGTAGTACAGAGAGATGAGTGAATTGCAAGGGTCTATGTGAAGTTGACACAGGATCAACTATGAAACAGTGATACATAAAGCTAGTGAAGAGACAGTACATTTGTATGTTGTAAGTTGGGAGTATATTAGCAAGTAACTCCAAGCCAATCAGTCGAGTGACCTTTGTTTTACTAAAATAAGTTACATTATTTCTAAATATTAACCCCTTTATTGCCATATTTCTAACGAAAGACACTGCCTATGATTTTCAAATAATTTTTAAAATATATAATTTCAAAGGGATCTATTAATATATCTAATTTCCTCATTATTAAGCTTGTGTTTGGTACATAACTTAAAGGATCTTACATAAAAATATGGAAGGTTTATAGACAAATATAAACACTTTAAAACAAATAGTTTTGTAATGTAGAATCACAGATGATTTTAGAAGGTCTGGCATCAGTCTGAACAATTTAGGGGGTCAGAGATTTTGATCTCTAATCTTATGAAATCAAACTAAGACAAAAATAGTATTACACCCTTTTTTTTAGCAGACAGGCTGGATTCTTACTCAATTGGGTATGCAAGCATGGAACATGGACGTTAAACGATGATGATGATGATAATAATAATGAAGATGATTGTGCACAGTGCACAGGTGCACTACAATTCATGTCAGGAAAGTGAACAGTGTATGAGTCAACGTATCATCATCATCATCATTTTACGTCTGCTTTTCCCTGCTTGCAAGGGTAGGATGGGTCCTATTCAACACAGCATCTCTCCACTTGTCACAGTCCTTCGTCATCTCCACCGAGAGCCTCAGCGATCTGCTCCCATCACCTCCGCCCATGTTTTTCGTGGTCTTCCTCTACTACGTCTTTCTTCAACTGGCATTGCTTGGCACTTCTTCACCCACCGGTCATCCTCCATGCGCAACACATGTCCATACCATCGCAGTCTCCTCTCTCGCACACTACAATACACACAGATATATGCATATGTATGGAGGGGGAATATTTGGAAGCATGGAAGTTTTGAAGGATGCAGTGTCCAGACAGTTAACAACCAATGCAGGTAGTTTGTTCCATGCTTCAGCAACTCAGTGTGAAAAAATGTTTCCGAAAATCATGTGAGCTGTGCTGTTTTCTGGCTTTGTAAGCATGCCCATGGGTGTTAGACATATGAAATTCAAAAAGGTGCTCAGGGTTGTTGTTGACAAAATGGTTAATTTGAAACTTAGTATATAACACTAAACAAAGTATTACTTCAGCCTGCCAACTCAACATTATTGTTAGAGGAAATAGGCTTTCACAGTATGTCAACTTTGAACTTTGTTCCATTATCAGACTATCTATGGTACAGATTTATTACCAATTGTTACCTCGATTTTTTTTAATGAATTTTTTAATGAATTCCAACTCTATAAAAGTAGAGTGTGTATATATATATATATATATATATATATATATATATATATATGTGTGTGTGTGAGTGTGTGTGTATATACACACATACATATTTGATTATCTGTACAGGCAATACTTATTAGAATGCTGTTGAAGTATGTATACATTTTGGGGAGGGACACCCTGTGTGTGTGTATATATATATATATACAGAAAAACACACACAGGGTGTCCCCCAAAAATGTATACATACTTCAACAGCATTCTAATAAGTATTGCCTGTACAGGTAATCAAAGTATGTATACATTTATATACAAGTATGCATATGTATGAATATCTAGAGAGAGAGAGAGAGAGAGAGATACATACAGAGGTAGAGAGGTGGTGGAGGTACAACTGAACGTAGTTCCATTTTAGAGTTGCAATGTACCGAAACAATGATAACGTAAACCGGTGGTCGGTAAACACCCACAAAAAATTACATTTCAGTGGGGGAGGGGGAGCAGTCGATGAAATATTGGTTCATAGACGTAAATATTGATATATATCGGGGGTAAAAAGACTGTGAGGGGAAAAAAATAATATCATATAATAAGCAGACAAAGCTTAATGCTGTGTCTAATTGTGTAGTAGAAGGAATGTTACGGAGAGAGTGAAAATATCATGTGATGCTGATCAGTAGGCAGGCGAGGGTTAAAGACGAAGTTATCAAAACACTCTAAACACAATAGACAGATTGATAGCTGCTGTTTAACTAAAACTAAATTCTCAAGAAATTCATCAGAAATATTCAACATTATTAGAATGAGTTGTTTAACACTAACAAACCAATCACACAACAAACGAAGCAAAACGTAAATGCGTGTTTATTTTGTAGGCGTGTATATACACACCTATATTATTTCTCTGTGTACACACTTATATTTTTTAAAGTGTCTACTCACCTATATTTTATAAGTGTGTACAAATGTATATAAAGAAAAATGTACGACATTTCTTCAAAGAAATGTTCTGATTGGAATGTCAAATATTGGATTTATAAACTATGAATAAATACAAACATAGGAAAAGCATTTAAGCTTTATATATATATATATATATATATATATATATATATAATTTGTAAATAAGTAGGCACGTTATTTGTAAACAGAATTTTAAATAAATTATTAAAACAATATTTCGATCAGTATACAAAAGCTAAATTATTCAATCGAGTATATAACAAACCTGTATGTTTAACATTTATATTTAAGAACTCATCAGCAAAATAAACATTAAAAATTTATACACAGCCCCCAAAAATGCAGAAAGAAATATTATGTTGGAAATAAAATGTGTAGAAAGGTGAATCTATGGACTTGCATGACACCTACCTCCGCCATATTTTATCAGCGAGTGAGAGAAGAGAAGTGTTGTGTGTAAAGTCGCACGAGAATCTCGACTGCCAAGGGAGAGCACCGAGCCAAGCAACGGGCGCCGCCGCGTGGGATTCCGTCAGTAACTTTCTTTATTTCTTCTTTTTTAATTAATATTTATCCCGTCCTTTCTTGCTGTTGATATAAGTGCCGAAATTATTAGAATATCAGTTATACTTTCGTGCTAATCATTCAAGCATTATACTTGTTAGTATTGCCATTCCTGATACACGGACGATCAGTAGTAATACAACCATCAGCAACATTTTAGTGTTGTTCCTGATTACTTATAGCAACTTATCTGAAATAAACACGTAATAATTGTTCTCATTCACCAGAAAAAAATATACTTTAAACACAGTTACTCATATAAATTCATAAGCAGAAATACATTTTAAAACCAATGGCTGTAACAGGAAAATCTACGAAAGGTGATGGTGGAAAACCAAACCGCTTTCGACCATTTAACAAACGAGGTTCAGTGCCACAACCCCCAATGCCTTTTTTTCCTCCACCTCCGTGGCATGCTCGTCAACCGAAGTCTTCAGATGATCGACATGTCATGGCTAAACATGCCAGTCTATACCCTGCTGAATTGCCTGCTTTTCAAAAAATGGTTATTGCTTGTGAGAAAGCTCTTAAATTAGTATCAGATAAACTCTCTACAAACGCAGTACTACCGTCTGTAGATAGTGAAACCCGTAAAGAGGAAGAGGATAAGCAGTCGACTACGGAGTCTGTAGAGGCAGACACTAAGGTAAACAAACCAAATAGTAACACTTCAAAACAAAATAACAATCAAGATGATGTATATCGTTCTCTGAGAGGTGTCCAACGCGTTGGTGTGTTTGGTCATGGGCTTTTATTACAAACTGATACTTGTGTCGAACTTGTAGCGTTATCTGCAGGAAAGCCCACCGAAACTTTGCTCAATCAAATATATGAATGCTTCCCTTCTCAATTATCTCTTGTTACAGAAGAAAAATATGAGCTGGAGATTAATGTCGCACAGGCTGCTATTTTAGTAATTCGAGTAAAAGAACCAAAGATAAGCTGTAAAATTTCTTTGACATCACCGATTATGAGGGAGAATATGGACAGGACGGTCGTCCCTGGAGGCGATGAAGGACAACAGGAAGCAAATAATAGCGATTGTAAAACACCAGGAGAAGGATCTGACCAGACCCCCGAAGAAAGGGATGTTCAGACTACTGGAGAGGAAAGTAGTAACAAAATAGATAATGAAACTGAGGCATTGAACACCCATTCTGATGCGCACATCGAGGAATCTGAACCACCTGATGTATTGGATAGAGAAATTTGTTTAAATGCATTAGCTGAACTCAGGCGTGCCAAATGGTTTCAGGCACGAGCACGCGGACTACCTAACTGTTTAGTGGTGTTGCGGATTTTACGCGATTTATCTCAAAGGATTCCACTTTGGTCTAATTTAAATCTGTGGGCTATGGAACTGTTGGTAGAAAAATGTTTAGGCAGCGTCAGAGCAGTGCTCGGGCCTGGCAACGCACTTCGTAGAGTTTTTGAGTGTCTAGCTGCCGGAATAATATTACCATCATGCCAGGGTCTATACGACCCTTGTGAAAGAGAACCTTCTGACCCTATCATGGAAATGACTGCTCAGGACCGAGAGGATATTACCGCTGCTGCTCAACACATGCTTAGACTGATAGCTTTTAGAAGAATCCGCAAGGTACTTGACATGGAGCCCTTGCCACCCCCTCATAGAAAGTTTAAGCAAAGGAAACGAAAACGTGTTGGAGAAGGAGTTGAAGCTGATGCTGTTGAGAAAAGAGATAAACAAGGTGATGATGTTGATGAGGATGAACTTGAAGATGTTGATGACTGTGACATTGAGCCTTCTTCTGAAGCCTAAAAAAGAAAGCTCTTTGATATATTTTTTTTTCTCCACTTACACACACACACACATACATACACACTTTCTCTCTCTGTTTCAGCCCCCTCCCACACATTTCTTCATCAACCTCTCTCATTAAAAACTATATATTTTACATTTTTAATTGATGGTTTGAAGCTATCTGTTATCCAGTTTTCACAACCATCTGTACCACCCCAACTTTAATCACTATATTTACAACAATGTAATGATTATTTTCTTTTTCTCTACATTGAAGCAAATGGGATGTGTTTGAAGTGAAGGTGTTGTAGATGAAAAAAAACCACATTCTATTCAAAATTTGGAAGCTCTTCTAAATTTGAAATGAAACTCTGTTTTTACATTATAATTCACAATCATCGTTTTAAGGACCAAAGCACCATTTACAATTTACAATATATAATTTTGAATTATTTCTCTTGAAAATAACTTTTTCCTATGTGTGAAGGGTATACACATCATTTTTTATTTATTAATGAGAAATCCCCAACCCTTTAAATCACATTAGGGAAGTTTTCTTATTCAGGATTTTTATATCTTAAAATAATATAACATCATTCAATTTTCATTGATTTTATCACACCCTTCCAAATTACATTTATTTAATAAATAAGATAATTTTAAGTTCCATTCTAAATTCTAATTAATTTTTGTTTTCTGTTCAGTTGGAATCTATAAACTATTGATTTTGTCTTTATATATGTATATACACATGATATATATATATATACATATATATATACACATATATATACACATATGATATATACACATATGATATATACACATGATATATACATATGATATATACACACATGATATATACACATGATATATATACACATGATATATATACACATGATATATACACACATGATATATACACACATGATATATACACACATGATATATACACATATATATATACATATGATATATATATAGATCACGTGTATATATATATACACATATATATAGATACACACATGATATATATATATAGATACACACATGATATATATATATAGATACACACATGATATATATATATAGATACACACATGATATATATATATAGATACACACATGATATATATATATATATATACATGATATATATATATATATACATGATATATATATATATATACATGATATATATATATATATACATGATATATATATATAAACATGATATATATATATATATATATATACACAAACATGATATATATATACACAAACATGATATATATATACACATATATATATATCATGTTTAATATAGAAATGGCTTCTACTGGACTAGTACTGTTTCATTCAAAAGAAATCATCAGGAATTAAACAGTTCTAGTCCTGTAGAAGCCATTTCTATATTAAACATGATGTTTACACTCTACAAATGTATTGAGTATCTTATTTACTGTGGTTACCCCCGACTGAACCTGGGACTCTCTCTCTCTCTCTATATATATATATATATTTATGTAATATATATATATATATATATATAAGAACAACAATTAGATACTTCATAGGTGACAACTAAGCTGAATGCAAAAATTAATTAGAATTTAGTATGGAACTTAAAATTATTGTAATTATCAAGTGAATGAATACATACATACATACACACACATATATATATTATATATCATATATATATATATTATATATAAAATATGATATATATATATATTACATATATATATACAGGCACACACACACATATATATATATATATATATATATATAATCTTAAAATAAATTAGGGACATGTCATTAAATCTTCTAAGACATAATTCTACATATCTGTAACACTTCATCACTTCATTATATTTGTGATTTTTATTGGTTTCTAACTTAAGTGCAATGATTTCATGCTAATGGATATGTTTTATAATTGCAGTGGGTTTTTTTAATACAGAATATGTTAAATAGGTGCAGTGTTTTCTATGCTCCTGGATATATATAGTTGATTAAGGTGTTGAATTAACTAGTTTAGAGTGAAACTAATGGTGCTCCAGCATGGCCAGAACCCACAATCATTCAATCTGCTAATGAACTAAACAAAACAAAAAATATTTTCTTTTTTATCACTTACTTTTGGCTATTTTTTTTTAGGGTTTTTTTTTTTTTTTCTCATTTAATTTTTATCTTTATCTAATCTATACATTCAAATTTATAATCCCATGTAGACACGAACCCTTTAGCATTTACATTATTCTATATTTACTTTTGTATTTTCAGGGTAAAGGCTTTATCTCAGTTATCTCACATAATATCGAATCAATGACATTTTGAGATTTATTTTGAGAACAATATCTTAACATCAGTATGAGTGGCCAGTTACAGCTAGTTTGATCAGAAATGGATGTTTTAGTGCTAAAGGGTTACAACTCACCACACAATGCAGTGTTGAATTTGTTGTATAAAGGTGTGGATCCTAATATTCTCTTCATTACTCTGTTTACCATTGATTTGAACAAAAACTAGTGTTGCAAATTTATTCACAATTTTTCTATCGAATCTATGAAATTTTGATATTTATTTTGAGAACAATACCTTAACATTAGAATGAGTGGCCAGTTACAGCTCGTTTTAACAGAAAGAGGTGAGAAAATACTGGCCGTATACAGCCGGTTTAAATGCTAAAGGGTTAAGCATAGAAAAGCAGATGTAAAACGATGATGATGCTAAATTGGGTAATCGTTCATGATCAAACTTTCAATACATAGGGGAGAAAAAAAAAATGACCTATTTTCTTAGAGATTAAATAAATTATAATTTTGGTAACCAGTTGGTACTGTTGTGTTCCACTCTACATTACATACCACTATAATGAACACCATATAGAGAAAGAGGCTCTCAGTAAGCCAACTTTCACAACTTAAAGGTTTATTTCACTTCTGCTGGTAATTGCCCTTCAATACCTCCCTTAGAAATCTGAGGTCAATTCATACCTCTATAATGAACACCATTCATATAGAGAAAGAAGCTGTCGGTAAGCCAAGTTCACAACTTAAGGGTTTATTTCACTTCTGCTGGTAATTGCCCTTCAATAAAGTATACACAACTCCCTTAGAAATCTGAGGTCATGTGAACTGTAACGAAAAAAAACCTCCATTATGATATATCCACTATTTTCTCCAGAGCATATATTTGTTAAATGATGCTAGTTACCATTTCAATTTCCCTGTTGTTGACTTCTTTTTGGAGAGTGGGGCTGGGTGATATGTTTCCTTTAAAATGTTCTTTCTCTTAATCATTTTTGTTTTTTTTTCATTAAACATCTTAAACCTTTTATGCATTATTAACTTTTCAAAACCTATTGTTAAAAAATCAGCATGGCGTCAGTTGAACATAAATGAAGAAGAATGTTGATGAAATCATTTTGTAAACCAATGTAATTTAGCCATCCACAAATAACAAGGACTAAATATAATAATTAAATATATGCATGCATATATATATATATATGTACATATACATATATATATAAACATATACATCTATATATATATAAACATATACATCTATATATATATAAACATATACATTATGTATATATATAAGTTCACAACAGCGGTATATGCAGATACTCGAGTTACGTTGGGTTTAATACCAGCTCATTCATCTGCATATATATATGCATGTGTGTATATATATATATATATGAAATATTTCCGTAAGAATATACATATATATATATATGCAAGCATGTGTTCATACATATATATATACACACATAACACATGCCCTTGAAATATGTTTAAAAGTAATAACTATTCTCTCTACGCACACAAACTGTTGGGCTGTATTGCTGGTATCAGTATTCTAAACATGAATACTTCAATGAATCTAATCAGATCAGTTATTCTGTGTAGCTTCATCTTTTCTTCTTAATTTACTCTGTTCAGAAGATTCCTATTTTGTTAGCCGATTCCCCACCATTGTTTGATCACACCTTGTTCATTTTGTCTATTTTTTTTTTGGCTGAAGTCAGATGTCTTAGTAGCTGTTCTAGTTGAAAAGTTTAATTTGAAGCAGTAAAAGAAGTGGTTCAATCTTATATAACATGTAGCTTTTGGTTTTTGTTTGAGTTTTCTGAACAAAATTTTAGAGTTTGGTGTGACTTAAAGAGTTAAGATTTAACACAGCTGTTGTATGTATGGCAGCAGCATTATACACAGACAGAGGGTTTAAATGTTAAATAGCTACTAAATTGTTAACTCACCAAACTTTGTATCCATTGTGATACTTTCAAACTGTTAAACACAGTTATACGGACTGCCGTATGTTAAGTTGTAATAAAAAAGAAATTGGGAAAAATACTTTACATGAAAAAAAGGGACAAAAAATATTGTCAAATTATCATTTCCTTTTAATGTTGCTTTTCACTTAAACCTTGCCCACTAACAAAAAATATTTGCTAGAAATAAGGTCAGTCTTTTTTTTTTTTATTTACTTAGGCATTCCTTAGAATAAATTAGCTAATACTTAGTCACAACTAAAACATTCCATTTATATAAATATGACATTTTTAGTCTATAACCATTTCCAAATATAAACATTACAGTGTTTGTATCTCAATCATTCCATCGTAGAAATGTATTTAGCTTTAATCATTCCCTGGTATAAATCAACAAAAATTGGCTTTGAACACAGCATGGTGTGAAAATATTCTTAAATCTTGACCATTCCATGATACTAAGTAAATATCAAGCAGATTATGTTGTTAATGCACAGACTCTTATTTGATTAGGGCATATCTTATGTTCTAGCCTTCTATTATTTATATTTACTTACACAACTGCTTTAGATTATAGTTAATGTACTTAAGAAGAAATCTGCCATTCTTATGAACTTACAAAAGATTACTGCTATCACCTTAACACAATTTAACAGTTCCCTTAGAGATTACAATCCAATATTATTATTTGAGGAAAATAAAAGCAATAATTATTAGATTTTTAGTGAAAGAATAGATATTCTTTTCTCATGTGGTCAAACTCCTTTCTCTGTATTGGTTCTCATGTGTTTTGATAATATCTATTGAAATAGTAAAAAAACAAAATTTGAAAAAAAAAACTAAATAATGAAAAATTCAAAAGGACTGACAGTCATGATTTTATATTCGAATGAATATTTTTCTTTATATATATTTTTTTTTGTATTTTGCAATTCTAAAAAATGTACCCTATTTTGTTTCTGTATTATCATTTCAGGAATAGTTTCAAGGTTTCATTTTTTTTTTTGTATTTTTATTTTAGGTTTTTATTTTCATAGATATTTTTACTTTAGTCTTAAGAAAACAAACAATACTAAACTGTTTATTTTTCAGTTATTTTTTTTTTTTTCATCTGCTGTCTTTGTTAATGTGATAATGTTGGAAGGTGGTGGAAAATTCTTTCACATTGTCAACTTTATCTTACACCTCATTTGTCAGTTATGAAGAAACATCTTTCAAAGGTTCCAATCTAATGAGATCTTTCTACATTTACTCACATTTTATCTTATCAAGTCTTATCCACCCACGTGGAGTTCCAGTTTGGTGAAACAATGATGATAAGACACTGGCTGTAGGATGGCCGACTGTTGGTGTAGATTGCTTCATATATAGCAGTCAAATATTTCAATTGTTTCCTACTTGTCTCTCTTCTGAAATATATGTTCTTTTCTCAACATTTTCATGAACAGATAAAACCAAGAAATTAAATTATTAGATAACCATGGGTATAGATGGGATATCAAAACATTTATTTTAAAGAAAGTCAAGTCACCTTCAGAACAAAAACAAAAAAAAATATTATTTTATTAAATTTTCAGTTTTAAAAATCATGGTTTGTTTTTTTATATACTAATAGCACACAGATTTCACATTTATTCTAGTAACCTTAGTTTTAGTTCATATGTATATGAGGGCCCTTTGAATCATGCAAATTATGTATGAACTAATTTTATTTGTGTAACTAGAGATTTATGTTTTAAGTTTAAGTCATCCTCTTTACAGAATTGTGTAGGCTGTGAAAATGTTTCATTACTGCTTCTAGTATCCATAAGGAGCTTCAGTTATTATTATTAGTAATCTGCTTCACTGCCTGTTGTGTCGTCAATTGATGTCTCTTATATGTCTCTATAAGGCTACAAATTATCAGAGTCATTAGAATGTCAGATAGAATGCTTTGTGGTATTTGTTCCGACTCTACACTCTGAGTTCTAATCTCACCGAGGTCAACTTTGCCTTTCATCCTTTTGAGATCAATAAAAAAAGTACCAGTCTTGTACTGGGGTCGATTCTTCCTCTATATCTTTTTCTCATTTCTCTATCACTCTCCTTCTCAGGAAGTGTGTTCAGACCTGGAGAGGAGATGGGCTCCGTCGGGTTTTAAAATGCCCAGGACATGCTGTATATCATTACGGCATCCCTACGACTCCATCAGGAGTTTTAGGTCCATACATGTCTCCATAACTCAACTTAACAGCATGCAATGTATCATTTATACTCTTTACTGAGAGAAAGAACTTTGTGATGTGTTTGAATTTAAAAAAAAAAAAAAAAAAAAAAATTTCCTTCATGAAAAGCAATGTAATCTCCGGAGTTCATTTTTTTTTTCTTTAAAATCTGGTTGGAATTTCTTCCTCTTGTTACTTAATTATTTGGAGCTTTTTTTTAAATTATTATTATTATTACATTTTAGGAGATCTGCTCTAAACCCCTATATGTGCAGCATACATACACATATCTTTTTACTGGTCCCTAATGTTCTACCGGTAACCTAATGTTTGCTCCCCAATAATTTATCATCTGCATCTGATGTTTCTAGTCAGCTTGATAATGTTTGGTGTGTGACATTGTTTGTTATACTATTTGGTGGAATTCTTAAAACAAATAAAAAGGGGGAAATGGTTCAAAATAATTTCTTTAAATAAAAACAATAAACAGAATGCAAGCAGTATTTTTTTTTTTTTCAATTTTTGCCTCTATTTGCTGTATTTGTTAGGATTGCTCTGATAGTTTTATTACATAAAAAAAACTATAAAAAAAACTAACAAAAAAATAACTTACTGGGTTTAGACATTAATATCACATTTTACACAGTTTTTCATATTTCTAAAAAAAAAAATTCAAGAAAAAATGTTTCTAATTATCTTTTTTGTCTTTTTTGATTAATTCATTGGACTTTTAAATGGCAGAAAACTGTCTTTATTTGAAACACTGTGTATAGCTTCCTTCCTCTTTGTTAAATATTTGTGTCTATCAAATTCTGTGAAAACACAGCCCTTACTGGCCAGAATTATTCCAGTATTTAAGCAATACCAGCTTTAAATTGCTAACGGGAAATATAACTTGATGATAAAATGTATTTTGACTTTTTGAAAAAGTCATTTTTTTTTTCTCATGAATATTTTTTCTTATTAGTTATGAAGTATATAAATTCCATTGGAGTCTTGATAACAGAGATTTTGTGAACCTAACCTGAATATTGTGTTTTTTATTATTTGTTATAAAAAATGTCGAAACTACCTTCAAGGAAATTTAATTGTTGTAGTTTGGACAGATAATATTTGTGTTCCACTGTCGTTTCAGTAAACTATTCATTTTACTTCTATAAAGTTCATGCACGCACATCTCCGTTTATTTATCTAATTCTGGGGCATGTATAACATATATATACACCAGTACGCATTTATATGTTTCATTTTTTTAAGTATTTCAAACTGAAAACATTTTGTGTGATTTGGTGCGACTAATTTTCTTACTGCTTCATTTCCTTTATACAAATGGTACTTGAAAGGTATTTTTTCTTCTTTTTCTGTCTCCCTTTATATGGAACATTAAAATGTTATGCTATACATTTATTTGTTCCAAGTTTAAGCAATCCCCCTACCCAACCCCCACTTCATCATCTTTGTAGTTTACTACCATCTGTTGTTGGTTATATTTTAGTTGTTCACTGGTTGCAACTTGCAAACCTACCATTAAATCGTTCAGTACTACTCCAAACAGAAATCCGTTCCAATGTCCGGCAAAAACACTGGATGGTGGCAGATCTGCCATATTTCCATTCCTGAAAGCAGAATCCGACCAATTTATGATACTTGTTAACTTTATTTTTTGTTTGTTGATGTTAATCTTTGGGGGGAGAAAAACTAAAAAAAAAAACAACTGGTCTGAGTAGTTACCATTAGTTACTGCTGAATACCTAAAGCGTTGACTGCATTTTGTACCAACTTTTAGTAACAAACTACAAACAAAATCAACCAACCAACCAACCCTTACTGAATGTATTAGTCATTGATTTTTCTTGTTTTTTTTTAAACAAAATTTGTTATATTCCTTTATCATTGATTACTAAAGCACTAGTTGTGTATGTTTCTATATTATTATTGTTGTTAAAAAAGATGAATTTTAAATTGTGGACTTGTTTTTTTTTTCCTTTTCTTTTCTTTTTAATACTTCTTTTGGTTTGGAGATTTTATTACTGTCAACTCAATTCCTTGGTCAAACTGTCAAATTCTATTAAAACAATTCCTTGACCAACCTTGTCAATGTTGACTCATTTCCACAGCCAGCCTGTCACTGTTGAGTCATTTTTATAGACAACTCTGTCAATGTTGACTCATTTCCAAAGCATCCCTGTCAACATTGACTCATCTCTACAACCAACCTATCAATCTTAACTTATTTCTACACCTCTGTCAATCCTGTCTGTTGACTCAGTTCCGCAGCCCCCTGACAATCTTGACATATTTCCACAGCCAACCAACCATGTCAATGTTGGCTCATGTCCTTCCTCAGCCAACCTTGTCAACGTTGACCTATTTCCACAACCAGTCCTGTCAATCTTTACTTATTTCTAGAGCCAACTCTGTCAATCTTTACTTATTTCTAGAGCCAACTCTGTCAATATTGACTCACTTCCACAGCCAGCCTGTCAGAGTAGACTCACTTCCACAGCCAGCCTGTCAGAGTAGACTCACTTCCACAGCCAGCCTGTCAGAGTAGACTCACTTCCACAGCCAGCCTGTCAGAGTAGACTCACTTCCACAGCCAGCCTGTCAGAGTAGACTCACTTCCACAGCCAGCCTGTCAGAGTAGACTCACTTCCACAGCCAGCCTGTCAGAGTAGACTCACTTCCACAGCCAGCCCTGTCAGTATTGACCCATTCTTTTAGCCAGCCTGTCAATGTTATCAACTGGTGATGTTGGCCTAGAAAACTATATCACAAAGACTATATATTTAAATTCCATTAAGATAACAGTTCTTTTTTAGGTGTTTCATTTTTGTTTTTCTATAGATAAGTATTGAAATTGTCCAAACATTAGGTTTGATAACAAAACATTTATCTTCCACGAAGCCCCCGCTTCGTGGAAGATAAATGTTTTGTTATCAAGCACATAACCTAATGTTTGGACAATTTCAATACTTATCTCAAAGGTTCTACTACTACTACTGAGAGATAAGGAAATTATTTTGGTTATAATTATTTGCTTTTGAAACTTTGTTGATTTTCAATTAGAAAAGAGTATTGTTTATGTTGAGATATATTACTGGTCCTGTGCTGTAGCTAAGATATATAAATATTACTCTTCAAGCACCATTGTTTGGAAGAAAATTCATGTATCTGAAGATCCGTCTCTGCCACTGTACGGGTCTGAGACTTGGACACTGACCAAGAAACTCACTCAGATGGTGGATGGGAGCTACATGAGATTGCTGAGGATGGCTCTGAACATTAATCAGTATCCACTGAGGATGAAGAACTCGGAGCTGTACGGGAGCCTCCCAAAAGTCAGCTCGAAAGTAACACAGAGTCACCGACATTCAGAGTTGACACTGCACTCAGTGCCTCTGTGGGAGCCCCTACAGAGACACACGAGAAGAGGGAGACCGAGGGTGACATATGTTGATGCCCTAAGGACAGACAGGTCTTTTAGAGATGCAGGACATGACTGATGATGAAGGACAGACTGCTGGAGAGAACTCATCCATGGGCCTTGGGAATTTTACCCACCCTAGATAGATATAGATATAAATATATGTGTGTTAAGGTGCAAGTTAATTGCGTCCATAGGCGGTAGGCCGGGTAAGCACTCAATGCTCTTGGGGAGCAGAGTATCAATAATATTAATATATAAATGAACAAAGAATCAGTATGTCATCATATACATATTTATTACATATTACATGTTTCACTGTCAATCAGCTCGAGGAATGATCTATTAATGATCGAACCTCACTCTGGAATCAGAAGCTCCTCAGATATGTTTTAATATATATTGAAGGATGAGTATTTTAGACTTTATTTTATCATGAGTTAAGGCTCTATTGATTTTTTCCCTGGATTTCACTAAATTCTGTTGGATGAATCTATATCCTGATTCTTTTTGAATTGAGTTTGAATTATTTTTCCCACATCTTACGTCAACTATTTTCCCATTTTGACGCTATAGTCACTTATATATTATGGAATACTGTTGGCTTCTTGCTACAATACTTTCTATACTTTTCATTTATATATATAATATATATATACATAACCTACATAGAGCACTCTTTTTTCCTGGACCTTTCCGACGGAATTACTTCACATATATATATAAAGTTATGTTGGTACCACAACATCCAGTCCAAACTAATGAGATCGTGTAGGTGTCATGACAAAAGAAACACACAGTCCTTGCTGCAATGTGGTCCTGCAGGTAACAGTAAAAAGTTCCCAGTCCACACTGTAAATGTGGTTGGTGTTAGGAAGGGCATCCTGCCAGATTATCCTATACGAGTGAGACACGGTCATCCGACTAATCTTGCCTCAAGTGCGACAACTCCCATCTAACCCATGCTAGCGTGGAAGATAGACGTTATATATATATATATTTACTGATATGTCGAAACCTGCCGATAGATATACTCTTTGCCCCTTTTACCTGTTCCAGCTGAGGCCATGCTGGGGCACCGCCCTTGTTGCTACACATTCTATCTCCAGCCTGTGTTGGCTAGCCATTGGTGTAAGAGGGAGTTTGTTACTGCTGCCCTTAGGTTACCTTCGTACCGTACTGTGGGCTCATCTGAGATCCTGGATAGTAGGGTGCCGAGATGTTTCTTGAAAACATTCCTGTCCACACCATGCAGGTCTCTCAAATTCCATGGCAACTTGTTGAAGAGGTAGTTTACCGCTAGCCAAAGAACTTCTGAAGAGGATCTTCAGTGATCCCGTTAAGGCACGTTTACATGTTTTTAGGAGAACTACTGGGAATCCATCCGGTCCAGTAGCTGAGTTTGTTCTAATTTCGTCTATGGCGGATGTCACATCTTCTTCCGTTATGTCTATGTGGTTGATGGTCACCATTTCTTTGTGGAGTGTTGTGGCATCAAAGAAATCCTCTGGCTTTGATATCTGCATATGCCTCAATGGGGGTGTGAACACACTTTTGTATGTTCATTCAGTATTTCACTTATTCCTTGGGGATCTTCAGTTAATGAACCATCTTTATGGAAGAGTGGCCCAATCTTGCAGTGTACCAAGGCAGTTTTTGCAAATTTAAAGAAGGCCCTAGGGTTTGTTTTAATATTTTCTATGGCCCTGGCTTCTCTCTCTGCCCTCTCCTTCTCATGGGAAAGTTTGAGTGCATTTTCAATTTCAAGTAATGCCTGTTTCAGATAGGGTTCCTTCTTGTTTTTCTGTTGTGTATTTAACTGGTTTGAGAGCTTAGTTATTTGTCTCATAGGGATTTTCCTGTCTCTGGAAATAAGATTTTTGTGTCCATTGGCCTTTTTCTCCAAGACAAACTTATGGCATATGGTTAGGATTGTTGTCATGAAATGTTGAAAATGTGTGCTGGTGTCTTGTGTGGTGGTGATATCGCTCCAGTTTTGCTTCTATCTCTTTCTGGATCCAGTTAGCCTTGTGCTGCTTAATGGTTGCACCTCTGGTGATTCTGTCAGACCACATACCATTAGTTCTACTGAGTTATGATCCGAGAAAATCGTTGGTGTCACCTTTATATTATGGATGAGCACTGCGTTGTTTGTATCCAGGACATTCTCGTCTCTTGGGAGGAGTACTGCTTGTTCCATGAAAAGCCTGTGTGTGAGGGCCAGCTGGGACTCCGTCTGTTCGAGTGATGTCATTCTAGTGAGGAGGTGGCTCTCAGGCCATTTGACCTTTCGTAGCAGCAGGGTGTTGAGACCCTGGTCCAGTTTGTCAAGGACTTATGCATCCTTCTGAGGCTATCCTCGAACGAGAAGGTTAAAGCCAGAGAGAGAGAAATGCCGGAAGAAATTCAAGGAGCCATTGAGAGAGCTTGTGAGATCCCGGGGTAGAGAGAGAGAGAGAGAGAGAGAGCGTGAAAGAAAACCCGGCAACGGAGAAAGGTGACTTGAACAAACAAACGTTAATTATAATTATTAGTATGCTTCTTTAAGTATTATTCGAGACACCTCGTAAAACACCTGTTCTTGAGAAAAATAAATATAAATAAACAAAAACGAAATGTAAACAAATGAAAAACAAATATAAAATGAGACAAAATAACATGAGATAAAATAAAATAGAATCGGGTTCAGATAAATAGATAAGATATTACGATATTAATTGTGAGTCTCAATCATTAGGCATCAATTTCGTCGGTTTGTTTACAAATATACTTTCAAGTTAAAATATCGGGTAACATACATATGTTGTATATTTCATAATATAATATTTATATCAATAAATAAAAACGAGAAACAATAGGCGTATAACAAATATATATACTCACTAAATAATACTAAATTCCTTAACTAGATTTCTATAGTCTTTTACGAGAAACACGTGTCACGTCGAAGACAGAAAATAAAAATATCAAAGAAACCGCAAATAACTCTTTTAGAACAAGAAAGTGAAAAAATAACCGCACAGAAAAATATTTACTTAACTTTTACAGGTAATGTTCATTAAGGTAGGAGAAAAACTCAAATAAATTTCGAGGTTTGTTTGGATTTAGATTCAACAGAGCAGAATAAAAAACATGTCAGCCTATTTCGACCAATCCATATAATATATATATGTGGATTGGTTGGAATATATATATATATATAGAGAGAGATTGGTGGAATATATATATTGATGTATATATGTATATATATAGAGAGATTGGTGGAATATACCCTTGCAAGCAGGGAAAAGCGGACGTAAAATGATGTTGATGATGATGATGATATGTATATATATAGAGATTGGTGGAATATATATATATATATATGTATATATATATACAATATTAACAAATGGAAACTATATTTATAAAACCATATTTATTTCATTATACATATTTCAAGGATACCAAGTTAAATTATGGTATGCCTTCATCAGACAAAATACAATATATACCAGTTTTATAAATAAACATTGACGTACCCTTTCAAAATGCAACAGTTACTTTTGGAAGACATCAGGATGTCCTGAAATATAAAACTGGTATATATTGTATTTTGTCTGATGAAGGCATACCATAATTTAACTTGGTATCCTTGAAATATGTATAATGAAATAAATATGGTTTTATAAATATAGTTTCCATTTGTTAATATCGTATATCTACTCCAAATACTTGTCGAGTGCTTTATATCAGTTATAAAAATATTTGCTTGTTGTATCCCAACAATTTAAATAGAACTTTTGCATATGTATATATATATATATATTTATATATAGAGAGAGATTGGTGGAATATATATATATATATATATATATATATAAGCAGTGTTTCTTTGCTCAAACTTTAATCTGTTATTTTAATATATATATATATATATTTATGTATATATATTTATATATATATATATATTTATATTTATATATATATATATTTATATATATATATATTTATATTTATATATATAGAGATTGGTGGAATATATATATATATATATATTTATGTATATATATATATATATATATATACTTATATATATTTATGTATGTCATCATCATCATCATTTTACGTCCGCTCTTCCCTGCTTGCAAGGGTGGGACATGTATATGTATATACATATACATATATATGTATATGTATGTATATACATGTATATGTATATATATATATATATTTATAATTATATATGTATATTTATATATTTAACTATATATATGTATATTTATATATATGTATGTATATATATTCATATATATATATATATATATATATATATTTGTATATTTCATCATCATCATCATCATCATTTCATTTTACGTCCGCTTTTCCCTGCTTGCAAGGGTGGGACGGGAACTGATTCTGGCTTGATTTCTACAGCTGGATGCCCTTCCTAACACCAACCTCATTTACAGTGAGTGCTGGGTGCTTTTTTGCCGTGGCGCCTCCACGTCCACTTGGCAGTGGAATGATAGGGACCCCAGACCCTATCATCTCATTTCTACAGCTGAGTAAACTGGAGCAATGTGAAATAAAGTGTCTTGCTCAAGGAAACAACACATCACCCGGTCTGAGAATTGAACTCACAACCTTTCGATTGCAAGGCCAATGCTCTAACCACTAAGCCATGTGCCTATATATATATATCTAGGGCAGGTAAAATTTCTGTGATCCATGGATAAGTTCTCTCCCCTATATAAGTGACGCCAATGATATCCCCTGTAGTTGTTGGTGTTAGAGAGATCTCCCTTCTTTGGCACTGGAATGATGTTACTGATTCATGGCATCTCCTTTTCCCTCTGCCTGGTTACAGAACTCCAAGATGATATCTAAATCACACCTCTTCATCACCTCTGATGCCACTCCATCTTCTCCATGGTCCTTGCCCTCCTTGATATTCTTCTTGGCTCTCTGCAGCCCCTCTCTTGTGAAGGGTCCTGTCTCAATATCCATTTCCTCAAACAGCTGCCTGATCTCCCCAGTATTCTGGGCTGTGGAGGGCACTCTCCTAGTAGGGTCCTCAAATGGTCCAGCCATTTCCTCTTCCTACCCTCAGGTGGCCTGAGGGTAGGAAGAGGAAATGGCTGAGTCAGGTCCTGTTCCCTGGATCTGACTCAAGCTCCCTCTCTTCCTCCCTATGATCTCGTTGATGATCATCCAGCTCTCCTTACACCTAGACCTGTCAACCGCTCTTTCCACACTTCTGATCTTCTCTATCAGCGCCGCCTCTCTCGTCTCAGTGTAAACGGTACTTCTTCCTTCCTCTCCTCTGTAGGAGCAGCATGGCATTGGTCCTTGGCAGCTTTCAGGTGTTCTCTGGCTGCACACACTTCTATGTCTGCAGAGCTGATGTTCTTCCTCTTCTCAGCAGCAAGGCCTCACTTGCTTCTGCTACTGCAATGGAGAAATACCTGTGCCTCCTCAGTCCCTTCAATCTCTCTCCACACAGGGCACTGAACATGTTCATCACTTATATATATATATAGGCACAATTATTTCACCTCAATTGGCTCTGCTCTCTTTAACATTACACCAAAACATTAAAATAGAAACAGACCCCATAAAGTTCAAGAAGTCTTTGGAGAAATTCCTTCAAGAAATACTGGATAAACCTCCTACACCTGGATATGTCTCCGTAAACAATAACTCTCTACTTGAGTGGGCCATGGTGTCCAAATCCTGATTTGAAAGACTTCGCCAGGTGGTACTATTAAGTTAGACATGGCCTGGGCCAATACTGGCCAAAACCTATCAAAGTTGTATGCATATATTTATATATATATATATTATATTACATTATATTCAGAGTTATAAACTCAAACAGTCCTTTACAATTAATTAGCTCAAAGAATTGTAAAGGACTGTTTGAGTTTATAACTCTGAATATAATATATTACGGCTCCTTTCTGTTGAGCTAATATTTAATCCCATATAAACGGCTGTTATTTCTAGCGCCATAAATATGAGATAGCTAGTGAGCTGGAAAATCTCGTGCAAAACCTCGTGCGTTTGCACTAATGAACCAGACCTTCTAAATTATTTAGAGGTGAAACATCCTAATTTTTCTGGATACCTGTTGATAAGCACAGAAAATTGGAATATTTCACTTTTTATACTATCGTTGCGAAACTTATTTGGGTTTTGAAATTCAAATTTATCTGCGGAACATGTTTGGATTTTGAAATTTAAATTTGTCCAGGTATCACGGCTATTTGCCAATATGGGTTTGTTTTTATTGATTTATTATTTTAAATCGAGACAGGCAAACTATATTTTATTTGAATTAGTTTATTTCATTCGAGCTAACTTTGTCTTTTGCAATACAAACACTTTTGTGTTTATCATATATTAATTTATATTAACTTGTATATATATATAAATATATATATGCATCTTAAATATATATATTTATATATATATATAATATATACATATATTTATATACATATATTTATATATATATATATAATATATACATATATTTATATACATATATTTATATATATATATATAATATATACATATATTTATATACATATATTTATATATATATATAATATATACATATATTTATATATATATATAATATATACATATATTTATATACATATATTTATATACATATATATATATACATATATATATATACATATATTTATATTTATATAT
>OZ024753.1:30347365-30447365 GCA_964016885.1 Eledone cirrhosa | reverse complement strand
TATATATGTATATATATTTGTATATTTATATCTATATATATATATTTCTTTATAATATAAATATATATAAATAAATATATATGTATATATATATATATATATTTATAAATTTTATATATATATAAATATGTATATAAATATATATATATATATATATATATTTATAAATTTTATATATATATAAATATGTATATAAATATATATATATATATATGTATAGAAATATATATGTATGTATATAAATATATATATATATATTTATTAAAATAACATTAAAGTTTAAGCAAATAATCACTTCTTTCACCCCTAACGGGATCTTATATATTTGATATATATTTATCCTTATCAAACCCTCTTTGGATTTTAGTCTTCAAATTTATTATTATTACTATATATATATCATCATCAACGTTTAACGTCCGTGTTCCATGCTTGCATGGGTTTGGACATATTCATATATACATATGTGTATAAACAAACCCATGCTAGCGTGGAAGATAGGCGTTAAACGATGATGATGATGATATATATATATATAAAGAAATATATAAATGTATACATATATATAAGGGCTGAAACAGTTATTTAAGACCAGCTGTCCCGCTCTCCTGAGAATTTCTTACCACTGTTCAAACAAAGTCAGATTTGATATCTTTGGCATTTACATTACTCTATATATACTATTATATTTTCACAGAAAAGACTTTATCTCACATAATATCGAACCTATGAAATTTTGATATTTACTTTGAGAACAATATGTTAATGTCAGTATAAGCGGCCAGTTACAACTGGTTTGAAAAGAAAGAGGTGAAAGAATTCTGGCCGGATATGGCCGGTTTAAATGCTAAAAGTTTAAGATTGTTTTTGTTTGGTGTATCTGTTATTCTGGTTGTATCACAGTTTTGTGGTGTTCTTTTGTTCTAGATGTTCTCTGATTATTATTCAATTCAGTCAGACTGTGGCCATAGTGCAGCACCACCTTCAAATGATTTAGTCAATCATATCGACCCCAGTACTTAATTTTTCAAGTCTGGTACCTAGCAGTTCATTTCTTTTTAATGAACAGGACATAAAGAAGCATCAAACACAGATACATACACACACACACAGATATATATATATTCATCATCGTCGTTTTTACATCCATTCTTCCACAGGTTAGACAAATCCTTTTCAACACAGCTCTCAGGTTTTCTCTTGTCTACAACTGTGGCTTCCTTCTACTGGGATTTTCTAGCACTTTTTCACCCAGCAATCATCATCTATGCATATCACATGTCCTTACCAATGCAGTCTCTTGTACACCACTTCGGATTCCTCTTAAACCCAGTTTCTACCTAGGCTAGTCCAAGCTGTACTATACTAGTGATGTTTTTTTTTTTAATGCTGAGATGGAAAAAGACAAGAAAAAAATAAGAAAAAGCCCACCCCTCCTCAAATAACAAAACAAAAACAAAGAAAAAGAAAAACATGTTTATAATTAGACAACTTTTTAATTCTGGTTTATACATGTCAAACACACTTTAATGGTTAATTCTGGCAATCTGGAATAAATAAGTTGTCTAGTATTGACTATGTACAATGTTTACAATATCCATACACACACATCTAGTAATAGTTGTGGAGGAAGTAGTAGTAGTAGTATTAACAGTAGCAAATTATACAGGGATAGTAGAATTATATCTCATACAGTCTACACAAAAGTCACACAGTGACATCTGCAAGAATACATTGCTGAAACATGTACAGATTCTTACAGTAAAAAAAAAATAAAAAATGAAATGAAAAATAATTTATATACCAAAATTGGTTACAAAAAAAAATCTTGTGTTTTGATTATTTTCAGTTTCTAAACAAGAATAGAATAACAAGAATTTTATTAGTCCAAAGTGTCCGATTGTTACTTTAAAACACTTCTTGAAAGGCAGAGAAACAGCAGACAATTTTGTTTGTTGTTATCCAAGAATTGTAAAAGTGGAAAATTATAGAAAAACACAGAGTTCTTCAGAAAGAATATCATTTCATAATTAATTAGAATTTAATAGAAATAGATATATATAAAAAAAAAAAAACTTTCCTGTTAAATTCCAGCTAAATAAAATGTGACACCTAAGTTTTATTCTATACATCTATATATATATATATATATATATATATATATAATATATATATATATGTATACTAGTAGAAAAGAAGTTATATATATATGTGTATATATATATAACAATGTTTTTTCATATATGAATATACATATTTATGTATATGTGTAAATATGAATATATATATATATATATATATATATACACACACATATCTATATATCTCTCTATATATATATATTAGTACAGTGTTTTAGGGGGAATTTCTTCCTTTGACTAGTCTTCCCCCCAGCACCCAAGCATCTTTTACAAAATAGAGGTGTTTGCTTAATACAGGCTTAAATGCATTTTTGAAATACACACATCATAATGCAACAGCACTATTTTTGGGGTTAAGATGCTATGAAAAATAATAAAAAATAAAAAAAACTAACAACATCATCAACAAACAAACAAGAAATTGATACAATCTCTAAAATTTGAGAAAGTGTATTCATATTTTATATGATTTTTTTTTCTGTTTTAAACATTTGGAAGGAATATATTTTTGTCCATTACCACAGCAAGTTTTAAAAGATCTAACTCATTCATTTGCTTCTTAAAGTGAATAGTTATACAAAATTTAATTTGTTATGAGGTTTCTTTAAATGTTTCGGAGAAGGTAGATGTAGGAGAATAGAATAAAATAATTATTTAATTTTATTTAGAAATAATTATAAATATAAATCAAACAAAAATATAGAAATGAAAAATTTAAATACAATATAATCATTTCTAATAGTTTTGCACATCTCAATTATAATTATGAATTGGTTATATTTACAAAAGTAATCACAACTGGGTTTAAAGTGGCAAGTAGAAGTTATAGGAAAGGAAAGGCACCATTCATCAGATCAGACCAAAGAAGCTGTTTCTGTTGGTCTTTCCATTGCTGATACTATCAATCAGTCACAACTCCTGGCAGAAGAAAGGAACTAACCATCAGATCAAACCAAAGAAACTATGTTTCCATTGGTGATACTATCAGTCAGTCACAACTCCTGGCAGAAGAAAGGAACTAACCATCAAATCAAACTAAAGAAACTATGTTTCCATTGGTCTTTCCATTGCTGATACTATCTACCAGTTCCAACTCTTTGCAAAAAAGAAACTTGTTTGCTGCATTAGAAATATGACATTTTTCACAGAAAGAAAATGTGTGGATTAAAATGTATGATCATGTTTCATCCTAACTTGGAATGAAATTGTTGACCATGCTATTGTAAACATTAAGAAGCTATTCCTTACACAGGCTAATAACATAAATTTATTATTTCTAGCAATAAATCTTACAGAATTTTACATGAAAAAGGCAAGAGATTGAATTCATTTTCATAGGGTTTTGAGAAATTCGGAGAAAACCTATCCAAGAATGAATTTTAGGAAAAGTTCAGCTTAAAGCTAGCAAATTGAGAGATGCAAAAGGAAGCATTATATGTCACAAAGTAGTGTGAGGTAGCAGGTTGAGAATTAGAAATAATAATTAAAGAGAAAAATCTAAGGGTAGCAAAATTAGTGAGTGAGGCTCAGTATTGCTGAAGAGAAAAAGTTGTATTTATAAACAAATACCAAATAGAAGAGCAGCTTGAAATATACCAAGGATATAGAAATAGGCAGCTTAGAAATATACCAAGGATATAGAAATAGGCAGCTTAGAAATAGACCAAGGATATAGAAATAGGCAGC
Organism: Eledone cirrhosa; assembly: GCA_964016885.1. NCBI lineage: Eukaryota > Metazoa > Mollusca > Cephalopoda > Octopoda > Eledonidae > Eledone > Eledone cirrhosa. The sequence goes on along the minus strand of OZ024753.1, from coordinate 30,443,538 downwards.
TTAGAAATATACCAAGGATATAGAAATAGGCAGCTTAGAAATATACCAAGGATATAGAAATAGGCAGCTTAGAAATAGACCAAGGATATAGAAATAGGTAGCTTAGAAATAGACCAAGGATATAGAAATAGGTAGCTTAGAAATAGACCAAGGATATAGAAATAGGCAGCTTAGAAATAGACCAAGGATATAGAAATAGGCAGCTTAGAAATATACCAAGGATATAGAAATAGGTAGCTTAGAAATAGACCAAGGATATAGAAATAGGCAGCTTAGAAATAGACCAAGGATATAGAAATAGGCAGCTTAGAAATATACCAAGGATATAGAAATAGGCAGCTTAGAAATAGACCAAGGATATAGAAATAGGCAGCTTAGAAATAGACCAAGGATATAGAAATAGGTAGCTTAGAAATATCAAATAGAAGAGCAGCTTGAAATTTACCAAGGGTATAGAAATAGGCAGCTTAGAAAGAGTTTGGGAAGTAAAATATAGTGCAACTGTGCAAAGTGTTTAGTGTAAAAACCTATATCTTTGCTGATGGGCTCAGCTCTTTCTGAAAGAAACGAAAATTTATAGAAAAACAAAAGCAACCAGCTCAAAGCTAATAATTAGTGTTTACAGTTACTGTCAACTCTTCTTCCAGCAAAGGTAGAACAAACTTAGAATTCTGGTCACAATAGCAGTTTTTTTAATTAATTATTTATTCAAAGAGAGAGGAAAGTAGCCTCAAATAGGAGATCTGGCAACACAGTGAACTCCACCAAAGGCATTCAAGGACTTGGAGATAGCATCAAACCAGGCGACAGATTAAGTCTACCATCCAATTTACAATTGATTAAATTTTATCTTAAATACTCTTGAAAATATTTTTGCTGGATGGATTATTTTTTCAAATTTATGATCATATTTGAAAGACAGCATTCAGAATTAAAACATATTAAAGAAAAAAGATTAAATTGGACCAGAATTCAACATTAACCAATGATTTGAAGACATGTAAACACTAAATTATCAAGCAATCTTAGAAAAATATACAGAAAGAGCAGAAATCAGAAAGAAAAAGAAAAATATATAAATATTTGCTTAAAATATACACATATATGTGTGTGAAGATTGATTGGAAGACTGGCTAAAAGCAAATATGAAATGAATAAAATATGTTTAGTGACAGCAATTAGAAATACCTGCTATAAAGGCTCCTAATAGAAATTAATATTTTGGTGATTCGTCTTGGAGAACATAGTACCAGAGTCAGGAACTTGTCTCAGCTCAGGTCCTTGATTCCTGATAGAGTTGTAGGGGCTCCATCCTGACACATTTTAAACCTTGAGCAGAGCAGTTTAAACCTGTTGGAGTCTATCTCTCTTCAGGCCAGAAAAGAGGAAGAATCAACCCCAGTACTAGACCGGTACTCAAAAGGAGGAAAGACAAAGCTGATCTTGGCAGGATTTAAAACCAAAGTGGAGTAAGTTGGAATAGATACCAAGGCATTTAGTCTGACACCTAAATCACTCTGCTAATTTGCTGCCTTAAATTCGACTAAATTGTAGGTGGTGATAATGACTGGTTTTAGAATATTGAAATTTCAGAGTAGAATTTTACAGATTGTTACTATCTCAATCACTACAAGTGATAAAAGTTTAATCTATGATTCAAATCTCTTGCCTTGAATTTCAGTAAAAAGATATAAAATGATTCAATCTTACTACCTCTCCTTTCAGATACCTGTTGAAATTCTTATTCATAGATATTATACAATACAGTATATTATCCCTTTTAATATCAAACTGTCTAAATACACTCAAGATACTCAGTTGTTTATTTAAAGTGTTTATATTTATCTATAAACTTCCCATCATAGTTTTATGTAAGAACATCTGTTAAGTTATGTTCCAAATACCAGCTTAATAATGAGAAAGTTAGTTGCATTCCCAAATCCCTCTAAATTGTTGGTTATTTTCAAAATTGTTTGAAAATTATAGGCAGTCTTTCATTAGAACTACTCTATCTTATCTTATTATTTTAAACTTTTGTTGAAATATGTACAGTGTCAATGTTGTAGAATAGACAGAATTGTAGGAGTGTGTGTGTATATGTGTGTTGACTGACATCTTAGATATCAGAAACCTATACTATCACAATCCAAATGATACAAACTCGGATGTGGGAGATTGTTCTCTGGTGTGCAGAACCTCAGGTGCAAGCTGGCTCATGGTCCCATGTGGACAGAATGGAGAAGATATTACCCTGGAGGATAGTGAGGGAGATGCATTGAAATACATATCTTATGAGATTATAGTGATCTAACCAGCATCTCCTGCATCATTGTTTTTATGTGCACTTTTTTTACAGCTGGGTGTTCTTGACACCAACCCAAACTTGGTTTTTAAGTAAGGCTCTGATCTTTCAATGTTGAATTGCTAAATCACAGGACATATTGTTTATGTAGTACATAAACAAATAGAACTGACTGGCAGTGTCAAATGAAAAGCAAAGACACACACATATATGACAGAGATTCTTACAGTTTCTGTCTACAAGATTCACTCACAAATCATTGACCTACCTGAGGCTATAGTAGAAGACACCTGCTATAAAGGTGCCATGCAGTGGGATAATCTCTGAAACCATGTGCAAAGCAAACTTCTTAATCACACAATAATGTCTGCACCTATAGCCATGCCTGCACCTATAACTAGCTTTAACTGATGGACAGAATAAAATGGCTTTACAGATATGTCAGAAATATGTAAAGATATGACATGAGTTCTTCAACAGAGGATAGTAACACATCTTTACAGATATGTCAGAAATATGTAAAGACATGACATGAGTTCTTCAACAGAGGATAGTAACACATCTTTACAGATATGTCAGAAATATGTAAAGATATGACATGAGTTCTTCAACAGAGGATAGTAACACATCTTTACAGATATGTCAGAAATATGTAAAGACATGACATGAGTCCTTCAAATAGAGGATAGTAACACATCTTTACAGATATGTCAGAAATATGTAAAGATATGACATAAGTCCTTCAAAAGAGGATACCATTGGTAAAAAGAGTAAATATGATCATATGGAATTTATATAAACCTGAAACTTTTAAAAGATCATTTAGTAATATTTTGGGTTTTAATTAGAATATTCACCACACACAGAATAATTTATTCAGAAAATAAAACATATTCCATGTTCAGTAATGGGAGGAAGTTCTGAATTTTAATATACAATAGATTACAATCTTAAATTTAAGACTAGGGTGTAGGTAATCTTTCTACACACACACACACACACACACACACACACACATGTAAATCCATATACAAATGCTAACATGCTGTTTTAAAGATAGCATTTTAGCAATTTTATATTCATATATTTGTATATTTATAAGCACACACATACAATATATTTAGTCATGTATATGTATGTTTACTTTTATACATACATACATACATATATATATATATATATATATCAGTAAACTAAAGGAGAGAAAGGAAAGAGAGAAGGGTGTGAGTATATGTGTGTGTATATCATCATCATCGTTTACATACACATACAGATACACTCAAATAAAATTGATAGTCCCCCTCTCTCTCTCTCCCAGCTCCTGTCTCTCAGACACACTAGTATGTGGACAATAAACAAAAGGATTGCCCCAGCCTAGCGACATCAATTCTGCTCAAGAAAAGGATGGAAATATGGTGTAAGTGCACTGGAGCGCACTTACACCAGTGCACATTGTGTAAAGACCATCAGAAGTCGTGAGAGACATGAGTAATTTAAATTATAATAAGATTATATATACAAGGTGCTCCTCAAAAATGTATACACACTTCAACAGCATTCTAATCAAAGTGTGTGTACTTTTGGGGAGACACCCTATATATAAGGGAAGGGTGCAAATGTGCTCAATGCATAAAATTCTGCCACAAATTTTATGCAGCCCCTACTATACACAGACTAGAAAGTCCGTTTCCAAGGTGCAGGCCTAGACAAGGTGTTTTCTGGAAGACCAGCAATCTCCTATGTGTGCAAGTGTTGTTGCAATTTCATTTTTCCATTTGAGTAGAAACAAAATATCTTGTTCAAGGAGAGAGTGTGCTGCCAGGTTCAGGAATCAAAGTTGTTCACCTAATAACCATGACAAGACCAGTACCTTAATGATTAAGCCACACACTTTCACATATTGTACAATAAAAAAAAAACATAACATTATGCTACATGTTTTAATATATACACACCAACCTTTGTAATTACTAAAGGAAAGAGTATTTTTTTTCCTAAGCAGACTTATGTTATTTTAATACACTCAAACAAACATCCACACTCAAGTTACAAAATAAGCTAAGACATCAATAATAAAATTATTTAAAGTAAAAAAAAAAAAAAAAAAAGAAACTTTGCTTAATTTAGTTGCTAAAGTAGCTGAGAATGAAAATTCAGATATGGTCCTGGATATTGGTTAAATATATATATATATATATATATATATATATATATATATATATATATAATGTGAGGAGGGGAAGATGTAAGGAATGAATTTTCTACTAAAATGATATTAAGAAATGACATGAAGAAGAAATGAAATATAAACAATTTTTCAGTGTGGGCTTCTGGGTGCTAAATATCTCAAATGTGTGGGTTATTGGGTGATAAATACCTCTTATTGGGTGCTAAATATCTCAAATGTGTGGGTTATTGGGTGCTAAATACCTCAAATGTGTGGGTTACTGGGTGATAAATACCTCAAATGTGTGGGTTACTGGATGCTAAATATTTCAAATGAAATGCTTAAAATTATGCCAGATGAATTTAGATTAATTTGTTTGTTATGGGGAAAAACATAATAGATTATTTCTGAATATTTTAAATATTTTATATATGGGATGATATTTTTGTGAAATTTACAGCACTTTCTCTTTGTTTGTTTGATGTTGATGTTATTATTTCAGTAATGAACACATATGACACCAGTGAGAGGCAGCTGGAGTGTCACAAAACAGATGTAGAAGACATGGCAAGGATCTGTGTGGACATTAAGATCTCATTGTATGTCATAAATATATTTAAAAAACGAAAAAAAAAATGATGAAAAAGAAAATGGTAATTAAAAAAATACAAAAAAAAAAAAAAAAAATACAAACACCTTTCAAATAATCTAAAAATATTTCTACAGTTTCTTTTGTACAACACACTCAGTCTGTTACATTTTCTGTGAAAAAAAAGTTAGCAATAACAATTTTAAAAAATCATTTCCCACTATACTAATTAAGGAAACAAAGAAAAATACAATCTAATTTATATATATATATAAATATATATACATACACACATACATACATACATACACAGGTATATGCTTACACACATACATATATGTATATACATATGATTGTGTATGTATATGTATGTGTATATCTATCTATATATATATATACATATATACACACACATACACAGGCATATGCTTTCACACACATATGCACATGCTAACACACATACATATATGTATATACATATGCATGCATGTGTGTGTGTGTGTGTATGTAAAGTTTTTTAAAAAAATACAAAAAAAAAACCACTAATTAAAAACAAACAAACAAACCCAGCAGTGTCTGAAAAGATTTTAAAATAATTAATTTCTATAAACAACTAAATTGACATTCTCGGTTCTATGTAACAAGTGGATTGTTCTGCTTATTGTTTTACAGAGAGGCCATTGATAATAGAGCAGCTGATGTTGAAAAATGCATAGTTTGTGGCACAAAAGATACCTGCACTGACTAAAATATACCACCTTGTCTTAACGATGTGATAGCACCGAGGACTCCAGAATCTTCTAACACGCTGTCGTTCACTGATGTTGTCGACGGCAACTGACTGTTGTTATTGCTGCTGCTATCTCTGCTGCTGTTGTTGTTGTTGTTGATAATGGTTGAGGTGGTCGTGGTGGTGGAGGTGGGAGTGGTGTTCCTAGCGCTGCCGTTTGGTGCGATGGCTGCATTGTTTGTTGCAGCGGTGCACTTTAGCGTGCTATCAATAGAAGAGTCAGTTGTGATCGTTTCTCCCACAGTGTTATTGTTTTCTGTTGTTGATGATGATGATGATGATAAAATCCCATATATTGAAAAACCTTTCGATTTCAGAGTACTCAGAAAAGATGCCCCCGCAGATTGGGTTTTGGCCCCAAGTTCATTTGAGCTGTCCATGGCATCTACTGAAGAACTGTTAGCATTGCCATCATCATTAGTTTCACTGGCTTCACTTACAGATCTCTTCTTCCGATAAAAGTGAGTCGGGGTGGCATCACTACTTGAACCACCCGACCGAGTATAAATCCCACTGTGAGAATCATCACTACTGGTTCCATCACCACCGGGGCTCACAGAATTACCTTTGCACCTGCGTCCAAACTTCCATGTATCACAAAGGCCTCGTTCATTTAGGATAGCAGCCAGTCCGAGTGACATGCTACATGTGGTAGTGTCAGCAGTTTTACGATTCGATTTCCTTGAGCAAGCAGTAGAAGACCTTAAAAAGAAAAAATAATAATAATTTTCATTATTATTATATATATATATATATATATATATATATATATATATATATATATATATATATATATATATATGTATATATATATATATATGTATGTATAAACAAAGGAAGTATGTTTGGAATGCAGCGAGCGATATTTAGAATTGAAAGACAAATGGAAGCTTTGCTGAAAATGTTGGTTTATACACCCCATTATTAGACTATTATTCTATGTACTATACATGCACCTTTGATGAGTTGTAGTGCACCTGAACACTGTGCACAATAATTTAATTATTATTATTTAGTTCGAGGGCGGTGGATTGGCAGTATCGGTAGAGGGTCGGATGCTATGCATAGAGTTATGCCCCTTTACCGTCTGGTTAACTTTGCCGTTCATTCTTACGGGGTCGATAAAATAAAGCACCAGTAATGCGCTGGGATAATTGCTAGCCTTGTACCAAAAGTAGAAATAATTATTTAGTTAATGTTACAGCAAAGCTTATATTTCTATTTCAATAATATATATTAATATATTAATAATAATTGTTTCTATTTTAGGCACAAGGCCAGCAATCACCCAGTACATTACTGGTACTTTATTTTATCGACCCCGTAAGGATGAAAGGCAAAGTTAACCTCGGCGGGATTTGAACTCAGATCATAAAGGGACGTAACTCTATGCTTCAAAGCATGGTGTCCGACTCTCTACCGATACTGAATGATTTCATTTATTGGCCACAAGAGCCAATAATAAAAATAATAATAATAACAGTGTTGCTATTATTGGCTATAAACTTTACCAGAGGGTTTAAAGCTTGATGCAATGGGGTTCATGCAGAGCTGATATATCAAGATTAAGGAGCACCAATGAGTCAATGGTGCTTCTTAATCTTTATATATATATAATTCTTCATTGAGCCACACCGTGAATGGTTGCCAAAAACATATATATGTATCTATGACTTTGTCTAATTTATATGTATATACCCTTTAAATTATATATATATATATCTTATGTAATAAACAACATAAGACAATTATTCCATTTACCAAAGGTTTCACAAAGACAGACAAGCTCAGACGTCTGAAATCGGTCATCAGAATAAAAAATTTAATATGGACATTAAGATATGAATTTATAAATAAAGGCTAAAAACAATTTAAAGCGAGGCTGATAATAATTGTCTTATGTTGTTTATTACATAACTAAATAGCTCTGTAGCTGACATAGAGCACTCTCCTTTCCTTTACCCTTCCTACGGAAATAATTCATATATATATATATATATAAATGCATATAAGAGCATATTGTAGTTTGAAGCCTACCATAATTGTGAATTTGTTTGGTAAATGTTTTAACTATGATGATAAGAAAGATGTAGGGATGTTATCTATAAAGAATTGCACCATAAGATCCCTACAGCTTTTTTTTTAATCATATTTTTACCATTTACTGTCCAATTCACATTGTAGTAGCCTTCAAATAAAACACTATTTTCTATAAATATATTATATATATATATATATACACATATGTACATACACATATATACATATACGTACATATACATATATACACATACGTACATACACATATACACATATGTACATATACATATATACACATACGTACATTCACACATATACATGCACACATATATACATACACACATACACACATTTACATACACATATATATATATATATACATACACACATTTACATACATACACATGTACATACACATATACATACACACGTGCATGCACATATATACGTACACGCTCACACACACATTACAGGATATTTAAAAAGAAGAGAAAAATATTCCAAATCAGCATTAAGATTGAAAAGCAACAAAACCACACAAGAAATATGTTAATTCTAGTGAATGTCAAGTTATGATAAATCAAAGACATCATTCAATAAAAACATGACACCTTTTATGTTTTTATTAGCCTAACAAGATATATTACTTCACTAATGCAACATTAACCATTTAGCATTTAAACCGGCCAGAATTCTGGTCAGAATTCTTTCACCTTTTTCTGTTAAAACTGTTTGTAACCACTCGCATTGATGTTAAGGTATTGTTCTCAAAATAGATATCAAAACCTCATAGATTCAATATTATGTGAGATAAAGCCTTTACTGTGAAAATACAATAGTAAATATAGAGTAATCTAAATGCTAAAGGGTTAAAAGCTGTAATCTTAAATTTGGTTTCTAATTCTATTATTGTTTTACTGGTTTCAGTCATTAGACTGTGACCATACTGATTGTAATGACCCCAGTACTTATTTTATCAATCCAAGATTGATGTAAGAACTTTTCTCGAGTTAATTTTTCAATAATGAGAAAGTTATATTACAAAATCCTTCCAAATTCTTGAATATTTTCAAAATGATTTCAAAAATCATAGGTGATGTCCTCCATCAAAAATATGGTAACAAAAGGATTAATGACAGGGGTCCAAACCTATCTTGGATTGAACATCCATGTGTTGCAGTGATTAACCCCCAGCTGTTTTCACAACCTTATCATGAATCCACCATCTTAACCCTTAACTGCTTTCATTTCATTAATATTAGTTTCTAAAAATGATGATAAACCTCCAAGAAACAACTTCAATGCCAAAAATAAACAAAAACAAATACCATCTACAACCAAACTAAGCATTTTCTTTTATTATTAAATAACAAAGAACACAGCAAAACATAAAAACAACTATGACTACTATTGGAAAAGAATGTGTGTAATATTAGAATAAAGGTTATTTGGATTGACAGCCAATCAGAATTGCTTCGAAACTGTGTCTATGTGTGTGTGTGTGTGTGTGTGTGTGTGTGTGTGTGTGTGTGTGTGTGTGTGTGTGTGTGTATATATACATACACACACATATATATATGTTATGTTAGAATATGCTTAAATACCATAGTACAGAGCAACAGCAGTAAACTAAGGGAGATGGAACAATGGGCAACATATTTAGCTTCCAAGAAAACTCTTTCAACCTAATGATGTAGCTACAACAAGGTGAGTAAAGGCCACCTCTAAAAGAGCCTAGTCACCGTGGGTCTAAGAAAAGTACCAGATTGGTGACTGGCACGAATAAGACCACCAAAACAATGCAATATGGCTAGACACAACAAAGGCAGTCACAGTGCCTTTTTTTTTTAAATGAGTTTTCTAATATAATTTAGCTTGAAGAGAGAATAAAATAATGCAACTCTTGCTTGAGTAAATTTCATATTTTATTGTAGAAATAAATCAAGTTGAGATTGAAAAGAGCTGAACAGAAATCAAATTTTCAGTCTTGCAAAATGATTGGTTTGAAATGAGAATGGATGAGATTATGGATGGTAGTTAGATGGAGAAATATGTGTCACACATCCATAATCTTGAGTTAATAATTGTTTCTACTTTTGATACAAGGCCAGCAATTACCCAGTGCATTACTGGTACTTTATTTTATCAACGCCGTAAGGATGAAAGGCAAAGTTAATCTCGGCGGGATTTGAACTCAGAATGGCAAGGGCCGTAACTGTGCGTCAAAGCATGGCGTCCGACCCTCTACCGATACTGCCAATCCACCACCCTTGAGTTAATAATATAAGAGTGTAACCAATTTATGATTAGAAAATAGATTAGCATTTAACACTACAAATGTCATCAAATCCATGCAGTTCAGTGGATTAAATAAATACAATGAGAGGAAGTTTCTTTAGTATTAGTGTTAATAACTTGCTGGTGAGAATGCTGAAAGATTGCCAAAGAAGCTTCTTAAAGACTACACTAAGTAGATATTGAACTGTAATTCAAACAGAGATCAGAGATAATACCCATCACACCTAGGTGTGTATATATATAGTTGTTCAATCATGTAGTTGATTTTCAATCACCACGCTGGGTAGTTCTTTTGTACCTGAACATATGGAGGCCATTTTACAAGCTGCAGTTAACCTAAGACTGAACAATAATCAAACATTTTTTTTTTTAGCAAGCTGAAATATAACTAGTGTAAGGTTTTCAACAGCAATGTTATGTTACAGAACTGATTTGAATATGAAAATATTCTGATATAGCATTAATGAAGGTGTGTGATTTAGTTGTTAGAGAATTGGATTTGAAATCGTGAGGTTGTGAGTTCATTCCCGGACAGGGTGATGTGTTATGTCCTTGAACAAGACACTTTTGTTTCCATTGGTCTAATCTGACAAGTTCCACCTCACTCAGTAAGTGAATGAGGTCTGGGATTTCGTCTTCAGATCATTGAGCATTAGATTTTTAGATTTTAAAATGTAATAAGAGGCAATTTAACAAGAATAATATTTGCTTAATATGACTGAAAATGAAACGGAAAATTAAATTTACAGTTAATAGCTATCCAGGTTTAGCTGACCTTAAATGAGATTGCATCTCACACAATTTGTTGTAAATGTTTTGAAGATAAGAGCCCTAGTCTTGTCATGAAAAGCTACATGAAACAAAATGTCTTATTCAAGAACACAATGCAACATCTAGTTCAGAAATCAAACCCCTCACTTCATGATTGTGAATCCAAGACCTTAATCATGAGGTTATACTCCTCCCAAGTGGATGTATATGTATATATATATATATATGTTTATGTGTGTATTTGTGTACATATGTGTGTGTAATATAATGATTAAGATTTTTATGATATATGATATATTTATATACAAACTAAATATGATAGAAAAAATGAGATGGTACACACTGAGGAAATTGAATTACGCACCTGCTTTATACACACACATTAAATGAGCAGCTATTTTAAATTTATTTTTTAAAACATAGAAACTACATATATTTATACATATACACATATAAATATATACATACACACAGACAAACAGTCCAACACTAACCACTAGGCTACATACATATGATTCTCATGGCAACAAGGAATGGTAGTAGAAAATGACATGAGAGAGATAGAATTGACAACAAAATACATAAACTCTATTGATGGATGTTTCCTATAAATAGTGTAAGAATATATAAGACCCTATAGTGTAAGGATGTATAAGACCCTATAATGTAAGGATGTATAATACCCTATAGTGTAAGGATGTATAAGACCCTATAGTGTAAGGATGTATAAGACCCTATAGTGTAAGGATGTATAAGACCCTATAGTGTAAGAATGTATAAAGACCCTATCGTGTAAGGATGTATAAGACCCTATAAATAGCGTAAGGATGTATAAATACACAGACAAATATATATATACACATATATATATAATTACACACATATATAATTACAGGCACATACATATGTACACATCAGGCTTCCTTACAGTTTCTGTCTACCAAATGCACTGACAAAAAATGATGACACATACACACACTAACATAATACTATCAGATTACTAATTCTACTATCAACATAGTGTTAATAGTAGAATTCTACTATAAACAGTGCCTATTAACATGAGGTGTTGAAATACAAATCCAACCTCTGTCCATATTTAAGGGAAACTATTTCACTATTTGGTATTTGTAGTAGCAGCCTAAACTCCCTCATTAACCATGCCTCTACTATGTCAACTACTACACTCTACATATGTCTTGGTCATTAAAATATTAGTTTAAACAAAAAAAAAAGACAGTGTTAAACTAGATAATTTAACGACACATAAAACAAAGTCATACATAGTGTAATTAATGACTCTAATAGATATTATTTCAAGTACAAATACTAAATCTAATTATAATTATTATTACTTGTAAAAACAGAATTAACATTGTATAGAGCTAAAATTATATATATAAAATAGAAACAAATAATTTGGTCAGATTAGCTTGCTAGCATTTGAATTCAAATGCTTCTAATGTTTTACAAGGGACATCGTAAATACCAACACATTCTTTGGGATACCATGTCTTGCCTTGTTAGCAAGCTGATCTGACCAAATTATTTGTTTCTATTTTATATATTTCATTTTAGCTCTATACAATGTAAACTATTTTTTTACAAATAGTTATTTCCTATATTATTATTTTCTTTTAAACAACAAAACTCCATAAAGCAAGACAAGATATACAGACTTGATTACCTCATCTTAAAGTTGTGGCACATACTAGCTATAACAGAGAAAGTAGATAACAAAAAATAGACACAAACTAGCAGACATAGAATAAAAGGCTGGACAATATTGTACAAGCTGTTGTTGATATAGGATGATGATCTATAAATTAAGGAGAGGATAGCACATGAAAGATAGCAGGGTTTTAACACTATAAGGAACATCCAAACAAACTGAAAAAAGGTGAAGAGAAACTGATGCTAGCATACTTATAACGAATAATGTATGTATGTATATATGGCCTATAACTTCTGATGGAGTCGTAGGAGTGACAAAGTAATGTGTTTGGGGCATTTTAAACCTGGCGAAGCCCATCTCCTCTCCAGGTGTTGAACACAGCTGATTTCTTCCAGAGAAGGGAAAAAAAAGATATAGAGGAAGAATCGACCCCAGTACAAGACTGGTACGTTTTTTATTGATCTCAAAAGGATGAAAGGCAAAGTTGACCTCGGTGAGATTAGAACTCAGAGTGTAGAGTCGGAACAAATACCACAAAGCATTCTATCTGACATTCTAATGACTCTGATAATTTGTAGCCTTATAAAGACATATAAGAGACATCAATTGACGACACAACAGGCAGTGAAGCAGATTACTAATAATAATAACTGAAGCTCCTTATGGATACTAGAAGCAGTAATGAAACATTTTCACAGCCTACACAATTCTGTAAAGAGGATGACTTAAACTTAAAACATAAATCTCTAGTTACACAAATAAAATTAGTTCATACATAATTTGCACGACTCACAGTTAAATTACTCTTTCTATACAGCTAACTTTCACCATGAGCCTCCAGTGTCGTGAAGGTACAGTTTATGTTGTATATTTTAGACAAATACAGCCTGGCAGACCCCATTCCTCTTTGAGATATTGCTAACCACTTAATCATAAAATATAAGGGGAACTTATCAGTCAAGTAAAGTAATGGAAGCAGACTTATGTCCCTTATCCAATGCTCACCACACAGAATGTGATAAGTTTTAAGCACATGATGAGTTTCCAGTAAGTTCATCAACTTTTATTTCACAGTAATTGTGCATTATTGATTGAATATCTCAAATCCAGCATCCCAGGGACCTACACATAAAAGCCCAATACATATGAATTTATGTACTTTTTTATAAACATTGAAGTCTCTTCTAAATTAATTCCCCTTTGATTGGTGCTCTTTTGTCTTTTGTCCTGTATGCCTAACAGTTCATTGAAGTGAAACAAACACTATGCTTCACTTTAACCATTTGTAACTATCTTTGCAAATATCCACAATAATAATCTAAGTTCTGTCTTCAATAAGAGATATGATTTTCAGCATCTTCATTTATAATTCTTAATATTTCAATCTTTCTGAACTGAGACTATCTTCTAAATACACACAAAATCTTAGCCATGTTTTTGGTACCAGAAAAGTTAGGCATCCATTTTTGTTTTTTAATTTCATGATCATATTTTTAATGAAATACACTCCATTTCAATTAATTAATGAAGAATTTTCAGAGAATTACCAAAGCTATTAATTATTTCATTAATAAGATAGTAACTTATGAAGGTGCATAGCTTAGTGGTTAGAGCATTCAGCTCACAATCTCGAGGTTATGAGTTTGATTCCCAGATGAGGTGGTACTTTGTGTCCTTCAGCAAGATACTTTATTTCCAGTTCACTCAGCAGTAGAAATTAGTTGTGATGTCATTGGTTCAAAGCTGTGACAGCTTTTGCTTTTACATTAGACAACATCAGAAGCTAGTTATGAGTGGTTTAACCAGTAACAAGTAATTGTACTAACTAAAATCAGAAAACAGTACAGCTTCCATGACTTTCAGAAACATTTATTCATGCTCAGAGTTGCTGAAGCACCTGCATCAGTTGTTAGTTGTCGGGACACAGCATCCTTCAAAACCTTTGTGCTTCCCGAAATTTGCCAACACTACACTTGATATTCCCCCTCCCTACACACGCATGCATGTAACTGTGTGTATATTATGACTCACACTTCACTTTCCTGACATTTGTACATTATTCTATGTACTATACATGCACCTTTGATGAATTGTAGTGCACCTGAGCACTGTACACAGTAATTTTCATTATTATTATTATATTTTGGAAGATAACATATTTTTGAAACCTGCAAATACTGTAGTACCAGCTTGTGACAATGTAAAATTGAAACAAACTGCAGATTTTGTTTGATCTGTGCAATATAGAGAGGCAACTGAAACTGTTAGCTACATAGCACAAATAAATGAAGCACATTAAGCAGAAATTGAAGGCAAATGTTAGGCAAGATTAGAAAATGAAAATATCAAAAAGTAGAAGGAAAAATTTTCAAGCAAGTATTTTTTTTCCCCCTTCAACTGTTCTTGGTAATTCAGTAACCATAAGAAAAATGTGTCTGTTATATGGGCAAAAGCAGAAAGAAAAGTAGCTAGAATCACAAATGCATTTCCCATTTTAGGAAGTGCGAAACTGTAAACTCACTCTCCCATTCCTTTGTTCCCATGTTTAGGCTTTAGAAGATGTTTTGTGTCTTTTGCTTTCTTTCGCTCTAAGTCCCATAGTCTTTTTCTGTGACAGAAAACAAGAACCATGCCAAATCTCAGATAATACATCTGCCATTCCAATGAGATTACTAAACCAAGAAAAATGTGTATTTATGTGCTTGTGTGCATATTTCTCATATATTTTCAAAATATTTTGTGAAGACAATTTGCTGAGTCAAATGAATTATTTGAAATAAATTATTTTTTAATTAGGGTCAAATGAATTATTTGAAATAAATTATTTTTAATTAGGGTCAAATGAAAATAAAATAATCTAAATTACCCACTGACATTTGTTAAAGTTGAAGATTTCTGTAACATTCATAATGATTTCTAATGCCCAACAACAAGCATACAACCAATACTTGGATTCTAACTGAATCTAAACATTAACGGTAATTTAGTTTAATTTTTTTAAATAATGGGTACCACTTTTGTAAAATGTAAAATAGTCCTTATCTTTTAAAAAATGAAAGATTATATATATATAGATTCCACTTTGAAAATTTGTTGTCTACATATGATTTTTAAGTAGTTGAATTCGATTTAATTTGAGTGAAATAGTTAAATATTAGCAATCCTAATTTTGTATGGAGAGAGAGAGAGAGAAAGAGAGAGAGAGAGGGGGAGAGAGAGAGAGAGAGAGAGAGAGAGGTGGAGGATAATAATAAAGAAATTAGCTAATGTGGAAATTATACAGAAGTTATAGAAAGAATATCTTAAAGGATTGTTTTTTAAAACCACTGAACATTTTAATACGGCTTTCCTACAACTGGCTGTGTTTTGGTATATGATGGAAGTTGTAAGAAGAATCTCTTTAGGAAAATATATAAAAATCAACAGAGGACATTTTAGCAGTAAAAATATTGGCTAAAACATCTCAGAGTATTAAACATGGCAAGAAAAATCATGAATCTTAAGATGATTGACTGAGAAGCTTTAAGACAAATGCATGACCTAATAACAGATTTATGATTGCAAATCAAAGCAGCAAGAGAGTATACTGTTAGTTAAATTAGATGATATGAGTGGCAAAAATTGTATAGTGAATATGATTGGTTACCAACTTAGTAATAGCTATTCCTATTGGTTATACATGAACACCGTTTACTGCATACATCCAGACTGACAATAAAGACACAAACAATGGAAAGCTTTGCAAGGAGACAATGAAGACCTCAACAGGCAGAAGAAAGATATACAAATGAGTATTTGATGATTTACCAGAATGAATTAGTGTACTGATGATGAATGATTGATCTGATGACTGAAATGATTTGATGAACAATTTGATATAATATAAACATGGATTGATTTGATATATATACATGGAGCAATATGATATATATATATATATAGAGCAATTTGATTTGATAAATGTATGCTATAATTTTTTATATATATATATATATATATATAAATGGAATAATTCTAAGAGTTAAAAGAAAGATAAAAAACAAAGCAAAAATGAATCACAAATAGCTACTTAAATATACAAATTCAGTGAAAATTTGATTTAATCTTATGTTTGGGGTTCTTTCTAAAATCATTAATTTCCATACATCAAGTTATTTCTTTGAGTTAGAATGTAGACTGAAGAGAAATTGTTAAATTTAGGCATCAAACCACAACAATGTTTAATATCTAACCCTCAATGTTAACATAAATCTCAGGAATATTAAAAAAGTGGTAAGATAAATTTAATGGTGAGTGATATATAGTTTGTTATGTATAGGTGAGGCTGGGGAAATGTAAGTTTTCACAAGTAGAAGAGAAATGGAAAGATGAATTGACCAACTGGAAAGATGTATTGACCAACTGTAAAGATGAATTAATCAACTGTAAAGATGAATTGACCAACTGTAAAAATATCAAATATATATGATATATGAATAAAATTAAACAAAAATAGTCAATATACTCACATGGAAGCATTGTTATCTGACTGCTTCTCATCAGAATAAACTTTATCTGACGGGTGCATTACCATAGAGTCTGTGTAAGTATAGATAGTGGAACTTTCAGCAAACCTTTTGCTGTGACACAACTGGTAGTCATCTGGAAGTAAAACATCAACATTTTAGCTTTCAGTTTGATGAAAGCTCAGACAAGCAACAATATTACCCCACCAACAGTGCCAGATTTACCATTGCGCTTAGGTGTTCTTAAGCACCGGGCCCCGTTGGTTAGGGACGGGACCCACTCACTGCCAAAAAATTTTTTTACCTCCTTCAGGGCCCAAGTAAGGGGCCTCATAACTTAGTTAACACAGAGCCTCATTTGTACTAAATCATCAGCACCACCACATTATGTATGGGAGTCTGTATTTTCCCATGGTAGTAATAGTCAAGCAGGTTTGCAGTACAATGAGTTACCCACTCTCCCTCTCTCATCATCATCATCATCCTCTCAGTATCAGTAGTGAGATCCTACACTCTGACATCTGATTTCACTACTTCCTCTTTTGTCTTCCAATCTTATCTTCTCCTCAGCTACTTCCTAATGAGGCCATATTGCACTTTTTCACCCAGTATTCAGCATGTATCCATTCATATGATATATCCATTCCAGAGCAGTCATCTCTCTTGCATGTACCAACTGTAATGGTCACACACATTCTCAGTTTTCTACCCTCCATGAAAGCTAACAATACATATACCAACTGTAATGGCACGACACATTCTCAGCTCACTTTTATTCTGCCCTTCACAAAAGTTAACATTACAAATTCAACAGAATATTTTAAAGTATTTTTAGAAGTAATCAATAAATCCAAATGAAACATCAACATGACACTGACCGTCTTCTTCATAGTCACTCAAATTATAGACTTCTTCTTCCAGATCCAACTTGCGCTCCCCTTTAATCTGCACCCCTGGTCTTGACTCAAATATACCAGTCATGTGTGGCTGGGCTAGCTGCTGCCAGTGTTTCAGTGTTACCGATCCTGCAACAAGTCAAAGAGATATAACTTCAATGTATCTAAAAATAATTATTAGTCTAGATATTTAATAGATGGAGAAAAGAAGGTTATGAACCTTGAATTGTGTAAAAAAAAAAATGGGATAGGTGGATAAAACATTACAAATAATGTACCAGTTGGTTGGGCCTATCTGAATTTAATTCTTTAAGCTACAAGTATGTGGCCTTATTACAGGCATGTCAAACATACGACCCTTTACAAGCACACCTGCAAAGTCAAAGTCAATTAAAGTCAATTAAATCGACCTCAGTGCATTACTGGTGCTTTATTTTATTGACTCCATAAGGATGAAAGGCAAACCTAACCTCGGCAGGTTTTATGGTGTCTGATTAAAGCATAAGGCCAACAGTTTTGTGGGGAGGGGAAATCAATTAAATTTACTTCAGTGCATCACAGTTAATTGATATTATTGAACCTGTAAAGATGAAAGGCAAAGCTAACCTTGGCAGGATTTGAACTCAGAATATAAAAGACTATCACAATATGCTGTAAAGCATGCTGCCCGGTGCTCTACAGATACTGCCAATCAAATAGAAAATAGAGGAAATACTATTATATTTAGTAGGTAAAGATTTATTGCAACGCTACCTTCCATTGGTTTGACAATTTGCAGTTTTTCAGGTATCTTAAAATGCAAACCTGCGCTTCCAGTAGCAGATAATGCAGATGTATTTGATGACAACATACTCTCAGGAGTAGCAGAGAGCATGGGTGTGCTGAAACCGTCACTGAAATTAATAAAAACAATATCAAGTTACTCCAACAGTATTTGACGACATTAAAACCACAAGAAATCTGCGTAACAAACAATGGCTACAGGTTTTTATTTTAAAAACCAATATACAATACCTTTGAAATGAATTCAACTGGGAGTGATTCCGAACTATAATTCCTGATAAAGCTGACTTAGTTTATTATCAACTGAGATAAAATTTCACAAATAATAACAACATAAGAAATATGAAGTGAAGTGAGGGCATCCAAACAAAAGGGAATGTTAAATTGTGATATGAAGGGACTAAACAATAAAAATAGACATGTTGTGATGTGTTAGATATGATATTACCACCATAAGTTATTCAATGATCATAAATAACTTCATAGAGAGGTTGCATATATTGTGTGTATATACGTATATGTATATTGCCTGCATATGTATGTATATGTATAAAAAGAAATCTTCAAAAATTATATGGATTTTTCTTTAACTCATAACATCCTATAATGATTTAGCATAAAATAGCTAAAAATAGGTTTGTTAATTCAAATATTTATAGCATCTTTACAAGTAGGCAAATTGTTGTGAAGATTTTAATTTTTAATGTGATGCAAACAAAATATTCTTTTGTATTTTTTGAGAATGTCCTACTAGTGCAGTTTCATGCAGTACAGGACATTGAGAGTTAAACTACGATGGTGTAAATGAAGAATTTGATTTTAAAATAAGTCAACTTTTCACAACAGTTTGTTTTCATGAAAGCAGTAAGATGAATAGCTATCTCTGGGCAAGTGGACATCTTAGAAATGTCTATAATGATACTATCAAATTTCACTTTAGAAAAATCTATAATGTTTACAATCAAATTGTCTTTTAATATTGATCCAACTTTAAAAAATCTATAATATGTACTATTAAATTTTATTTTAATATTGATCTGACTTTAGAAAATCTGTGTACTATTAAATTTTATTTTGATATTGATTAGACTATAGAAAATCTATAATGTGTATTTTAATATTGATCGGACTTGTTAGAATTAATATGGAGAATGAGAAAATATATTATAGTTATAACAACTATCTTTCTCTGACAGTTGTTGTAACCATCCACTAAAGTTATTGACAAAAGGTAAGACAGTCTCACATATGCAATTGATGGAATAAAATACTGAGTATATTTAACTGGAACAAATCTCAGTTTAGTTGACTTCTTTTTTCCTACTATTATTCTTTTACACAAATGTTAAAATTAGTTATAATTTTAATTACAAAGTTATAATTAATAGATTTGTTTAGTATTTGTAAATGTACACATCAATATAAAACTTGCGATTATTCTTTTACATTTTAAAATGTCTAGTACTTAGAAGTGTACATGTACATCTGTACAGCCTCATATTTAGTTAGACTGATGAAATCCTGTACAGCCTTTCTCAAAAATATTTAATCAGGTTTTATGAAGCCAAATAAGTAAGCAGATCTTTCTGAAAGTCATTTAGTTGACTTTGTGAAATCAAATAAGCAAACACATCTGTACAGCTTTTATCAAAGACATTTAATTAGACTTTGATTAAATCAAATAAATGAATAGTTATAGTAATTACAGATGGCAGTGCATACGCAAGATCTCAAATAAAAAATATAAAGTTTATCTTGCAGAAGCTATTAAGCTCACCCCAACCATATAGTGTATAAAAATATATTAATATAAAGAGGTTTACAAAACATATATAAAAAATATATTAGTATAACTTAAACAAAATCAAGAAAAATATTCAATGAAATAGATTTAAAAAAAAAAAGCAATTGGTTCCATGAATTGGTTAATTGGTACAGTGTGAATTGGTAGAAAAGAAAAGTGAAAGAATTTTGCCAACCTGAATGTCTGATCCAAAGAGATTTGGGGCTTTTCATTCTCTTTACTAGAGTCAGTAGAACTCTTACCATCTTTATCATATATATCCCACGGTCGTTTGACCAACAAACGTCGTAGGGCTGTCTCTAAATCATTGGACCCAGGCACACCAGGACGGCCGATGTTAGTAGAGTTGGAACTGTAGGGCACGGCAAGGAAAATGTTAATAAGAATAATTGCACACTTTTATTTGGAAGATTGGTGAAACAGCTAGATGATATTGCAAACAAATAATAAAAAAAGGGACATATCCAAAACAAAATGCTTCTGTATTTATGGTTTTGAAGATGTGAATTCTTCAGAGATATACAATTCTGGTTCATAATATGATACACTCAATAACATGGAAGCAATAATTGTTTGCATTCACTTTTTATGAATTCCAAGTAATTTTTCTGATTACTTCAAGTCTTTTGAACTACAAATTTGTCCTTTCTCGTATGATACAGATTTGAAGTAAAACTATTTCATTCTAAAGATCAGAATTCAGATCAGAGTTTAGGAAATCAAGTAAAGAAAATTATATACCAAGAAGATATTTGAGTTAATTAAAGATATTAGAGTTAATTAAAGATATTAATGAACAAGTTAGTTTCATATTAATTGAAGAACTGTTAATGGAAATTTATACTGATATTTTATTGCTTATTTTTTATACTTTTTATACTTCCATGTGTCTAACACACGTGGACATGCCCACAAAGTCAGAAAACAGCACAGTTCCCATGACTTTCGGAAACATTTTTGTATTATTCTATGTACTATACATACACCTTTGACGAGTTATAGTGCACCTGAGCACTTTACATAATAATTTCATTATTATTATTATATATACAGCTGATCAATGATTAATCAGCCAGTCAATCAGAATATTCAGTTTATTCACCTTGGTAGGATTTAGAAACAGAATGTGATAGAATTAACTCTTCTGTGCCCATGCTAATATGTTCTGTTTCAATTAATAATAAAGAATTTTGAGAGATTTACTAAAATTATTAATTATTTCATTACTAAGATAGTAAGTTAACATATGGTTGTATAAAATTATGTTGGGAGATTTTAATTTAAATAGGAACCCTTTAAAACAGGTGATTTTATTTCATAGAACCAGAACTGGTTTTGACCAGATTGGTATCAAAAAGGTTAAACTAAACTGTTAAGCCCGGCATGAGACTATATTGCTCAACTCAATACTTCCATGCATTATTTTAATGAAAGAAGATTAAAGATCTGTGAAAGTCTTATGATATTGCTATGTCTTTTTCTTTCTTTTTATATTTATTACAGAATCATTTTGAAAAGATTTGGAAGAATAATTTAAGAATAGGTAAAGATATATTTAAACTTTTCTAGTGTAACATTATAAAGATCTAAACACATACGCAGAGAACAAACACACACAAACTGGCTTCTACACAGTTTCCATCTACCAAATTCCACTCATCAAGTATTGGTAAATCTGAGGTTTTGGTAGAGAATACTTGCCCAAGTCAGGCACAATGGGATAGGAACTGGATCTATGTAGTTGTGAAGCAAACTTCTTAACTGCACAGCCATGTCTGTAGAAACCAGTAACTTTCTCACTGAATGGATATACTCATGACATGAGCCCATCGCTAAGGTGTGGAGATGGGGTACTGGATGGCTCCGTTCCTCCTCCTTCCTACTTTTCAATGGGGAAACCTCAGATTTAGAAAACTTTACACCTTAGAATTATTGCTTATTAGAGTAGCCACCCAGAATACTCCCACCCAGCACAAAAACCTGGAAATAGGTCTATAGTGACACAACACTTACACAGAAAGAAAAATTTCTAATAAACGACAAGACGTTTATTTGTTATTTTAACAGCAACCCTTATATTAACACCTTTCTCTATAATATCAATAAAAGTTTAGATACAACAATACTGACAGAATTCAGAAGGTTGAGCAGGGATCTTATTAAGTAACAATCAAATATATTACTATGATATTTTAAACTGTAAATGTAGAATTAAAGGTTGTATCACAGCTTAAACTGACAAAGAAAAGATTATCTATTTCTAGAAGGAACATGTCTGAAGAAGCTTGCTAAATGATATTAAATACAAGATTCAAGACCTATGGACAAATCAGAATGTACATATTTAAGTGGCGGTGTGTGGCTTAGTGGTTAGAGAATTGTGAGGTTGTTAGTTCAATCCCTGGTCCACCCAATGCATTTTGTTCTTGAGCAAGGCACTATTTCACGCTGCTCTTTCTGCTAAGACTTGAGACTGGTAGATAGCGTCAGCAGTGAAAAGACCAATGGAGACATTGTTTCCTTGGTCTGATTTGACGAGTCCCACAACACTCAGGAAGTGAATAAGGTCTGTGATCTTGTTCATTGATTTCTAAGCTTATTTATATAGGACAGAAGCTGCAAAGTAATCCTTGGGTAGTGTTTTTAATTAACTATCCAAACTAGAATTAATTATTTCTGTTTGATACCAGAAGGCCATACTGACCAGAAAAAAATGAAAAGGAAAAAAAAAAACAGGAAAAAGTTGAATTGATCTAGCAACAGAAATTAAAATTCTTTATCATTTCATGTTATATTTTGATTTTTGTAGATGACTGATTCAAGAAAAAGATTCTCAAATATTCTTCAATATAAAAAAACTATATATATATATATATATATATATATATATATATATATATATATATATATATATATATACATACATATATAATCAACATCATTTAACATGTTTTCCTTAATATGAAGGGTTGGAGATGTCATCACAGAATAAATCAGTACTTAGAGCTACTGACCTCTCAAATGAGCCGGGGGGGGGGGGGGGGGGGGGTCCACATCTTGCTTACATATGTCCCCGCACTCTACAGAGTGAACTGGGTGCATTTTATTGTGGTGTCAGCACTAGGAAGGGGGCTGATATATCTTTGAAGTGATTGAAGAGTCCTCACAACCCTTTATATATACATCATATATATATATAATCACTCTTTCCTTTAGCCCTCAACTTCTGATAGGGTTGTACAGGCGCTATTGTGATATAGTATGCCTGGCTACAGCTAATTTGAGAGAGAGAAGAAACACTGCAACGTATTCTAACTGCACACTAATGACTCGGCCAATTCACTTCCCATATATATATGTATCATCATCATCACTGTTTTATGTCTGTTCTTCCACGCTAGCATGGGTTAGACGGGTTGTCTTGTTGTGAGCAGTGTCCGGTCGGCTGACCTTGTCTTGCTCATACAGGAACTGATTCTGGCTTGATTTCTACAGCTGGATGCCCTTCCTAACACCAACCTCATTTACAGTGAGTGCTGGGTGCTTTTTTTCCGTGGCACCTCCACGACCACTTTGCAGTGGGAGAGTGTGGGGGCATATTGTCTATATGCTTCAGCTTCGGCTTGTACCCATGGGGGTGTCGGGTCTTCTGTATTACTTCGTGACGCCAGAGGTCACAGTATATATATATATATATATATATATGGCTCCTTATGTTCAAGTTTCTTGAGGTCGTGTATATCCCTAGGGAATGATATTTTATCAACCCGTCAGTGATATGTATATTTTATATATATATATATATATATATATATATATATATACAGAGAGAGCGGGAGAGGGGGGGAGAGAGGGAGAGCATACTTAAATCTAACTAAAACACTAAATATAGTAACTTTGTTATATTAAAATATAGACAGACATAAATGTTACTGCCAATATGTATTTTAATATATATATAACCAAGTTTCTATTTTACTAAGGAAAATAAGTATAAGTAGAATGTATTTTACATATCAGTCATCTGAATTAAATTAAATTCTTTGCTTTGTTCATTGTTTTCTATATAAAACCTGTTTATACAGGAAATATATCTTGATGTCTTGAGAAATTCTGTTGCTAAATCAGTTGCTCAGTTTCTTGACACTACAACTGAATAAACAAAACCAAATGTGCATATATATATATATATATATATATATATATATATATATAAATATATAACAAGAGAATTGTGCAGACTTATGAAACACCAACTGCAGCTGAAATAGCAATAGAATAATAGTAGACACAGCAACCAAACAACACACGCTCACACGACTACGAACTGAAGGCCAGATTAAGCTAGTTTTTTTTTTTTTTTAGTTTAATTAATTCATGCTTCAACAAATTTCAAAAGAAGCTCAAAATTGCTAAGCAAAACAAATGAAGGCAAATAAAAAGAGTTTAAAGTTGTTAAAAATGAGGAGCTAAATCACAGTCATCACAGATTAGAGCAAACTAATGTATATATATATATATACACTTTATATATATATATAGTCTGGAACTAGCTGTTGAAATGGAAAGAGCTCAGCCGGTCGGGTCCCAACTCTTTATTATATATATATATATATATATATATATATATATATATATATATATATATATGGCTCTTTTTAATACACCCTGTATATTATATATATATATATAAATAAATATTAAAGATATATTCACTGGATTCTGATGGCTGGAATGCCTTTGAATGTTTTACTATTATAGGTTATTGAAATGCAAGTAAAATTTTAAGAATAAAAATAAACCATGTGTCTGTTGCAAAGAATATATACATTGAATTTGAAAGAATAAATTTATGCAGAATGCCTACGAGTTTCTTTCAACAAATTGGCCACCCACTAAGTGTTTTATTTCCTAGGTAATACTGGATATCCTGCTAATACTTGTTATAGTTAAAAGTTTGTAATAAAATATCTTCATAAACAGGCCTGGTTCGTGTCAGGTTGCTAGAATTTATGAAATAAGAGTAAAAAGCAAAGATCAGTAAATAAACTGTACTAGAAGCAGAAATAAGATGTTTTTTAAATGTTTTATCTCTCTCATTCACATACATTTTTAATCCAGAGAAAATATCATATGTTATAGCTGAACTACTGTCCCTCAGCATTCTAAAACTGAGCAAACAGTATGAATGGCCAGTTACAACCGGTTTGAAAAGAAAGAGGTGAGAGAATTCTGGTCTTATATGGTCAATTTAAATGCTAAAAGGTTATAGTAACTTTACTAGTGAACAGATTGTTGTGAAAATATGCAGTATAAGGGTAAAGACTTTAATTTTTAATGTGATGCAGTCAATGCTGTTTTGTACTTTTCAAGGATGTCCTGCTAATGTGATTTAATGTGGTCTGTTAATTCAAATGTTTGTAAGGTGTATACTAGTGAACAGATCATTGTGATAATTTACATTTTAATATGATGCAATCATATTTCTGTTTTGTACTTTTCAAGAATGTCATGCTAATGTGGTTTTATGTGGTACAGGATGTTAAGAGTTACATTTCATAAGATGTAGTCTTAATTAATTAACAAACATTCTTATTTAGCTCTCAATTAGATAGATCTAAATCTCAGTCAAACTGTGACAGATTTTATATTTTTTTAAAATTCTAATGAAGACAAAGAGCAGCTGGCTTCCATATTTTATAATAAATTCATCTGTAAAAAGAAGAGTTTATATGCAGTCAATGCCAGATTTACCATTGTGCTTAGGTGTGCTTAAGCACACACAGGGCCCCTTTGACCAGCAGGGACCCATCTTCCAGCCCCCAAAATCTTTTACAATGAATTTTTCAAATGTTTGGGGCCTCATAACTTAACTAGCATAGGGCCTCTTTGTCCTAAATCCAGCACTGTATGCAGTGAATCAAGTTATGAAAAAAGAAAAAAAAAAAGAAATTACAGCTCACTCCTATGCAGGCTTAGCTGGCCTTCTACGATGTTGTATCTGGGGTGTTTTAATGATAGGGTCCTTAAGTCCTATCATGAAAAGCAACATGAAATGAAGCATCTTGTTCAAGAATACAATGCACCACCCAGTCCAGGAATTGAACCCACAACTGTATCATCATGGGTCCAACACCTGATCAAAGCTTAACCAAGGGGCAAAGATAAGCAGAACAGTGGAGTCAGCAAAAAAAAAAAAAAAAGGAAAGGAAATGCTTACAGTTGCATATTTTGAAGTAAGCTGAACTGCTTAGATGGATTTTTTCAGGTCTATAATTTACCCAGCTCTTGCCAGCTGATAGAGATAATGGTTTCTAATTTAGGCAATAACTCAGACATCAAGAAATAAAAATGGCATCCCAGTAAAATAATTATTAACCTCTGCTTGCCCAAGAGTCTGAAGAGGATGAACTAGTGAAGTACACATTCACACACCAACTTACATATTTGAAGAGAATTACTTTCAAACAGAAAGAGAAGAAAAAAAAATCTGGATTTCTGCATTCTTAGAAAAGTTTAAATACATTTCAAAGTGCCTTTTGTTTAGACTGTCCTTTGGTTTTCAACTTCGTTTATTTCAAGGTCACATTAACCCTTTAGCATTTATATTACTCTATATTTACTATTGTTTTTTCCCAGTACAGGCTTTATCTCACATAATAGCGAAGCTATGAGATTTTGATATCATTTATTTTGAGAATACCTTAACATAAGTATGAGCAACCGGATATGGTCAGTTTGAACAATAAGAGATGAGAGAATTCTGGCCAGATACGGCCGGTTTAAATGCTAAAGGGAAAAAAACCCATCAAAACAATGTATTTCTATCAGTCGACTGATGAGATGGGACTACTGTCTGTATTTGTTAATTTTCCTGTCTTCGCCCATATGTAATTTTCATTGTGTATGTATGTATATATATATATATATATATATATATATATATAAATATATATATAAATATATATATACACAAAGAAATATATATGAAATAAATGTTAAAAAATCGTTATCTGATATTTAAATCTAACATCTTGTAATGATTTAGAAGAAATTGCCTAAAAAGTGTGTTTGTAAATTAGAATGTCTACAATATCTTTACTAATGTACAGACCATTGTGGAAAATTTGCAATATTAGAGCAAAGACTTCAATTTTTAATATGATGTAATTATAGAGCTATTTTGTACTTCACGAAAATGTTCTGCTAATGTGGTTTCTTACAGTAAAGGACAACAGCCAAATATGAGATCACATAACTGATGTTTATATTTATTATATTCGATCTATATACAAAAGAAGAATATAATGGCTGACATATTTTGATACTTAAGCTAGACAATTACAGAATTTAAAATGAGTATAATTATATAAAATAACAAGCCAAATAAAATAGGGTCTTATTAAATTTAAGAAGTTATTTTACTGTTCTAGTCTGTGATGACATGTTAATTGTACAGTTTTATAATATTTGACTCTTCAATATAAAGTTGTTTTACTCCTGAACTGAGAAAAGTGTTTATTTAAAATAATGCAAAATAAAGTATACTACATACAAAAGCACTGGAAATATAAGCACAAAATTCCAGATTTTCAGAGCTTTATTAAAACTTCCAGATTTTCAGAGCTTTATCAAAACTTCCAGATTTCCAGAGCTTTATTAAAACTTTCAGATTTCCAGAGCTTTATTAAAACTTCCAGATTTCCAGAGCTTTATTAAAACTTCCAGATTTCCAGAGCTTTATTAAAACTTCCAGATTTCCAGAGCTTTATTAAAACTTCCAGATTTCCAGAGCTTTATTAAAACTTCCAGATTTCCAGAGCTTTATTACAACTTCCAGATTTCCAGAGCTTTATTACAACTTCCAGATTTCCAGAGCTTTATCACAATTTCCAGATTTTCAGAGCTTTATTACAACTTCCAAATTTTCAAAGTCTTATTACAACTTCTTTCAAAACATTTATTATAATATTCTGGACAACCATTTATGAAGTTTTCTGGAAACTACTCACAAATTTGTGTTTGCAGAATATATCTTGTTTTTACTAAAGTGCAATGTTGTATGTGTTTGTGTGTGTCTTAGAGTGAAAAAAAGAGACAGAGAAAGAATATAAAAAAATATATGTGATTCTACTCATCTATCTCAATCCACATATATATATATATATATATATATATATATATATATATATATATATGTGTATGTATATATATTTATATATATTTACTTAAAGGACCCCTCCATCTTGAGAAGAATGATGACTATTAAGTAGCTTTGATACCTTAAATCTAATGAAGAAGTATATCAGATTTCTATAATATATTAGCAAATGTTAGCTGAGAAACTCTGGAAATGTGGGATTTTTTTTTTCCCAAGCACTAGATTATACATATGTAGTCAAGGCAATGTTCAGCTGGGAAATGTACAATACCTGTTAGCTCTGAAAGACGGCCATCTTGAAAAATAGACATATATATATATGTTGTTGAAAATTTTTGAAATTGAGAAATATAGTTTTTTACGAAACAGTTAAAAACAAAATGGAAAATAAAATAAAATCCTAGGATGACTGGAATCAAAGATCAAGAGAAATTTTGACATGTTTAATTTTTTTTCAGAAAACAAAACTATAAATAAAATGGTGTGTGATATAAAAATTTAACTACAATCCATGTGGTGTTATACTAGTTTTGGGGGATTTTAAAAAATATATTCAATAAGAATTCTATTCTATTTTGTAAAGAAATTATAAATTTAGACCAGATTTTTCCAGCAGCATAAAGAAATATATTGATTTCTAATATAGACACAAGGCCAACAATTTGAGGGGGGAGGGGAGGAGTCAATTACACCAACTCTTTATTTTATCGACCCCATAAGGATAAAAAGCAAAGTTAACCTGAGCAGAATTTGAATTCAGAACGTAAGGATCATAACTAAATGCTGCAAAATATTTTGTCAAATCAAACTCTCTAACAACTCTGCCTATTAGCATAAATATATATTTTAAAAAAACCAAAAAACTAACAAATAATTATGCAAATAAATGAAATAGACTGAAATAAATATTTTAAAATTGCCAAAATGAAAATAATGGTTTCTGATTTAGGCACAAGTCTAACAGTTTTGGTGGGGATAGGAAAGTCATTTAAATCGACCCCAGTACATTACTGGTACTTTATTTTATCGACCAAGTAACGATGAAAGGCAAAGCTAACCTCAGGAAGATGAAGCATAAATGTCAGTAGGTATTTGATCTTAGATCCAGTAACAATATCACAAATTTATTGCAAGACTCTCATATGTTTATTATACATACATGGCTTAGTGGTTAGAGCATTGGCCTTGCAATCGAAAGGTTGTGAGTTCAATTCTCAGACCGGGTGATGTGTTGTTTCCTTGAGCAAGACACTTTATTTCACATTGCTCCAGTTTACTCAGCTGTAGAAATGAGATGATAGGGACTGAGGTCCCTATCATTCCACTGCAAAGTGGTCGTGGAGGTGCCACGGCAAAAAAGCACCCAGCACTCACTGTAAATGAGGTTGGTGTTAGGAAGGGCATCCAGCTGTAGAAACCAAGCCAGAATCAGTTACCGTCTCACCCTTGCAAGCAGGGAAAAAGCGGACGTAAAATGAAATGATGATGATGATGATGATATCGTTTACACTTCCATATACACCTCTATGATGATGAAAAAGGCTATGTTAGTGCCATTTCTAAAATATCACAATAGTTACTTACCCAGACATACTGTCCAAATCAGCATTGTAGCCATCACTAATAAAGGATTCTCCGTCAGACAAATAGAGGGAACTTCTCACTGATACACTAGCAGATCCAGGTGTACTGTCACCACCTGCAGCTTTCAAGAAAAGAGAACTATTCCGCTTATCTTTCATTCTTTGGGATGCTTTTTTGGCAGCACGAGCAGTCTCAAAGATTTTCCAGTTATGAATTCTAGAATGAGAACAAAACATAAACATCAAGGTGACATTCTTAACACAAGAAACAATGACAACAAGCTTAACCCTTTTGTTACCATATTTATAATGAAAGGCACTGCCCATGTTTTTCAAATAATTTTGGATCGAATCAAGAATTTCATAACATAACTAACTTTCCCATTAGCAATCCGATGTCTGGATTATAAAGGTTCTTATATAAATTATGATGGAAGGTTTTCAAATAAATATAAAGATTTTTAACATTCCGCCGCTCTTATATCACAGAATAAAGGGATCATTTCAAGCAGGTTGGTTGTGAAAATGATTAACTGCATTCATTAACTATATTGATAGTACAATTAGCAGTTTTAGATGTAAAGTCATTAGTAAGATATATGTAATATCTTTTGATTCCAACTCTTGCGAGCAGAGAGAACAAATGTCAAAAAAATAATGATGATAATGATGGTGATGGTGATGATGTCGATGGTGGTGATGATGATGTTGTTGATGATGATGGTGATGATAAATTAATACATTTTGAATGCTAGTTAAAAAGTAATATTTGTATTTTACCTTCTCTCAGCCGGGGAGTAACCAGCTGGATATTCTATCTCACCTCGCATTGATGACTCAAGTTCAGATGCAAGGGAGTCTCCCCTCATTAACGAAGATGTAGACATATAGTGCTTTGAGGCACTTGGTTTGTGTTTACGGCGTAATGTCCGTAACTCATCTTGAACTTCTTCAAATAATTCTAACAATTCATCATACCGATCTTGCCACTCAGATAACTGAAAACAAAGAAAAAAGTGAAGAATATATTTTTTTTTTTACACAAATTGGTGAGTGGGGTAGGCTAGACATTTACAAGACTCTCCTTAGTCCTCCAGGTCCCAGATTTGGTGTATTGACTGATCCTCTTCTTATAGGTTCTGATTTGGGTTCTATTTTGAAAAATAACTAAAGTAATTAAATTTAACACTCACTTCTTTGGCTAACTTGTGTTGTGTATCCTTGAATGCCTCAAGTTTTTTACTGTAATCTAAATTCTCTACAGAGACCTGAAAAGACAAGCAAATAATTTTTCTCAGAGGATAACAAGACTATGAAAAAAATAGGAAATAACTGTTCAATTTCTATCAATGAATTATTAACTGATTTTATGAAACAAGATCAAGACATTCAAACTTTTAACAACAAAAGCTGGATCAAGATCCAAAAGAAATATTTAAGACATTTCATCCCATGCATTAATGATTCCGCCAATTAACCATCCTTAAATAATGATTAGGCACAGGAGAAATATTTTGTGGAGAAGGGAAAGTCGAATATATCAAACCCAGTTTGTGACTGGTGTATTATTTTATCAGCTCCAGAAGGATAAATGGCAAAATTGACCTTGGTGGGATTTGAACTCAGAACATAAATAGCCATAACTAAATACTCAATGCATTTTGTCTGGCACTCTAACAATTCTGCCAAGAAACTGAATAATAAATATAAAAACATACACACCTCTCTGTTTTTTCTCTGTAGATCCACAACCTGGGAAAGAAGACTTGTAATCTCTTCTTTCTGGCGTGAACTCTCTTCTGTTTTGCGGGCCAACTCATCAGAGAAGACTTCAAGCTGACTGTTGACATCAGCTGCAACCATGAAAATGAAGACAATCAATTAGAGAGATATTTATCAATGCAATGACATTTCCTAACAATTTCAGATAGGATGAAAACAAATTTTTTTAAAATCAATTAAAATGTCAATTTTCACATAAAAACAATACATATCTAGTTTATCATTATTCCAACATGAACTCCAATTGTTTAGATATTTATTTACATATTTCATAAGTTATATACATAGGTACCTAATGGCATGAATGTTGATTTTTACTCCCAAACTTCTAGGCAGTGTTAAATGTCTGTGTTTGTGCCACAATAAAGTCCACTCATCCCATACCATAAAGTAATAGTACTGGTGTCACAATAAAATGCACCTGGCCCACTCTGTATTGTGCTAGTGCTAGTTCCACAATAAAAAAAAAAACACCCAGTCTGTCTTGTTAGGTGGTAGTTCTGGTGTCAGACAACCTCTCTGGTGCTGATGGCATAATAAAATGCACCCAGTCCACTCTGTAAAGTTATAGTGCCTCAATAAAATGCACCTAGTCCATCCAGTCTGTCAGGTGGTAGTTCTGGTGTCACAGAACCTGTCAAGTAGTGATGGCATGATAAAATGCACCCAGTCCACTCTGTAAAGTGCTGGTGCCAGTGCCACAATAAAATTCACCCAGTCCATCATGCCAGGAGGTAGTTCTGATGTCAGAGAACCTCTCTAGTGCTGATGGCATGATAAAATAGATTCAGTCCATGCTGTAAAGTGGTTGGTGATAGGTAAAGTTCCCAGCCAGAAAAATCCCTGTCCAAAAATTAAAGTCCAACACATGCAAGCATGGAAAAACAGATGTGAAAATAGAGGAAGAAAGAATCCAATGAGTTCTTACCAAGCTGCTTGAGGCAATCTTGCACCAACTTCTCTTCTTTCTCTTCATAGTCCTCAGTGACTGATGCCAACTGGGAAGTCTGCAAGAACAAAATGAAATTATGTCAATATGAACAACAAAAAGTACTTTATAAATAATGATTTACACTGTGAAAAAGTTCACAGTTATCAATATATAGTTATTAATATCATCATCATCAGGTTTAGCGTCCGTGTTCCACGCTTGCATGGGTTTGGACGGGGGTTTTCCCACTTGAGGCAAGAGTGGTTGTCTTGCTCGCATAGGACTGTCTGGTGGGTTTTCTACAGTTGGATGCCCTTCCTAACACCAACCACATTTACAGTGTGGGGCTGGGAGGTTTTTACCGTGTTGCCTACACGGCCACATTACAGCGTGGACTGTGTGTTTTTTTGTCGTGACACCTACACGATCTCATTTGTTTCGGCCTGGATGGTGTGGCACCAACATAACTTTACATTGAAAGGGGCGGTGTGGATGGGGTGGAGGTGGTGGGACGGGGGTGTGTTTTGATAGACATGCCTACTGACTGTAGTAGGTTTTTACTTTGTATTTAGGTAAGGCGGGTCTTCTCTATTACTGAGTACCGCCAAAGGTCTCGGTCCAGTAACATTGTCTTGGAGAGGTGTGTGTGTGTGAGGTCGGAATTTATCAGCTCGTCCCATGTTTTTCTGGGTCTGCCTACTCCGTGGCTACCGTCTATCTTTATTGCCCTGCACTTTGTTATACAGCTGTCGTCTTTCATGCGCATCACGTGACCATACCAACGTAGCCTTCTCTCGAGTAAACAACATCTGATCCCTCTTATTTCTAATTTTTTCCTAGTTGTTAATATGTGGTATTGGTTGATATCATAGACACTCGATGTGTGCCCCTTTTGTTGCTCAGAAAACATCAATGTGAAAATCAAGCTCAAAGTGTTTTTGTGGTCCCCTGTATATATGCTCTAACGAGCCCCTTTTGTTGTTAGATTTCATTTTAACTTACCTCAAGTCGCAGTTGCAAGTTGTCATCCTCAAGGTGCCGTACCTTCTTTTTAAGGTTATCAACATTGATACTGGAGAGATTAAATGGTTTCACCCTTCAAATAGAAAATAACAAAATGAAATTATTATTATTTCTATAATAGTTCAAAATTAGAAATATACCAGTAAATAATTCAAATGTTTATAATAGAATGTCCAAGTGAATATTTAAAAATAAAAAAAAATAAATGTATTAGTTTTAAGTCCTGAAATATTAGGACAAAAGAAACAACAGCAACAAAAACAAACAAAGATTACCAGGTAGCTAAATGTTTTGTTACCTTCATCTTATCGTCCATTTTGTATTGTTTAGCCTTATATAACTTTCCACATTATATATTATATTTAGATACAATGCTTCAAGCAAACTACAACATTTTAGTATTAGTCTGACATTTATAGTGAATATATACTAGCAGTGAACACAGGCATGGCTGAATGGTTAAGAGTTCATTTCATAATCATAAGGTCCCAGGTTTGATCCCACTATGACATTTTTGGCAAGTGACTTTACCATAGCATCAAGTTGACCAAAGTCTTGTAAGTGAATTTAACCCTTTAGCATTTAAAGCAGCCATATCTGGCCAGAATTCTCTTACCTCTTTCTGTTCAAAACAGCCGTAACCGGCCACTCATACTAACATTGAGGTATTGTTCTCAAAATAAACAATATCGAAATCTCAGATTCAATATTATGTGAGATAATTATGTGAGGTAAAGCCTTTACTTTGAAAATACAATAGTATATATAAACCAATGTAAATGCTAAAGGGCTAAAATTATATTAGTAAAGCTTCAACAAATCTTAATATTCTGTACTACATCATTATTTTCATTTTAGAGAAAAATTGCACAAGGCTGGACTTGAATTCACAGTCCTACTAAAAGTAGTACAGCAATAATAGAGATGTATATGAAAGCATATATGATATATTTATGTATAAGAAACATACAAGAGTATCACTATGGATATTTTAAGCTGTGATCATGTCACAGCTATCTCAGTAACTGATGAAAATGTCAGGCACATGTTTCTGGATTTTTATTCGTCATTGGTGACATTTATTCACCAGGTGCTGAGACAAAAGTAAAGTAAAGCTTATGTGCTCTCTCTCTCTATATATATATATAAACATCGAGTGTTCACCTGGGTGAACCTACAGTAACTTCATGTTACACTCCCTGGGTATATATATAATATATCAGTCTATTTAAATATAAATCTTGTATCTATAACAGATGTTTTCAATTTTATTCCATAGTTTATCAGTTGATAAATGCTAAATTTAGTTTATAATATATAAATGATATGTCATGTGTACAATATATAAATGATATGTCGTGTGTATAATAGATATATGATATGTCATGTGTACAATATATAAATGATATGTCGTGTGTATAATAGATATATGATATGATAAGTGTATAATATATTTTGTTTTTGATTGTGTTTTGTAGTTGAAGCAGTTTAATATATATATATATATATATATATATATATATATATATATATATATATATATATATATATATATATATATATATCCATACAGTGAGAGAGAGACTAACAGAATAATGAAGATTTTTTTTTTCTTTGAATAGAAGAGAGGTAAACAAACAAGCAATTTTAAAAATATAAAAATTAAACTCTTTTTTTCAAGTTCAAACCTAAGAAAGGTCTCTGCCGTTATGGGATTAAAATACAAGAGTATTCATAAAATCCCTGAAAAAGCTGTTTGACAAGATACCAAACCACCTGAAATCACCCCTGGTTTTATGACACAAAACTATTTTAATGTGTTAGAGGAAGATGATGATGATGATGATGATAAAGGACATATACATAGTTGAGTATCATTGCTGTGTTCCTATATTTATAAGTTAGAGCAAGGAAGATAAGATCTTAATTATAATGTATTGTAATTAGATGTGTATCAGGATTTATATGAGATATTTTCTGTTGTTTTCTCTTTTGACTTCTTTCTAAATATTAAATTTCTCATGCCGATATGAATTTAATGCTTTTGGTAGTTGCTTTTGAATAGTCGATATTATGTGTAAGTGTGTGTATATATATGTATGTGTGTGTGTATCCTTGTAGGTGTATGCATGCATGTATATGTGTATCCATGTATGTGTGTGTGTATATGTCCAACCTATGCTAGCATGGAAAAGCAGACTTAAAAATGATGATGATGATATATATACATACATATTAGAGAGAGAGAGAGAGTTACAGTAGTGCTGGTGTCACAATAAAATGCACCCAGTACACTCTGCATCCAGACATAGAAACCAAGCCAAAGTATGAACCGTATGAACAAGATGATGTTCCTTGACCCACCTAATCTCAGATCATGACAGACTGACTAACCCCTGCCAGTAGATGTAAAATGATTACGACGATACATGGTGATTAGATGTGCAATTAGTATGATCAAACAGAAATCAAATGAGTGAGTATATATAT
Source organism: Eledone cirrhosa (assembly GCA_964016885.1). Classification (NCBI taxonomy): domain Eukaryota; kingdom Metazoa; phylum Mollusca; class Cephalopoda; order Octopoda; family Eledonidae; genus Eledone; species Eledone cirrhosa. The sequence goes on along the minus strand of OZ024753.1, from coordinate 30,406,948 downwards.
AGGTGAGTGTAAGTGAGAGTGCATACGAGAGTGAAATACAAACAGTATATAGAATGATGAAAATAAACAGAGGAAGACATATTGTTAATATACAATGACATTGCAACTATTATGATACACAATGAGAAAAAATAATAGATGATGCTTTAGTTGATAAAATAATATATTAAATATACAGCTAGAAGTTATAAACACAGCTGAAATACTGTGTATTTCTGAGCCTGCCTAGAGTGGTGTAAAAAGGGAAATACTAGTACATATTAGGATCATCATAGTATGCATAAGTCAGAGAAGCAATGAAACTGTCTCCTAAATTGGCAGCCATCTTATAAAGTTACTGAAGCTGTCTCTAGCAGAGGAAAACTATGTGAATGAGTGCTGTACCTGCTGTCTGTTCCAGATGAGGATGGCTGCTGTTTGGTTCTAAAAAATGAAAAGGCAATGAATAAAATAGAAAGACACTGTCAAGACATCACAGCAGCATAATGATAGGTAGATAAATAGATAGATATGTAGATAGATAGATAAATAGATAGATATGTAGATAGATAGATAGATAGGTAAGTAGATAGATAGATAGATATGTAGATAGATAGATAGATATGTAGATAGATAGGTATGTAGATAGATGGGTAGATAGATAGATCTGTAAGTAGATAGAGGGCAGGTAGACAGTTAAACTCAGAAGTATGATTCCTAGTTTTTTTTTTCTACATGTTTCAGCTTCTTAAATGTTTTGTTAACAGTGTTTGAAAATAAGAGACCTTATTCAACATCAATTATTAAATAAAATTGGAAAAATACGATATGTAATGTAGTGGTTAGGGTGATGAGCTCCCAACTATAAGGTCATGAGTTCAATTCCTGAACCAGGTAGCACATTGTGTCCTTCAGCAAGACACTGTATTTCACATTGCCAGGACCTCCAAGAGAAATTTTGAAAGGCGGTACAAGACCCTTTTGGGGCCTGAAGCAGGCAAAGATTTTTCTCAAAATGGATGTTGCATGGTTGCTGTGGGGCCTTCTTAGCTCTTGGGCCCTGGAACAAAGTACCGATTGTACCCCTCCTATCTCATAGGCCCTGCACGTTGCTCCAGTCCACTCAGCTAGCAAAAATGAGTTGTACCAGTAATTCAAGGGGTCAACATTGTCACATATAGTGCCATGCTGAATCTTACTGGGAAATTTTATATGGGTGTATACATGTCTGTGGAATGCTCAGCCACTTACACATTAATTTCACGAGCAGGCAGTTCTGTTGATTGAATCAACTGGAGCCCTCATTATTGGAAACAATGGAATTCCAATATTACACCCTTCTATATCTACTTCTACACCTTATTCATGGGAGGGTTGGGAGGGTACAGAGTCCTCAGGTATTCCTTCCAGGGTAACTGGAGCACTCATTGTCAGAAACATTGGAGTTCCAATATTACTGATGTTATACCCTCATTGATAAAATATAGTTTCATGATACTAAGATAAATTATTCAGGCATCCACAAAGAAAGCTACAATCGCATGACATAGAACCATTAACTCATGAGATAATTCTCATAGTTGTCAAACTTAAGAAACAAGAGTGACTACAGAACAATATAAGTACTAAGGTTGATAAGATTAACCCTTTAGCATTTAAACCAGCTATATCAGGCCAGAATCCTCTCACCTCTTTCTGTTGAAACTGGCTGTAACCAGCTGCTCAAACTGATGTTAAAGTATTTTTCTCAAAATAAATAATATCAAAATCTCATAGATTCGATATTATGTGAGATAAAGCCTTTACCATGAAAATATAATAGTAAATATAGAGTAATGTAAATGCTAAAGGGTTAACTAAATCACATTACAGCAGAGCCCTAGCATGTCTAATGACAGATACAAGTAAAGGAATATCTCCTTTTAAAAAAAAATGGTAAAAAAGTAAAATAGGAACAAATTTATCAATCCAATGTAGAAGTCTTATAACTCTGACATCTGTTTTTAGTTACAATACACACTCATATGAACATATATAAATGAATGAATGATTTCTAAAATAAACCATGTGATTTTAGGGAGACTTCACATTCAACAAAGGCCTTCATGGAAACAAGAGATATGCGATATAAAGTATTCTGTGCAGATATTTACAAGTAATTGGTGCATGAATAAAGCTGTGTGATTGACAGCCAACTGAACTTTGAGAACAAAAAAAAAAAAAATAACAGCTTAGTAAAATCTGATTTATGTTTCTGTCCTGTGAAAAAAACAATGACTTTTTTTAAAACTAAATTTTTATAACCCAAAATATATAACATGAATATATAGCAGTTATAGTGGTGGTGGTTGCAGTGGTGGTGGCTATGGTGGTTGCAGTGGTGGTGGCTATGGTGGTGGCAGTGGTGGTGGCTATGGTGGTTGCAGTGGTGGTAGATACCAAAAAAAAACTATAATAAACTAATTTCAATAAGATATTAAAAAGAAATACAAAAATTATGAACATTTACCATTCCCCTTTTGATATCAACCTAGCTCTGGTTCTATGAAACAAAATCACCTACTTTAATCCCGTTGTGACCATGTTTCTATCAAGAACAGATAGCAATTATGTTTCAATTACTAAAATAATCTTCTAAACCATTACAAAATATTAAAAAATAATTCTGCAAATTTTCACAATGATCTGTCCAGTAATAAAGACACTATATACATTTGAATTAAATCCGTTTTTAGATAATTTCTCCTAAATCATTACAGAATGTTAAGAGTTAATACTGCAAATTTTTACAGTGATCTAAATCCCTTCAAGGTGGTAGGTACCCCATCATGGCCACAATTATACGAGTAAGAGTAAAGAGTCTAAAGGCTATTATCTTTTCTATTTTATATTTCTCTAGAGATTTGTTAGTAGAGAGGTATAAGTGATGCATTAAAAATATAAACATTGTTATACTTGAAAGAAGAACATTGACAAGCTGACATCAAATACTGTAGATTAAATACAATGAAATTCCGTTATAACAAAATTTAAGGGGTATAAAAAAAAATTTGTATCGAAAAATTCTTTATAATGAGATCGACCAAAACAAATTGAGTGTTTGTCGTAATTACTTTGGGGCTCGAAAAAAATTTTGTTATACTTAAAAATTTGTTATAATGGTATTCGTTATAATGGAATTTTACAAGTATCTGGAATAAACAAACAAAATAAGAATACTTACGGTGTACCAGAATCTGATTCAGACTCTGCATTTTCTAAATCTTCTGTATAGAATCGCAACAACTCATCTTTCATAGAAAGGTCATGCTTTAATTGACTAACCTGTAGAAGAGATGAAACAGAGAGAGGAAAAATATGGTGACCAACTACTGAATTAACACCTGGAGAGGGATGGTCTCTGCCAGGCTTAAAATGCCCAAGAAATGCCATATTCCACTAAGGCACCCCTACAACTCCATCAGGAGTTACGGGATCATACTATACCATACCATGCTAAACAAAAGATCAGAAGAGATTTTCAGTTGTTTCATAGATGACAACCTCCCTAATGTTGGTGGTTTATATGATTAATGCACCCAGTACACTCTGTAAAATCATTGAGAAAGGAAGGCTATGCAGATGTTGAAAACTTGTCAAACAAAGAGTCAGGAGGACTCTTCAGCTAGGCCATAATACATGACAAACCTCCCTTTCTGAGTTCAAATCCTGTCATGGTAAACTTTGCCTTTCATCCTTCTAGGGTTGATAAAATAAAATACCAGTGTAGTACTAGGGTTGATATAATTGATAGTGCCCTACCTCAATATTCCTGGCCATATGGCTAAGTTAGAAACAATTATAAAAATACCCGATACAGAACACAAATTTTCAAATCAGCAAAACTTCCAACCATATTAACCCTTTAGCATTTACAATACTCTATATTTACTACTGTATTTCCCTTTTCAAGGTTTTACCTCACATAATATTGAATCTATGAGATTTTGATGATGATGATATTTATTTTGAGAACAATACCTTAATGTTGGTATGGGTGGCTAGTCATGGCCGGTTTGAAAAAAAAGAGAATTCTGGCCAGATTCGGCTGGTTTAAATGCTAAAGGGTTAAATCATTAAAGAATATTAAAAGTTAAGCATCAAGTAAGAGTCTAAAAATAGTTCAGCTAAACAAATTTATATTTTGGCAAAAATGTCTGTAGTTGGCATGACACTAACTGTATAAGCTCCTTACTTTAATCTTCATTTAATAATAAGTTGGTGATGACCATACAGTTGAAGGTAGATCAAATAGTATGTGATTGTGACAAGGTTCAGAATTCCTTTTGTAGATATGTCTGTCTTTTCTGATGCTAATGTCACAATCCTGACTTCCTCCTTGACATTGTTACTCCCTGTTGGACACATTTTATGTTAAGATAAGCAACTATTGACTATATTTGACTAGTACTCTCTATAATATTTATTTTTCTCAGTTTATTTTCCAACCTCAAAGTCACTACTTTTAGAAACTAAAAAGTTATATATATATACAGGATGTTGCTTAACCTTTTAATGACTGTATTTCAATTTATTAATGAAGAATTTTGAGGGATTTAATAAAATTATTAATTATTTCATTACTAAGATAGTAACTTAATGTAAGGTTCTTATATAAAATTATGTTGGAAGATTTTAATTTAAATTGGAAACCTTTAAAAGGGGTGGTTTTATTTTATGGAACCAGGTTGGTAACTAAAGGGTTAATATAAATTATTAATGTATTACAGCTAAATGACTTTTGTTACTACACTGAAAAGTCTAGTTTTTTACTTTAGGTTAATACAATTTAAAAAAAAAAAATCACACCAATTCTCCATTAGTTATTAGTTAAACTATGACTAATACGTTTCATCATCACTGTTTAACATCCAATTTTCCACGCTTGATTGACTTAGACAAGTTGTCCTGTAGTGAGGCAAGTCAGATCAAATGACTGTGTCAGATCAAGATCCCAAACCTCATTCACTTACCAAGCAGGGTGGAACTCGTTAAAACGGACCAAGGAAACAATGTTTCCATTGCTGATACTACCTACCAGTTGCAACTCCTGGCAAAAGGAGCAACATGAAATAAAATGACTTGCTCAAGGACATAACATATCACCCAATTGCGAATCCAATTCTCTAACGATTAAGCCACATGCCTTCATTTGATAACATTATATTCAATACAAAGTGAATTGGCAGTATCGGTAGAGGGTCAGACGCCATGCTTTCCAGCATAGTTACGTCCCTTTACGATCTGAGTTCAAAACCCGTTGAGGTTAACTTTGCCTTTCATCCTTACGGGGTCGATAAAATAAAGTACCAGTAATGTACTGGGTATTTGTTGGCCTTGTGCCTAAAGTAGAAACAATTATATTTAATACAATGCTTTGCAGCACAGTCACATCCCTTTATGGACGGAGTTCAAATCCCGCCGAGGTTAACTTTGCCTTTCATCCTCACGGGGTCGATGAAATAAAGTACCAGTAATGTACTGGGTAATTGCTGACCTTGTGCCAAAAGTAGAAACAATTATATTTAATACAATGCTTTGCAGCACAGTCACATCCCTTTACAGACGGAGTTCAAATCCCGCCGAGGTTAACTTTGCCTTTCATCCTCACGGGGTCGATCAATAAAGTACCAGTAATGTACTAGGTAATTGCTGGCCTTGTGCCAAAAAGTAGAAACAATTATATTCAATACAAATATTTAAGTTAATATAAACAGGACTAGTTCCGGTTAGAGGAAGTCTTATTTACCTACCCTTTACCAAAACAAACTAAAAAGTGGTACCACTGCTAGGTCAATATACACACCACTACAGTATAAATAGTGACTCTAATAATCATTATCCATTTCTGGCCTTGTGCCATGTTAGAAAGAATTATAATGAAATTATTGTGTACAGTGCTCAGGTCCATTCATCATTATATTCATACTTTCAATGTATAGGATGTTGGCAGATTGACAAAATCTTTGAGTAAAAAGAGTGTAAATTATACACTGAAAAATATGGTATCACTATCTTACAGCTATGGTCCAACAATTCACTTTTACCATTTAAAGCCGTATTTTATATTAAAGAAACTCATTCATTTATTATATACAGTTGATCAGATAATAAATATTATTTAGAATATAACTGAAGCTAACAGTACCCAAGTTTTATGAGTCAACTGATAGTTGTACCACACCTAAAAAGTGCATAATATTGTTACTGCTGGTAATATAGATATATCCGGTTAGAGAAATCACATGAAATTTGCCTTTTAAAGCATAACATTATTTAATTTATTTAATTATTAATTCATTTTTGTAAGTATCAATTTAATTGTTAGAGAAATATTTATAGCAACAGATGCAAAAAATATATTTTGAAAAGTAAATTATACTTGTAGTGCACCTGAATACCGTACACAATTTTCATTATATTATTATATATTTTTTTAAATAAAGTTTCTTTAGTCAGTACAATGGAATAAAGCAGTATGAAGATAATTTACACATGTAGTGTAAATGGAGTTTATAGGGAGTTTATAGGAATATTGAATATCAATTAATAGTCACATCATCATTATAGTATGTTTGTTGTTCTATGTAAGCATGGGTTGAATGGGACTTTACAGTTCAAGTCAGTAGATATTTGGAGTTGCTATACTCCTTGATGGCTTAGAGGAACACATCTTGTTCCTACACATTTTTGGCATGGCTTCCATTGCTGGATACCTTCCTAACACCATTTTACAGAGTGTACTAAGTGCCCCAGCAGAAAAAAGGTTGCCATGACCTTTATGTGACCGGAGAGTCTTCTCTACCTCACGTCATATTCGATCACCAATCACATTACAGAGTGTACTGCGTCTGTTTTATTGTAGCAGCAACACTAGAGATGTTACATAGTCACTTGTAAAGCTAAAAAGTCCTCTACTGCATACAGTCTCCATTTTTTAAGGCAAATATGACAACATTTACAAAGTCTAAATCATCAAGAGTTAAAACCAATAATAGAGATGTTTTATATATGCAAGAAAAAAAAATTGTTTAAAACTGCTGGTATAAAATAAGATATAACATGTAATTTTCTAAGTCCTAGGTTTTCTTGATAATAACCACAGCAAAAATAGTTAAAATAAAATTGATTTAAAAAAAAAAAAAGATATTAATTACTTACTTTATCATTAGCAGCAGTTAACTGATCTTCTAGGTGGTCAGCTTTGTCTGATAACTCTTTGTTTTTCTCAAGAAGGGTTTGACCGATGCGAGCTGCAAGTTCAAGATCTCGTTCTTTCTGCAAATGAATACAAAATAGTTTGGTTATTTTTCATTGGAGAAATTACAGCATAGAAGCCATAAAACAACGCATTAAATAAAGAGTTTAAACATTTAACCTGAGATATTTCAGAGCTTGGTGTAGTTACTGACATTTTCTCTCCAACTATCCATAATTTTGGAAAGTTGATCAATAATATACATTTAACCAACCATGAACTGTTGAATGTTTTCCAAGCAAACCTATGAAAATCTTTTTCTTTCTAGGAAATTAAAACAAAAGTGTTGATACTTTCATTTGTTTTGTTTTTGTTTTCTCTTCAAAATTCACTATGCATAGTTGGTTTTCTCCCTTCAGTTTATTAACTGGTTTAACGGGAGAGAACAGCTTGTTTTGATCTACTGCAACTATCAACACACGCCTACATGTTATGCTTCATACAACTAGCAAAGCAAAGAAATCTTTTTAAAGATCTCACTAGTTTGTAAATAAAAAAAATATAAAATAAAAAATAGCACACACATTGATATCACCATGGCAATAGTTGAATTAATTGGCCAATGACAATAGTTTATAGTAAGTTAGTGGAAAGAAGATAGCATTTTGTAAACACAGTCTTTATCTATTTTGCTATAAATATATATTTTCACAAAATCTAATGAGATAGGTATAGGTAAAAGTTTATTTACTGTCAAGCCGTACCTTTCTTATCAAGGAGAGCAAAGGAGGCAAAAGTTGGTGTTGTCACTTATTTGGAGGCATGTATATTTTATTGACTGCCTTTGGGGGGGGGGGGGGGGGGGGGGGGGGGGGGTTATCAGCACAAATCAGTAGCAGAGATTTTCATTTCATTTCATTTCATTTTACGTTCGCTTTTTCCCTGCTTGCAAGGGTGGGACGGGAACTGATTCTCGCTTGATTTCTACAGCTGGATGCCCTTCCTAACACCAACCTCATTTAGTGAGTGCTGGGTGCTTTTTTGCTGTGGCACCTCCATGACCACTTTGCAGTCGAATGATATGGACCCCAGTCCCTATCATCTCATTTCTACAGCTGAGTAAACTGGAGCAATGAGAAATAAAGTGTCTTGCTCAAGGAAACAACACATCACTCGGTCTGAGAATTGAACTCAGAACCTTTCGATTGCAAGGCCAATGATCTAACCACTAAGCCATATGCCTCCATTAAAAAGATTAAATAGACTTTATGTAAATATTTTGCATAATAAACAAGAAAAATTTTTTTTTACCAAATGGGGTGGAGCTTGTCAAATCAGACCAAGGGAACAATGTTACCATTGGCCTTTTCATTGCTGATACTATTTACTGGTCGCAACTCCTGGCAGAAGGAGTAATGTGAAATAAAGTGCCTTGCTCGAGGACATAGCACATGACTCACAACCTCACAATTATGAATCCAATTCTCTAACCCCTAAGCTGCGTGCCTTCACAAACATAATGTTACATTTTACTGTATTTTAAATGCTATCCGTTTCAATTTAGTTTCTCATGTCTATATGCTAAACTAAAACTCAACTCATTTGTTGGCATTTTTTAAATTCAGATATATTACTTTATTTTAACCCCTTAGCATTTACATTATTCTACATTTACTATTATATTTTCTCAGTAAAGGCTTTATCTCATATAATTATCAAATCTATGAGATTTTGATATTTATTTTGAGAACAATACCTTAACATCAGTATGAGGGGCCAGTTACGAGAGAATTCTGGCTAGATACGGCTGGTTTAAATGCTAAAGAGTTAAAACAAATTGTAATAAGTTGTCTAGAAACTATTTTTTTAAATAATCTTTTTCTTTTTTTTTTTTACCTAAATGGCAAAATTTTGAAGAGTTGAAATGACTTTATAGTAAAACATTTTCTAGCAGCACATATTTTTGACACTCAGTTTAAAAGAAAGGTACAAGGATTGTGACACTAGTGATATGGATTGAAAAGTCTGGATTAAGAAAAGATAACTAGAATGAATAGTTTTCATACTGGTTCCAGTCAGTTGATATCAGCCATGCTCCCGCAAAACAGGAATTGAAAAATACTTGCTATCTGTGTCAGTGATCACAAATGGTGAGACTAATTGGTTTTGTATAAGGGCTTTATACTCAACTTGGAATGTATTCACAACCAAGCCAACCATAATATATATTTTATGATAAAGGCTTGAGATACCTCAGATGCTGTGATAGTAAAATATTGAAACACAATACTTCTTTCTGTATAATGATTACTTCTTCCTCTTCCCTCTGTGTGTGTATGTGTGTGTGTACATATATATATAAAAGTGCAGGGCGATAAAAATAGACGGTAGCCACGGAGTAGGCAGACCCAGAAAAACCTGGGACGACTTGATAAATTCCGACCTCACACACTTACACCTCTCCAAGACAATGTCACTGGACCGAGATCTTTGGTGCTACACAGTCATACAGAAGACCCGCCTTGCCTAAGTACAAAGCGAAACCTACAGTCAGTAGGCACCTCTAACAAAATACACCCCCGTCCCACTACCCCCACCCCATCCACACCACCCCCTTAAATGTGAAGTTATGTTGGTACCACAACATCCAGTCCGAAACAAATGAGGTCGTGTAGGTGTCACGACAAAAAAAACACACCGTCCACGCTGTAATGTGGCCGTGTAGGTAACACGGTAAAAACCTCCCAATCCACACTGTAAACGTGGTTGGTGTTAGGAAGGGCATCCAGCTGTAGAAAACCCGCCAGACAGTCCTATAGAGCAAGACAACCAATCTTGTCTCAAGTGGGAAAACTCCCGTCCAAACCTATGCAAGCGTGGAAGATGGACGTTAAACGATGATGATGATGATGATGATATATATATATATCATAATCTATAAAGCTCAGTGTATGGACATGCTTTTTTGTTATAGAAATCTAGGATATAGAATTTCTTCAATTGAAATTTACAATTCAGTATTCGAAATAGCTTCGATTGCGTCTTGGCACGGAACATGTGCACACACACAACAACAACAATCTGCCTTTTATAGATAATGATAAACAATAATATCCTCTATGAGGTCACTAAACCTGCTAGAAACAGCAGCTAACTCTCCCCCATATCACACCCCTCCCTACTGTCTTAAATTTAGAAAACATATCTTCTATGAGGTCACTAAACCTGCTAGAAACAGCAGCTAACTCTCCCCCATATCACACCACTCCCTACTGTCTTAAATTTAGAAAACACATATCCTCTATGAGGTCACTAAACCTGCTAGAAACAACAGCTAACTCTCCCCCATATCACAACCCTCCCTACTGTCTTAAATTTAGAAAACACACAGACAACCATGCAGAACAACTCCATCACAGCTCTGTTGTTCGGCTGGCATCGTCTACACGCGTGTTGCGCAAGTACTGTGAAACAATAAATTTCAACACTTTTTGCACAGAGATAATATCCATAGGCGAAACTACAATTGTCACTGCTGGCACAGCTCATGCTTCCAGGTCTGCAATTCATTCACTCAGTGCCTGGCAGACAAAAAAGTGCTGCCATAAAATGGGTGGTGCAACCTAACTTTGGTAACTTACTGACCCCGAGCAACGCCGGGCTTTAATGCTAGTATATATATATATATGTATATATATATTATCTTCATCTGAACCAGATCAATAATGATCTATAATCAATTGATCCAGAAACAATTGTAAACGGACATTATTATTATTATTATTATTCCTTACATTAAACTATAATTACACTCCTTATTCCTTACATTAAACTGCAACTATGTTGACACTCTTTAAATAACATCTCCCTTGTGAAATTTGTGGTCTTGTTTTGCTTAACTAATGAATATATATATATATATATATATATATATATATATATATATAAAGAATGAATAATAACAGGTAGACATCATAAAAAGGTGGTTTCCACGGTGGTACTACAGCCTAGTTATGCTATGTGCAAATTTACAACTATTTGCAGAACTCAAATATCTAATGCTGTGACCACTGTATCCTCAGAGCAGAATATATATATATATATATATATATATATATATATATATATATATATATATATATATATATATATATATATAATTGAAGGAAGTCTTTTTTAGTTTCACACATTATGTGGAAAAGGGGTAAGAAAGTTCGACGTGTCGAGCTGCTCCACATATGACTTATTATCTTTGTTTTTTCGTTCATTGCCAGAGAACGTCTCTATGCACCACTTAGAGAACATTAGTCTACGACCTCTTTTATACCATAAACGTGGTTCTGTCTTTGTGCGTAATTGTTTTTCACCGCTCCTATTAATGACGTATTATTCGTTTTTTCCCGTTCTTTGCCAGCGAACGTCACCATGAACCAAAGTATCGTCTTCCTGTCTTCCTCCGGTTGCAACGTTTTTTGAAATATCCAGTTCTGCGTTTACAGATTGACTTTGTTAGTTTCAGAAGATCCCGTTAAGGGTGAAAGCAGCGATTCTTTGCTTAAACTTTAATCTGTTATTTTAATAAATATTTGCTCTTCGGTTCTTATATATTTGATATATATTTTCCTTATCGAGCCCTCTTTGGATTTTAGTCTTCAATTTTATTATTATTACATATATATATATATATGTATGTATACAGTTTATGTCTCAGAATTTGAATGAATTACATGAATTACACCCTTTAGTTTGGATGAAGATAGCTTGTACATTCTTTTGTTGAAACAGAATGAGGAAAAATCAAACAGTAAAAGTAAAAGGGAAAGGAATAGACTACACTCCAATCTAGACAGTATATCTCAGCTAAATCTTGTGAACAAAATGGCAGAGGCATTGCTGATGAAAACAGTCAGCAACACCAGCTGTATCAGCCACACCACCTCATAGAACTCCTACCAGTTTTGCAGAGGACACAAGGGGTCTTGATGGAAGATATGAGAGGTCTTGACAGAGGACACGAGAGGTCTTGACAGAGGACACGAGAGGTCTTGACAGAGGACACGAGAGGTCTTGACAGAGGACACGAGAGGTTTTGATGGAGGATACGAGAGGTCTTGACGGTGACTGGTATGAAAAGAAAACAGTCAGTCAAGTCCCAGTATTTGGCTATCTTCCTCTTCTCTGCGTCACAGGCAGTCATGCCCACGTCTGTGGTTGACATTATACTGTGGTTGTCCTAACAGAGTGATTTTCATTAGAAATCCCCCCTCACCACTACTTCCAATACTTTGCTGTCCAGTTTTAAAACAAGAATACAAATAACAACAAATTGAGGAAATTTAGTAGAGATATAAATAAACCTCATTGATACAATATATTGAATACAAATTAACACAGTAAAATATTTTAAAGGTCAAACACTTTGTAATTTAAATATTCAGGCAGAGCACTTCCTTTCAAGGTAACACAATATATTTAACAAAAGAAATAGAGAAAGAAGAAGGTAAATATAAAAGAAATATAAAATGAAATAACATTAAATAGTAAAGGACTGAGGAACCCAGGAGTTTCAATGGAGACTGGGGACTGAGGACCGTGGACCTCAGAGGTCTCAATGGAGACTGGGGACTGAGGACCTCAGAGGTCTCAATGGAGACTGGGGACTGAGGACCTCAGAGGTCTCAATGGAGACTGGGGACTGAGGACCTCAGAGGTCTCAATGGAGACTGGGGACTGAGGACCTCAGAGGTTTCAATGGAGACTGGGGACTGAGGACCTCAGAGGTCTCAATGGAGACCGGTAAGAAAAGTGGTTGGTCAAATTCCAGTATTTGACTATCTTCCTCTCCTCCCCTCCAGAAGATAAAGAAAAATAGGGGTAAAAAAACATAGAAATATGTAAACAGAATAAACTTTATTCAACCAATTTCAATTAGATTATGTTATGTTTGCATAAAAAAGAAAGAAAAACAAAGAGAAATAAAAGTACTTTAAATAGGGAAAGTAAGGGAATGGCAGACTACACCCCTGTCTAGGTGGTATGTCTTGGCTGTGCCACAAAGCCAAAATGGCAGACGTTACACCCCTGTCTAGGTGGTATGTCTTGGCTGTGCCACAAAGCCAAAATGGCAGACGTTACACCCCTGTCTAGGTGGTATGATTTGGCTGTGCCACAAAGACAAACTGGCAGACTTTACATCCCAGTCTAGGTGGTATGATTTGGCTGTGCCATATAGACAAAATGGCAGACTATACCCTAGTCTAGGTGGTATGACTTGGCTGTGCCACAGACAAAATGGCAACTAAAAAGGTTTTAGATATGAGGCCTAGCCTATGAAATGTACTTTTGGCAATGTTATTAATATAAGTAGTTTTAAGGGCTTTTACTTTGTGTGAGGAGGATGGAGTAGAAGGACTTTTTCTTTGATATGTATAGTAATTGTCTAGATTGTTTTGAAGGACATTAGCTTTTAGGTTGCCATGTCCTCTATAAGGAAGTCTTATCTCTGAGAAATGACTATTGACCACCCAGACAAAATATGGAAATTCAAATTTCTAAAAATAGAAACTTAGATTCAGAAACAAAAAGAAGAACTGTTATATATTGACACCAGACAGTGTTGATAAAAGTTAATAAAATAATGAAAGGACAAAGGGCAGTAGAGCTGTGAAGCAAATATAAGAACATTTTGCTTAAAACTAGTAATACCAGTCAAAAATTTAGCTTTTGATTGGACAAATGGTGAAAAAAATCTGCCAATCTGAAGAATTAGAAATTTTAACTTCTGTGTTTTATTCAATATTGTTAAGTCTACGTCTCCGAAGCAATGCTGATAGTCTTAGTGGGGGTTGGGTGGAGTAGGTGGGGTGCAGTGGTAGAGGCACAGTCTTGGTACATGGTGTGTCTTGGATATTATATAACTGGTGAAATTCATACCTCTAGGTCATAACACAACTAATTTCTTATTCTTCTGTGTGTGTGCGGGAGGGGGGGGGGCACAGATAGAGAGAGATGGAGGGAGGAAGAATTGACCCGAGAGAACTGGACTGCTACTTTATTTATTGACCTCAAATGGATGAAAGGTAAAGTTGACTTCAGTGGGATTTGAACTCAGAGTACAGAGGGCCAAAACAAATTCTGAGGCATTTTCAATCCAACACAATGATTCTGCCAACCACTTTTAGGTGGTCTTAGGATGAAATATAAGGAAAAATGGAAAAAGAAGGCATATGATATTTTTTTAAAGTCCATCTCAAGGAGGCTTGTAAGGCCAATGTTTATCCCAGTTTTATGGTGTGTTGTGACAGAGTACAAGACTCCCCACTGGACAGGATGCCAGTCCATCACATGGTTAAACCCCCAGCTATTGCTGGTACTCATTTTCAGCTGAGAATATTGGAGCAACGTGAAATGAAATGTTTTGCTCAAGAACACAACACGCAACCCAGCCCAGGAATCGAACACATGATATTATGATTGTAAGTCCAACACCCTTACCACTAGGCCACGTGCCTCAAACATTGGACATTCACTTATCATGAACAACATAAAAATTAAAAAAAAACCTTAATCTTTGTCGCCAGGCTGCAAAATCCCTAACATTATTGTGAATAAACAACAAAACAGAAGAGTTGAGAAAAACTGGGTGAAGAGGAATCAAATGTGTACAAAAGAGAAGATTGTGCTGGTATAGACATGTAATATGTATAGATGATGATTGTTGGGTGAAGAAGTGGAAGGAAGCTAAGGAAGAGGGAGACCAAGAATGATGTGGACAGAGGTGGAAACTGAATCCCACAAAGGAAAAGACAAAATGGAGAGATGCTGTGTGGAAGTGAACTTGGCTAAGTCCATGCATGAATGGGAAACATGTAAAAACTATTATCATGATGATCTTTCATTGCAATCATACATTAATACATAACCAAAACTGGATTCTAAAGGTGCTAGGATACAAAGATTCAAGCCATTGGAGGAGCCTCTATGCTGTAATTCAACCTACTAGAGTTAGCAGCCAAATTCTCCTGAAATCACATCCAGCCATCTTAAATAAAGAACAACAAATTATGATGTAGGGCCTACATGTCACACTGTCATTCCCTACTTCACTAACAACTAAGGAAGACCTACATACATCACAGTGTCAGTCCCTACTCCACTAACAACTAAGGAAAACCTACATACATCACAGTGTCAGTCTCTACTCCACTAACAACTAAGGAAGACCTACATACATCACAGTGTCAGTCTCTACTCCACTAACAACTAAGGAAGACTACATACATCACAGTGTTAGTCCCTACTCCACTAACAACTAAGGAAGACCTACATACATCAGTGTCAGTCCCTACTCCACTAACAACTAAGGAAGACCTACATACATCACAGGTTCAGTCCTTACTTCACTAACAACTAAGGAAGACCTACATACATCACAGTGTCAGTCCCTACTCCACTAACAACTAAGGAAGACCTACATACATCACAGGTTCAGTCCTTACTTCAATGATTACTAAACAAAAAAAGTTGTTAATCCAAACCTTCAGATCAGTTGTCAGTAACAGCCTCTTTCTTAAAGTCAACGCTGTAGACATCTTCTATCGATACAGAACACACTTCATTCATTCCTTGTTTCTCATACTATATCCAATACTTCTGTGACTCCTTTACCATACTATATCCAATACTTCTGTGTTTCCTTTCTTCTACTATATCCAATACTTCTGTGACTCCTTTACCATACTATATCCAATACTTCTGTGACTCCTTTACCATACTATATCCAATACTTCTGTTTCCTTTCTTTACCATACTATACAATACTTCTGTGACTCCTTTACCATACTATATCCAATACTTCTGTGGGTCCTTTCTTATACTATATCCAATACTTCTGTGACTCCTTTACCATACTATATCCAATACTTCTGTGGGTCCTTTCTTCTACTATATCCAATACTTCTGTGACTCCTTTACCATACTATATCCAATACTTCTGTGACTCCTTTACCATACTATATCCAATACTTCTGTGTCTCCTTTACCATACTATATCTGATACGTCTGTGTTTCTTTTCAGAATCTCTTAATTTAACTTCAACTAAGTCTACACTCACTTTCAATTCAAACTTTCCAACTAGTAGGTCAAATTACTTCTCAGCCTTCTGGTCACACCACAATCCAGTTATAAACATACACACAATGCTTGCAAATGCTGACAGAATTTATTAGCTGGGCAGCCAATCATTGAAAACTTTTACATTAAACTTCTGCTGCTGCACACTTGGGTCATTATGTAATATTTTGCCACTTTACTGATTAAGTATCTTTTATAATAAAAAGATATTGAGTAGTAGTACCAAGGTGTTTTGTTTTCTGGTCTGTTAACAAGTATTATCTGCTGTGTTAATCAATAAGGTACACAGGAAGTATTTATTCATTGACAATCTACCATAAATCAATCAGTATCTTACTATTTGTAATATATTTATAACAATATTGATTATTACTCTACAGTCTCTATGACCAACATATGAAAGACAACTTATATATTTTTTATAACTAACTTTCAACAATTCAAACAAAAATATTAGTTGTTCTAAACTAACGCAAGCCACACACACATCTTTCTCTTGAAGGTGAATATCAACATTCTATAAGTACAAACTTTCGTTTCTCAAACTGAATATAATGTAAAGTTAAAAAGAAATACTGGTCCAATTATCCCAAATAAGTCATGTCTCTGGAGTGGAATACATACAACTTTACTTCGGAAAGAAAACAAGCAAGAACACAAATAAAGACACAAACTGTATATTAGTAGCAACATAAATATTCAGTTATAACTCTTAACGCTCTGTTCCACATGAAATCACATTTAGACATTCTTGAAAAGTACAAAACAGCTCTACCCTGTACATTTTCACAATTATCTGTCCACTACTAAAACACTAAACATTTGACTGAACAAAACTGTTTTTAGATATTTTATACTAAATCAATTCACGAGTTATGAGTTAATAGTTAAATCATTAGAAAAGATTCAAAATAGAAGGAAATTTTTGTAAAGTTGACTTCCTTTTCTACAAAAAGAATCTGCCATTATTTGGGTTCACTCTGTAAAACATTTTAAGGGTTTATATTTCAAATTCTGTTTGTCTTTGGGTTTTTAAAACAATCAGTATAATTCTATTAGGAAACAAATAGATAGATAAAAACCACGGGTATGATAACTTAGAGGAGCTGCCTAAAAAGCCTGTACTTGTGTCAAAAGGAGAGTGAAATCAATAAGTGTATAGGAAGTACAGTGACATACTTGGCAAAATAACAGTATATCAACATTACTTAATCCATATTTCAATATATTCATAAATTGTTAACTATAGTGTTAATCTGAAGTAGTAATAGATACATTCTGGTACTAAAACAACTTCATAGTAAACTATCATCAGCATCGTTTAACGTCCATTTTCCACGCTAGTATGGGTTAGATGGGCAGTCCCATTAGAAGCAAGTTGGGTCAGCTGGCCGTTCGTGTCTTGCTCATATAGGACTGTTTTGGGCTAGATTTCTACGGCTGGATGCCCTTCCTAATGCCATACTATTTAAAGTGTTGCTAGCAGGAAACTATAAACTAATAAAGTACCAGCCAAATACGGGGGTCAATATAATCACCACCCCCCGCCTCCACAAAAAAAAAAACTGCTGGCTTTGTGCCTAAATTATAAATCATATTGGCAGAATCGGTAGAGTGTCAGACAACATACAATCATGGCTCTACCGAGAGATTTTTATTGTGGTGCCAACACTAGGAAAGCTGCCATGTCTTTGACATGGGTAAAAAAAATCTTCCTAATTCTTTATTCGGCAGATTTTCTATGGCTGGATGCCCTTCCTACTACCAACCACTTTACAGAATGTACACTAACAAGTATCTGTCCACTACTAAAGACACACTAAACATTTGAATAAACAAACCTGTTTTTAGATACTTTATACTAAATCAATTCTTTGAGATTTTGATATTTATTTTGAGAACAATACCTTAACGTCAGTATGAGAGGCCGGTTATGATCGATTTGAACAGAAAGAAGTGAGAGAATTCTGGCCGGATATGGCCATTTTAAATACTAAAGGGTTAAACTAAAAGTCATTTAACTTAAAGCATAAAACTATGACTAAAGACATTAAAGATTCAAAGCAGCATTGCATAGTTTTGTTTCAAAGATATATCTTAAGTGTTTTCAACAAATAATTCAACAGGGAGTGCTTAGATATAAGTCAATATGAGAGATTAATATGAAATACTTGAAACTTTGATTGTGGGCCAATAATCAAACTACTGCAAGCATGCACACATACACCAACACACATGCTAACACCCACATAAATTTTGATTGTGGGCCAATAATCACACTACTGCAAGCATGCACACACCAACCCACACACATACATATGTCTACACCCACATAAACAAAAATTGAAATAGATCAGATCATAAGCTGGAAAAGCAGGATACGGTTTTATTAAAGCTTGTTTTGGCTAAGTTATATAAAATAATAACAATAATAATAATAATGTGTGTGCATCTGTTTTAAGGTAGATTTCTGGGTGTGAAAACAATGACGATTTCAATGCATGCTTGCAAAGAAACAAGTATGGTCTGATATACATATACTTATACATGTATATATATTTGTATTTGCTGACTATACTTTTAAATTAATATCACATATTTTCTTATTGTAAAGGATTCTAACAAATTGCCACTTAAAAACTACACTATAGACTGGGTCATTTTTTGTTGTGACACCAGGACTACTGCCTTACAGTATAGACTGGGTCATTTTTTGTTGTGACACCAGGACTACTGCCTTACAGTATAGACTGGGTCACTTTTTGTTGTGACACCAGGACTACTGCCTTACAGTATAGACTGGGTCATTTTTTGTTGTGACACCAGGACTACTTACTGCCTTACTTACTGTGGTACCAACACTACTTCTCTTAGAGGATGGACTTGGGGTTTTTTTTGTCAGCACTAGCGCTACCTCATATAGAGTGGACTGGGTACTTTTTGTTGTGGCATTAGCACTACTTCATTACAATACTAGGGTGCTTGATGTTTCTTTGACCAGGTTGGGAAGGCATTGATAAGAATGCAGAGTGAAAAATTGAGAGGAGAACAGGCCTGCTGCGGAAGGTGTTGGCTTTATCCTTAACATAAAATTATAACATAACTTCTTGTTAGTGCAACCATTATTACTAAAGTCAGGTGACTGCTAAAGGTGAACTTTTTATTTATTTTAGTTTTCTTCTTTTGCTTGCTAGTTAAACATCAAACAATCTTATCTGTATTTAAACAACTGTATTAAGTGTTCACAGCAGCTGTTTTAGACCAGCTGGTAAATCTACTACTATCCAACTAAAGATGAATAGTAAATTGTTTGTTGGTAATTCACACAGGGAATACTAATGGTCGATTAACCCTTTAGCATTTAAACCGGACGTATCTGGCCAGAATTCTCTCACCTCTTTCTGTTTAAACCAGCTGTAACTAGCCACTCATACTGATGTTAAGGTATTGTTCTCAAAATAAATAGTATCAAAATCTCATAGATTCAATATTATGTGAGATAAGTAAGTTTGTTTTGAAAGAGCGAATGAGTTTGAAATTAGAAATAGAAGCTTTCGCCGTATTTTTGACTAAAGAAATTTTAGCCTGATAGTGGGGTTTAGAACCCTCTAAGAAATGGAACAAGATAAGTATTGACGATGTGAGGTAAAGCCTTTACTGAAAAAATACAATAGTAAATATAGAGTAATGTAAATGATAAAGGGTTAAACCAGTAATTTTCAATCTGGAGTGTGTGTTTCATTATCATAACATTGGTAGATTTATTGTAATGGTCTTGGAGCATTGATAAAGTAATAAATGTTTTGACATAAAATATTAACATATAACTGTCCAGGAATATTAGAAAATAGAAGACTGTATGTAGTATTATGGATGGACCTGTAAGTCCTAGTGGAGTTGTAGGGGAGCCAGAGTGAAATTTGAAACTTGGTTGAGCCCATCCCCTCTTCAAATCTGAACACAGCCAGATTTCTTTCAGAAAAAAAAGAGAGAGAGAGGAAATGAGATGGAATTATAGAGGAAGAATTGACCCAGTATTAAACTGGTACTTTTTTATTGTCAAAATATGCAACATATAAGCAAGATGTGGTTATCTGACCTGTCTGGTCCCAGACAGTGCTAACATGGAAAGACTTAGAATGATGATGATGATCTGAAGATGAAAAAGAGACTGGTATTTTGGACAGGGTCATTCTAATTTTTTCTGTTATAAAGAACCCTGTCTTATATATAAGCTTACATTTCTTTCACCATATAACATACATTTTTAAGTTTCATCATCATCTTCACCATTTAACATCCATTTACCATGCTAGCATGGGTTAGACGAGTTGTCCCATTGTGACAAGTCAGATCAGGTGACCGTGTTTCTGCTTTGGTTTCTATGGCTGGATGACCTTTCTAACGCCAACCACATTTACAGCATTGGCTGTAAATCTGGTTGACATTAGGAAAGGCAATTTAACCCTGGCTCAGTTTTGCTTAAATTTCTTTATTCTAAGATTTTATTTTTTCACAAGATAAACAGTAAAAACAGTTCAGTCAGTCATGTGTATATGAAGAGTGCCATAAATAACAACAATAGTAGGTGTGTATGGTGAAGTAGTTCTTCAGCATTGTCAACAAGACAACATAGTTTTTTAAGGTGCAGTTATGGCTGTTGTGGTTAAGAAGTTCACTTGACAATTACATGGTTTCCATTTCTATCACACCGCATGAGCTTCAGGTCAATCAATACCTCATGAATGAAACTAGTAACTAGAAAGTATACAAAGCTCCATAAAATATATATGTGGGGGGGGGGGGCAGTGCTGGATTCACCATTGTGCTTAGGTTTGCTTAAGCACAGAGGGGGCTTATCTTTCTACCAACAAAATTTTTTACAATCATCATCATTTTACGTCCGCTTTTCCCTGCTTGCAAGGGTGGGACAGGAACTGATTCTGGCTTGATTTCTAGAGCTGGATGCCCTTCCTAACACCAACCTCATTTACAGTGAGTGCTGGGTGCTTTTTCAAAAGTTTGGTGCCTCATAACTTAACTAGCACGGGGCCTTGTTTGTCCTAAATCCAACACTGCATATGTGTTATTGTTTACTTCAGATTTGATATTGCTAAGTGTTGTTTGTTTATGTCCCTCATAAAGAAAGATCCCACAGCTCAGCAATTTGATATGCATAGCTATTTTTTTTAAAAGAAAAACGAAAAAAAAAAAGACTAATATCAGGAAGGGTGTTGCAGACTTAGAACACTGCTTCAAAAGAGCCCCATCCAATCTATGTACCCACGTATGGACTCGTAACTTATAATGGAGTCATAAGGGTGCTAGAGTGACATACTGCATTTCTTAGGCATTTTAAACCTGGTGGAGACCATCTCCTTTCCAGGTCTGAATAAACCGATTTCTTCCAGAGAGAGATTGAGATAGAAAGAGGAAGAGAGAGAGGGATATAAAGAAACTTTTTTTTTTATCAATCTCTTAAAAGATGAAAGGCAAAGTTGACCTCGGTGGGATTTGAACTCAGAGAGTGCAAAAAGCTGGAATGAATACTGTCATTCTAATGATTTTGCCAAATCACTACCTATCGTCCAACCTATGCTAGCCTGGAAAACACAGGCATAAAAATGATAATGGTGACGACGAGGGATGATAATTGATAATGATGAGAAATATCTACATCTTTTAACTGTTCTTATTAACCACGACATTTAAAATCATAAAAATATTCATGAAGTTGAAGGTTAAAACAGACTGATGAGTCTACTCACTGGTTGAGTATATACATTTTTATGTAACCAGTAGAAGCTGCCAAATGTTTAGGTCTGCGATCACCTGCTTCCTTCTACCTCATTATACAACTACGCACACATCTTTTATCATCACTCCCAAAATACAGAAGCAACTGCTGAACCATAAATAAATGACCTACCGTATATGAGAAAGTCAGAAGTACTGTAAATAGCAGCAAGTAATTAGCATGAGAAACAGAGCATAATAATATAAGAGAGGAAGAAACAATGAATATAGTTTGAGGATATATAAAAACATTTATCAGCTTCACTCTTGTGTTGACATCATTGGTATTAACATTATCTAAATATCACTAACTTGTCCTTGGAAATGCTATATCATATTTCAAATCCCACTTTAAAATCTCAAGTTTCATGATTATGTAATTAACTATTATAAATCTTTCTACCACAGCCATCATCAGTTGATTTCTTACTAGCTATAGTGATGTTTTGCGACATATTTAAGATGGTAGTAAAAACAAACAAAAAAATAAGCAAACAAAATTTTATTCAGCAAAGTTATTAAGCTTTTCTTTATTTATTATAAAGAAAAGATTAATAACTTTGCTGAATAAAATTCCATGATTTATTTCACACTACTTATTTCAACTGAGATTTTAAAAAGATATTTTTTCCCTCTTAACATTTTTTTTTTATTACTAGAGAAGTGAGAGAATTCACTAGAACACACCTACTACCATTCTAAACAAAATTTATTTTCAAATGAAAGAAGAACAGACAAAACTATTACTGTGAAACACCACACACTGACAAAACCAATTAAAACTACTATATTATCAGAAAGTGAGTGAATACAAGACATAGACTGAGACGCACACCATATTAACAGTCACTATTTCAAGAAACTACACTGAATATTCAACCTTGCTTCAGATTTCTCAACCCAAGTTCTGTTAGAGTAAAGAAATATATCAAACTTACGTTTTCAACAAGAGCTAAAATATGTTCCACAGCTTCCTCTTCAATAATGTGCTCTCTCCTAGCGAGAGTAAATGGATCTAATTCCTCGTCGGAGGTCTCCATCAAATTAAAACAGAAAAATTACGCAATTTCTCTAAGAACAACATGGGATCTATTCATGTTTTTTAAAAATCTTTCTTTCCTTCTTCGCTGCTTGTGATGTATCTGATGTAATAATAATCGGCTGCTGCTGCTGCTGCTGCTGCTATGGAAATAATGGTACAGCACAGTAGTAACAGAACTAAGGTTGCAGGAAGCAGAGTGAGAGAGTGGGATGAGTGGTAGGAGGCAAAATCTGAGTAATGCTGACAAGAAAAAACATTAATGAACTGGCTGCTTTCTCTTCTTACCCTAATGCTAGGCTGCTCACTGACTGTTTATTATTTCTTTAGAAATTATTCCAAAGAATTATAACAAAACAAGTTGCAAAAAAAAAATAAAGAAACATTAAAATAAAAAACTACAAAATAGTAGCTGATTTTTTTCTTCTTTTCTTCATCTTTTTTTCATAATTTTTTTTTTTCAAACAACAAAGAATTATTAGTGAACTAAGATATATTTGCATCATTGACTGATGGATTATTTTTAAAAGATTGACAATGAAACACTCAAAACAATCAAAACACTTTCATCGTTTAAAATCTAGAATAAAATTTAAAAAAGTGGAATAAATCTTTAAATTTTGTGAGTTCAAATCCCGCCAAGGTTAACTTTGCCTTTCATCCTTATGGGGTCGATAAAATAAAGTACCAATAATACACTGTGATAATTGCTGGCCTTGTGCCTAACGTAGAAACAATTATTTATCCATCGAATATAAACTGTTCTAAAATATGTCATCCCATTTTATTAGTATTTCTTTCTTTTGTGATAGAACTGTGAGTCAATTAAGGGTTAGGGAGGCTTTATACTTTCCAAAATAACACAGAATTAACCCATTTGATAAAAACCCTATGAAACTGTTCTGGTTTTGTGATACACATCTGCTCATTTTAAAATGTTCATATTCATATTATAACCTATCATAATTCTATTTTAGGAAATTTTGTTAAATAATGTTTCAAGTAGCAGCTTACTAATAATAAGGTTAGCTATCTCATTATATTCTTCAAATTTTCAAAATTAATTGATACACATAGGCAGTGTATTTCATTAAAATGATGGTAACAAATGGGTTAAAGTATGTATGTGTGTGTGTATATATATATATATATATATATAGGAAAATGTTCAGGACCCCGACGGCAGAGTCAAACCGTTTCGACGGCTATTTCTGGACTCCAGAAATAGCCGTTGAAACGGCTTGAGCTCTGCCGTCGGGGTCCTGAACATTTTCCTATTACCCACTACTACCCAAAGTATCGAGTACTCTGGTGCGTTATGGTCCACCTGGTTCCTTACCACCCTTCCTTCGTTATATATATATAACGAAGGAAGTGTGGTAAGAAACCAGATGGACCATAACGCACCAGAGTACTCAATACTTAGGGTAGTAGTGTGGGAAATAGGAAAAAGTATGACTAGAGTCCAGAAATAGCCGTCGAAACGGCTTGAGCTCTGCCGTTGGGGTCATACGTTTTCCTATATATACATATGATAATAATATGGATGAGGTGTTAAATTTTCATTACATTTATTGAGGTGTGACGTGCATTTCGTGATTGATTAGCTCAAGGTTCGATCTGTATCGATCAGGCATCTAATTAAATTAAGCTACCATGAATTTCAATATATATATACATATATGTCTATGTGTGTGTGTGTGTGTATATATATGTGTGTGTGTGTATGCGTATGTGTATATATATATATATATATATATATATATATATATATATATATATATTCGTGTTAGCTTAAATAAATTAAATACACCTATGGTGAATAAAAAAACCTCAATACCTGTCCCAGCCCCAACAAGGAAGAAATGGAGGAGACAAACTTGACAAGCCACAGTGAATGAAAGTAACTCATTTAGATGAGTAGTATCTCAGACTAAAATCTGATACAAGCTAGAAGGAACTCTTCAGTTCAAGCAGACATTCTTTCTAGAATAAGTAACATGTTAAAATCCATAAATTACATTCATGCCATAAAGTAGTGCATAATAGGAAGGGCATTTAGCTATAAAAAGACAAATTACATAGAACTGCAAAGATTGGCAGATTTCTGTTGTGTGTATCAGAGAGCAAAGAATTGAGACAAGAGACAAGTGGATAATTTTATAGTGGAACAGACCCATCCAACCCATGCCAACAAGGAAAGAACGGGCATAAAATAACAAGTAGAAAGATGTGGTGAGTGATATAATATATAGTGTCAGTGATAAATACTTTATATATATATATATATATATATCATCATCATCATCTTCGTTTAACGTCCATTTTCCATATATATATTAATGTATTAAGTACCTTACTTATTCTGGTTACCCCCCAATTGAACCCGGGACATATATATATATATATATAGTAATAATAATAAATTTGAAGACTAAAATCCAAAGAGGGCTCGATAAGGATAAATATATATCAAATATATAAGAACCGTAGAGCAAATATTTATTAAAATAACAGATTAAAGTTTAAGAAAAGAATCGCTGCTTTCACCCTTAACAGGATCTTCTGAAACTAACAAAGTCAATCTGTAAACGCAGAAGTGAATATTTCAAAAAACGTTGCAACCGGAGAAAGACAGGAAGACGATACTTTGGTCTTCCTGTCTTCTTCCGGTTGCAATGTTTTTTTAAATATTCACTTCTGCGCTCAGATTGACTTTGTTAGTTTCAGAAGATCCCGTTAAGGGTGAAAGCAGCGATTCTTTTTTTAAACTTTAATCTGTTATTTAATAAATATATATATATATAAGTTCCAGGTCCAATTGGGGGTAACCACAGTAAGTAAGGTACTCAATACATTAATACATTAGTAGAGTGTATATAACAAATCTAATATAGAAATCCCTTCTACAGGACTAGAACTGTTTCATTCAAGCTCACAATCACAAGTCCAATGCTTTAACCACTAAGCAATATAACTTCATGTTATCACTAGCTCTAATAATAATATCAGTTTATAATACTTTATATACCTAGCAAACCCTCCGATCAATCTTTCTGTCTTCAACCTGTGAATATTCATACAAGGAGTTAGTTATTCTAGTACAAACAGTTCTGATCCTATTAGTTTATGAGATTTCAACTGCGCCTTGTCAACATAGCCTTGACTGCATTCTGTTATTTTGTAATAGCATTAGAATACTAAATATAACTGAAGTCAAATGTTACATGACAGAAGCTCAAATCATAAGAGTATAACCCAACTAACCATCACCAAGAAAGTTAACAGCTCTTAGAAAAGATTTCTAGAATATTTATAACATATGTCACTAAGATAAATTTAATAATAGCAGTAATTTGAAGTGTTTATATATAACCTGTGTTTACTTCAATAAAATAACACAAGATAAAGGCAACGTAAATAAATTAGTTACTAGGTAGAACAAACCATTTAAGGTCATCTTCCTTGCTAAAGCAGGATTTAGTATTTACTCAGATATATTTTGTTTTAACAAAAAAAAAAAAATAATAATAATAATTCAATTCATATAAGTATAGCAATACAAAAAAAAATAAAATAAAATGTTTCAAGCAAGTTACAGAATTATATCAATGTAATTTGTAAAGAAATGTTAGCTGAAAATGTTGAAATTTAATTTTAATTATAAAATATTTATGGAAAGAATCACTGGGATAGATTTTAGGGGCAACACCAACTGGCAAGAGACCCAGAGGTAGACCTCGAGCAAGATGGTTGGATAACATCCATGAGCTTGGCTGGTCACGCTTGGGGATCCAGCCATATCAGTTGGAGATGGTGGCTTCTGACAGGACCCGCAGGAAGGAGTGTTTGAGGACTCTGCCCCCACAACCCTCTCAGGAATAAGTGGATGAGGAAGAAGAAATATGTATGGAACAATATTTTGAACAATCGAGAAATAGTAACAATATATGTCATTCAAGGAAAGAAAATAACTATTGGTATACTTTTCTATATTAAGGGTGTTTCACTAATACAAATTCTATCTCTTATCTAACAACTAGAAAATAATTTTGTTTTGATTTATGTAAACTATTCAGGAAACAAAAGATAAGGGAGATGTTTCATCAAAAAAACTAAAAATATATTAAGTTAAGTGCAAGCTAACATAATTAGTTAAGTGCAAGCTAATATAATTAGTTAAGTGCAAGCTAACATAATTAATGTAGTCAATGAAAAACCGAACCTCCACCCAACCCAACTGACACTCCACCCCATGTCCAACCTAAGCAAACATGGAAAGGTGGACATAAAAATGATGGTGATGATGAATGACGACAATGTTGGTGATGACTCCAGACATATAACATACATTCTGTAAAGTGGTTGTTAGAAAGCAAGCCAAAATACAGGTTCATATCAGCAAGAAACGGCGGTCTCCTGACCAGTTTTGTCTCATAACGTAACGACCCATTTAACTCATGCAAGCGTGGAAAATGAACATAAAACGATGATGATTATGATGATAACGATGATGATGATGATGATTTTCACTTCTTACCTTTTGCAGCCTAACTTTGCAAAGTGTAAGAGAATGGCCTCTAACTACTAAAAAAGGTTTATGACTTTAATATTCAATATTGCTATTCTATCAACTTCCACCTCCTAACTGAATAAAGTTTATATTTGAAGTAGAAGTTACTACATTAATAGTTAGTGTATTCAGACTAAGAGTAAAGTAACTAAGGAAAAGAGCAGAGTTCAAAAAGTTATTTTATGTCCATTGTAGAATTTATGTAAGTACTTAATATGAAGGTGACTAGAAATAACAACCGGAGTGGTGTCACGATAAACATTTATATATCAATAGAATTTTGAGATGACAATTCACTGATCATTATTGAGTAATTAAAGGGCGGTGGATTGGCAGTATCGGTAGAGGTTCGGACGCCATGCTTTCCAACATAGTTACGTCTCTTTACGATTTGAGTTCAAATCCCGCCGAGGTTGACTTTGCCTTTCATCCTTACGGGGTCGATAAAATAAAGTACCAGTAATGCACTGGGTATTTGCTGGCCTTGTGCCTAAAGTAGAAACAATTATTGAGTAATTAAAGTGTTGCCCAGCAACTGCTGGTATTTTTACGGCTGTGCTTCATTCTGTAAACTAATTTAGTATACTTGATATATTAATTGTTTCTACTTTTGGCACAAGGCCAGCAATTAACCCAGTGTATTACTGGTACTTTATTTTATCGACCCCGTAAGGATGAAAGGCAAAGTTAACCTCGGCGGGATTTGAACTCAGTCCGTAAAGGGACGTAACTGTGCTGCAAAGCATGCGCCCGACCCTCTACCGATACTGCCAATTCAATTGATATATTAATGCCAACAAAGAATTACACATTTGAAGGTAATCACAGCTCTGATACTATGGGCATGTGGTTAGAATGTCTCAGGAAAGAATCACTGGACAGATTTTACGGACAAAACCAACCGACAGGAGACCAAGATGACTGGATAACATCCATGAGCTTGACTGGTCTCACTTGGGGATCCAGTCGGATCAATTGGAGATGGCTGCTCCTAACAGGACCTGCTGGAAGGAGTGTTTGAGGACTTTGCTCCCCACGACCCTCTCGGGAATAAGTAGGCAAAGAAGAAGAAGGTTATCAAAGAATTAATAAAGATTTCATAATAAATGAAAGATATGAATGAATGCTTGCTATTTATCAGACTGAGAGCTAGCAAGTGTAGTAAAGTTTTACTGATATGGTCAAACAAGAATTAACTAGCTTTGAAAAGGACACAGTTCAGAGCTAATAATGGGATAAGAACTGTCAACCTTTTAGACTGGAGGTGGTGACTCTTTTTGAGAACATGTGCTCTCATTGTTGGTCATCTTTCAAAAGAAATCCTTCATATTTTATTATATTTGTATTTTACAAATTATTTTATGGCAAATGAGAACAAAAATGTTGAAAAGCATTCTTTAAATGTCTGTTTAGAGTTTATGATGTTCATCACAGTCTATAACAGGAAAATCAGAGATCAAATATTGTTATACTTTGGTAGGGTCATGCTGCCAATAAAACACCCACCCACACACATTTTTTATTAGTTGAATAATTCATCCATTCATTGGTTAGTTTAGTAATTGAATAGTTGTTTAATTATTAATTGTCACGACCCTCTCGAAGTACAATGGTTTCTGATTTAGACTCAAAGTCAACAATTTTCAGGGAGGAGAAAGTTGATTAAATCAACCCCAATGTGTTATTAGCCGTTTCAACACATGATTTCACATCAACAATCTTGCAAAACAAATACAAAAATGAAGTCAGAGATCAAAATAATACATACACTGACATCTTGACCATATGATCATTTGTTTTACTAGCATGTATCTTCTGGGGTGACAGCCGATAAAGGTTGATTTGTTTTTATAAATTACTAACAGAAACTTAAATCTGCAATGTGAAATATTCTGACAAACTACCTATTATCTAGGCATGTCATAGATTTGACATCCTGGCTTTAGAGCAGGGGTCTCAAACATGCAGCCCGTAAATTACATTTCTATTGTCTGTAGTAAAACATCTGTAGTAAAACAGAAAATTTGTCTCTTTACATTTTGTACTAATCCACATATCACATTTGAGTCCTTTAGATTGAGATCCTTGCTTCTGAGCATTACTATAACGACTCAGAGCTATCTGCAACCCTCAATCAAGTCTTGAGTCTCTAGTTTGAAATATACTTACTTTAAAAAATAATCACATGTAACAACAGATAATAAAAAGGAATGACATTGCTTACCTCTTCGAGCAGACGAGTCACAGCCTCAATATCATTGTATGTTCTAGTCATCTGGGTTACACGCTGCGCGCATAAGACTGAAAACATAGAAAAAAATGAGATGAACAATATTATAGTGAAATAGCATTAGGATGTGGAAATATGTTTTGTATTTTATGACACTGCGACAGAAATAATAACAAAACAAAGGCATGGAGATTAGATTACAGAGAAATTTTGACTAAGAACCCTCTATAATATATTCAACAATTTTATCATTTATACTCTTCAAACCAGCAAGTTTGTAGTTATATCTTCAGTACATACTTACCATAGTATGTACACAGGTAAACAGTTACTAAATTGTAGTAAGAAACTTGATACATGCTATCAAATAAACTAACTCAATGAACCGAATAAAACTCCAGGCTGATTGTCACCCTATTCTTGTGACCACCTGCAACACAAACAAAAGTGAATTGTCAGAAACATTAGCGCAATGGATGAAATTGTTCTGGTTCTTCGACTTCTGAGTTCAAATCCAACTAAAGTCTACTTTAACTTTCATCTGATCAGGTACAATAAATAAGATGCCAGTTTAAGATGGTGAACAGTCAGAGTTCTTAGAGCATTGGATAGGATGTCTTGCAGTATTTGTTCTGGCTCTTTGCATTAAGTTCAAATGCCACTGGGGTCTGCTTGAATGGTAGACTTAATCTGTAGCTCAGTTTGCCATCACGACTTGGCTGTTTTAGCAGAGTCCACACCGTAGTTAGCATTTGAGCCAGGTCTTTAGTCTGAGGACACCTTTCTCTGTCCCTATCACTAATCTTCAAAGCTCCTTAAAAAAAGGAGTCATGGGTATTTCCCTTCCTGTTGATTAAATAATAAGACAATATACTAAAAATAACAATATAATCTCTTCAAGTAATATTTAGGACAACATGATATTTCTTTTTAAATTGTGAATCAACATCTTCAGTTAAGAGTTATAACAAACAGATAAGGCTGCTTGAAAGGGTGGGGCAACAGATAATCTTGCTCAATGGGGGGACTGTCAAAATAGTTTCCATGATGTCTAAACTCAGTACAATAAAAAAATTTTAGATGAGGTGATCATATTGGGTGTGGTAATCATTATATAATGGATGTTTGATGATGATGATGATTATTAACACCCATGAAATGATGATAACGATGATGATAATGATTCCGCACCTGTAATCATCTCATTTTTTTGTTTTGTTGTTGCTTTTTTTTTATGCTGAGTTTAGACATGATGGCGTTTCATTATCAAAGATATTCCTTTTGAGACAGTACAATGTCCACTGTCACCCACCAATATCAACACCAGATAGTTAAACCTATAAATACACACACATATATACACAAACACAGTTACATATACTCACAAACCCACATACATACAAATGCACACACACACACATATATATATATATGAAAATGGAATTTAATGTATTTAGGGTGTTTCTGATAGAATACAGTAATAGTGAGGGGGTAGTTTTTTAACTGATTAAAATGTAGAGGGGATAGAAAAGATGTTCACCTGAACAATATCAATATGCAAACCAATCACGCAGCTCCATAATAAAGGACCACAACTAATTAGTTCTCTACTGATAAACTGGGGTTAATTTAGTGCTTTCACCTAAAGTGTACTTCGTATAATGAAATATATGTCCTTGAACATAACTATCATATCTATTAAGAAGTGTGACACACAAACATACATACACAGACACATGCACACACACAGTGAAAGAGAGAAGATAAGGAAATGGGAAAATTATGAAAACTTTCCTGGAAAAAACATTAGTTTGGGAGGTTTTTATTGCTAGCATGACAGGTTCTTATTTAAAATTATGATGCAAGATTCTTAGATAAATATAAACACTTTAAAACAAATAGTTCTATGTCACAGAACCAGGTATGGTTTCAGATGGTTTGATATCAAATCATTTTCATCATCATTTCATTTTACGTCCGCTTTTCCCTGCTTGCAAGGGTGGGACGGGAACTGATTCTGGCTTGATTTCTACAGCTGGATGCCCTTCCTAACACCAACCTCATTTACAGTGAGTGCTGGGTGCTTTTTTTCTGTGGCACTTTCACGACCACTTTGCAGTGGAATGATAGGCACCCCAGTCCTATCATCTCATTTCTACAGCTGAGTAAACTGGAGCAATGTGAAATAAAGTGTCTTGCTCAAGGAAACAACACATCACCCAGTCTGAGAATTGAACTCACAACCTTTAACCACTAAGCCATGTGCCTCCATGAAATGTGGAAATAAATTAAGAGTTCTAATTGGTTTCAATGGGAAGATGCAATAGCCTTGATGACACACTTTAAAAATTAAAAAAACTTTGTTCGTGACACATCAAGCCATGTTTGTGACAAATTTGGGTTTGTTCGTGACACAAAATTAATAAATAAGCAAATAACATATCAAGTCCTCTACCTAATTCTATGCAAAGTTTTCAGAAGTCAGATATATTTCACAGCTAGATAAATGTAAAAATGTATCAAATTTCACTTAATTTCACAACATATCTTGAGATTATCGGTGATACGCCAAAGTGTTGTGACCCAGAGATAGGAAAATGTAATTTGGCAGTATCGGTAGAGAGTCGGACGCCATGCTTTGCAGCAAAGAGTTAGGGCCCTTTACGGTCTGAGTTCAAATCCCACCGAGGTTAATTTTGCCTTTCATCCTTACGGGGTCGATAAAATAAAGTACCAATAATACACTGTGATAATTGCTGGCCTTGTGCCAAAAGTAGAAACAATTATTTTATTTTGTCACATGAACTGAGCTTTGATAAAAGCACTAGAACTTTCCAGGGTGGAAAGGGCTCTAGTGGTTAACACAGAGTGGAAAGGGCTCTGGTAGTTAACATAGGGTAGAAAGGGCTCCAGTAGCTAACACTGGCAACAAAGGGAATCTCTCTCTGATGATGGGGTTGACACTTAAATAAAATTTCTTAATCCTACCATCTAAAAATTCCAGACGCACTGTCCAATAGTTTTTGTCTAAATTTCCACAAATTATCTGCTTTATCACTTCAATTCTGTCAACTGCAGCCAATACTTTAATCACCTCAGAGATCATGAGCCAAAGCTTTTCTCTTTCAAAGATAATTTTATCCTGACAGTTCAATGTCCATTGTAACCCATTAATAATTGTTTCTATTTTAGGCACAAGGCCAGCAATTACCCAGTACATTACTGGTACTTTATTTTATCGACCCCGTAAGGATGAAAGGCAAAGTTAACCTCGGCGGGATTTGAACTCAGATCGTAAAGGGACGTAACTCGATGCTTCAAAGCATGGTGTCCGACTCTCCACCGATACTGCCAATCCACTGCCCATTATAACCCATTAATAATAAATGATACAACCACCTGCTGATACCAGTTATTATAACAAACAAAAATAATTTTTATTCAGTAATATCATCATCATTTTACATCTGCTTTTCCCTGCTTGCAAGGGTGGGACGGGAACTGATTCTGGCTTGATTTCTACAGCTGGATGCCCTTCCTAACACCAACCTCATTTACAGTGAGTGCTGGGTGCTTTTTTACCGTGGGACCTCCACGACCACTTTGCAGTGGAATGATATGGACCCCAGCCTCTATCATATTTCTACAGCTGAGTAAACTGGAGCAATGTGAAATAAAGTGTCTTGCTCAAGGAAACAACACATCACCCGGTGTGAGAATTGAACTCGCAACCTTTCGATTGCAAGGCCAACGCTCTAACCACAAAGCCATGTGCCTCCATATGTATGATAAAAATATTTCTAATTCTGGTTCCTAGCTAAAATACATCTCTTCTAACAATTTTTTTCTTTCTCTATTAGCATGTGGAGGCATGTGGCCTAGTGATAGGGATGTTGTATTTAGGGTGATGATGACATGGGTTCGATTCCTGGACTGGATTATGTGCTGTGTTCTTGAACAAAACACTTCATTTCACATTGCACCAGTATACTCAGCTGAAAATGTTCTAGTTGGCCACTGTAATTCGCCATAATTCTAAAGCAGAGTTTTGGAATAAGCATATCACAAAATATTCTTAAATCTGAAGAGTGGTGGTTGGTAGGGGAAGAAGAGCCATCCAATGCTCCCTCTTGGCAATGGGCCTGCCAATGGTATTGAAAAAGAGAGAATGGGGTAAGTGTCAGAGAATGGAGAGTGTCTGGCAGATCCAATGCAAAACCCATCAACTACATTTAGGGAATTTCCCAAGCATTTGAGAGAATCTATTTTATGAGTGTTCTTATACATCTGCTGCATACAAAGTTTACCTTCTCCATTAGCTTCATTGTCATCTCACTATATTTTTTCGTGTATCCATAATTTACACAGGGTATACTCTATGGTATTCAAATTTATTCCTTTCCTGAATATTCAGCATGGTGGCCATTTTTCTGATAGTGTCAAAGTTTTGTCTTCTTTCCAACTTACTAAGACTTTAGTTTTTACTAAGTGTACTTTAACCCTTAATGTCTTGTACCACATAACACCACGTTAGCTAGAGATTTTTGAAAAGTACAAAACAGTACTGTGACTACATCACATTAAAAATTAGAAGTCTTTACTTAAGTTCACAGAAAATGTTCACAAGAAGTCCATAAGCAAAGGTACAATAAACTTTTGAATTAACAAACTCACCTTTAGACATTTTGTGCTAAACCATTGCAGAATGCTAAGAGTTAAGACCAATATATAATTTTAAAAATGGTATTTTAGATTTTACTCTGCAATTCTCTCTAAATTATCTCCAATTCTTAACCATTTTTATTTTTAACCTGTCCTTCCTTAAGAACATCAAGTTAGAACCATGGAAGGACCTTTATACGAGAGATCACGCAACAAAAAAACTGTCTTTCTTTGGACATGACAGCCAACATACATACTCATGTACATTTCAGCCAATGAATGTGCCTCTCAATGATCACTTGACCTGCTAGAATCAGCAGTCAAATTTCCCTCAAATCACACCATGACATCTTATAAAAGGACATATAGAATAATGTAGTTTGAAGTACATAATGATAAAAAGATGGAATGGTCCGAACTGGATGCTAGAAATAGTAACCAAATCTCTCTCAAATAATACTTATAGATAATGCAGTATTTGATATAGTCTGGTAAAAAAAAAAAAAAAAAAAAAAAAAAAAAAAAAGGCATTGTGACTGCTGGAATGCCTTTGATCAGATATATTTTATCAGGGTCAACCCAAGAATAAACAACAATAATAACAGTGTTTACATTATTCAGAGTAGTGTGTGTGTGCGTGTGCGTGTCCGTGTCCGTGTTCACGTGTGTGCGCGCATGTGTGTGAGTGTGTGCGCATGCGTGTGAGTGTGTGTGTGTGTGCATGAGCAGCTACAGTCTTGAAGGAAAATTATTTTCTTGCCTGAATAAGTTTTTGAAGAAAAACAATTTGCGAAAGAAAAACCAAAAATACAAAAGAAATTCACGGTAAGCATATATCAACCATCGGTAGTTGAATTTAACAGTCTACCAATTATACTTATTACCTTTTCTGTCTGAATGTCAAGACTAAGGTAGTAGTATAGTCTGTCCTACTGACCTGTTGCACTCTATCAACATACGAAGTTGGCACATTGTAAATAGTTGAGCAGAAAAACTACTATGGGAGCAACAAAATTAGTTAGATTCTGTTGAACCAAAAAAAAACAATAAGAACTGTATCTTTCCCAAATAAGTTTAAAAGAAATATTTACTTTCTGTTAAAAATTCATTTCCTGTTTGTAAATCTGACAAATTCCTTAACCCTTTACCATTTACATTACTCTATATATATATACTAACCCATGCTAGCATGAAAGATAGACGTTAGACGATGATGATGATACTATTATATTTTCACGGTAAACACTTTACCTCACATAATTATCTCACAAAATATTGAATCTATGAGATTTTGATATTTATTTTGAAAACAATACCTTAACATCAGCATGAGCAGCCAATTACATCTGGTTTGAAGAGAAGGAGGTGAGAGAATTCTGGCCAGATACAGCCAGTTTAAATGCTAAACGGTTAAAAGCAACACCACATTTCAGTTGGTGTAAATAATTTCTTTCTTAACCCTTCATCATTTAAACCGGCCATATCCTGCCAGAATTCCATCACCTCTATCTGTTCAAACCAGCTGTAACTGGCCACTCATATTAATGTTAAGGTACTGTTCTCAAAATAAATAATATCAAAATCTCTGAGATTCGATATTATAATAGTATAAAATTATAATAGTATATATAGAGTAATGTAAATGCAAAAAGGTTAGACAATTTTTTTTTTTTTTTTTTTTTTGTAAGACTTAGACAAAACAATAACTTTAGCTCTATAAATATTTACTTTATTGATCTCAGAGAAATTGAAGTTAATGTTAACCTTGATGGTATTTGAACAAGAAATATGTAGCACCAGATTAGATAACTATAAAACTAGAATAAATCTTTCATATCTGGACCAGTTTCACTATCATCATCACCATACATTGCTAAAAATATTGGTCCTTTAAACCTTTTGAGAAGCTTCTACAAAGAAAATATAACCATGTTGGCAAGATTCAAGAATAAGGTTGATATTATTTAACATTCTGTTTAACCCTTTAGTGTTCAAACCGACCAAAACCGGCCAGAATTCTCTAGCTCTTTCTGTTGAAACTGGCTGTAACTGGTCGCTCAAACTGATGTTAAGGTATTGTTCTCAAAATAAATACTTTCAAAATCTCAGATTCGATATTGTATGAGATAATTATGTGAGATAAAGCATTTACCATGAAAATATAATAGTATATATAAAATAATCATCATCATCATCATCATTTTACGCCCGCTTTTCCTACTTGCAAGGGTGGGACGGGTCTTATTCAACACAGCATCTCTCCACTTGTTACGGTCCTTCGTCATCTCCACCGTGAGCTTCAGCGATCTGAGGTCTGTTCTCACCACCTCCGCCCATGTTTTTCGTGATCTAACTCTACCACGTCTTCCTTCAACTGGCATTTCCTGGCACTTCTTCACCCATCGGTCATCCTCCATGCACATCACATGTCCATACCACCTCAGTCTCCTCTCTCGCACACTACATTCTATCCCTCTCAGACACAGTTTCTCTCTCAACACATTCATGCTGGGTCGTTCACGCACATTGACATTGCACATCCAACGGAGCATGCTTGCCTCATTTCTCTCCAGCCAGCGCATATCCTCTGCAGTTGCTGCCCATGTCTCACTACCATGCAGCATCACGCTCCTCACACAGGCATCATATAACTGGCCTTTCGTACGCAGGGAGAAACCCTTCTTCATTAACAGAGGAAGCAGCTCCCTAAACTTCTTCCAACCCGTCCTTATTCTAGATACTATGGCCTCGGAAACACTCCCCTCCCATGCTAACCTGATCTCCTAGGTACTGGAAGCTATCCACCACTTCTATAGCACCCGCCTGCATTTGAAAAATGTGTCTATCAATGCGACTTCTACTGTCTAATTTCCCTGTACATCTACTGTATATGTATTTCTCCCTACCTGTTAGTTTGCCTGCTATCCCGCTACATCTCTTGTGTACTCAGAATCTGCATTGTGTGCATTTTATAGAATTTATGCCAGTTCCTTTTCTGCATATTGAACATGGCCATTTCCCTGATGGAATCAGAATTTTGTCCTCTTTTCTACTCATCAACACTTTTGTCTTAGCTAGGTTCACTCTCAGTCCTCTTGCTTCCAACTGCTGTTTCCATAGCCAGAATTTATTCTCTAGCTCCTCTACTGATTCTGCTATAAGAACCAGATCGTCAGCATAGAGAAGTTCCCATGGACAGCCAGTCTTAAACTCCTCTATTATGGCTTGGAGGACTATAATGAACAAGAGCGGACTGAGGACTGAACCTTGATGTACTCCTACTTGTACCTGGAATTCCCCACTAAACTCCATTCCTACTCTGACTTTACTGACAGTGCCTCTGTACAAAGTTTGCACTGTCCTCACAAGCCATTCCTCAACACCTAGTTTCCTTAGGGACCACCAGATGACAGATCGGGGTACCCTATCAAAGGCCTTCTCTAGGTCAACAGAGGCTAAGTATAGTGGGTTATTTTTCTCTAAGAACCTCTCTTGTAATTGTCTCACCAAGAAGAGGGCATCTGTTGTACTCTTCCCAGGCACAAAACCAAACTGCATCTCATCTAGTTTGACCCTTTCTCTAATTAGTTGTGCTAATATCCTTTCTGCCACTTTCATGACCTGATCCATCAGTTTTATACCCCTATAATTGCTCCTCTCCAGAGCATCCCCTTTACCTTTGTAGCAATTTATGAGAATACTGCTGCACTAGTCTTTGGGTATGACACCACCATATATAGCCTGATTGATGATGCGTGCAACCAGTTTAGTGCCTACGTCCCCTGATGCCTTCAGCATCTCAGCAACTATCCCCAATGGTCCAGCAGCCTTACCATTTTTCATTTCCTTAATCGCCTCTTGGACCCTATATTCGTCAATCTCAATAGCTGGTCTGTCTGTCGGATCTACTGAGGGTAATTTCTCTCTCTCCCATTCGTTCTCCACATTCATCAGTCTCTCATAATGACATTTCCAGCCCTCCTTTTTCTGATCATTTGTGACACTAAGTACACCGGCAATATAATGTGAATGCTAAAGGATTAAAACATCTGAATCTTAAGACAAAGATGTATTTATATTCTTGAAGAAATTGTTTGTTTTTTTTTCTTTCTAGAACAAAAATGCCATGCTGAAAATCAGCCAAGATATGTTAACTTTTAATTTCTGTTAGAAAAAAAAAAAATTTCTTCAAGAATATAAATACATCTCTTTGTCTTCAGATTCAGATGTTTTAACTGTATTCTTGTTGTATTTTGCCAACATGGTTATATTTTCTTTGTAGAAGCATCTCAAACAGTTTAAAGGAAGGACCAATATTTTTAGCAATGTACAATATAGCAAATGTCTAAATATTATTATGGTGTGGATTGGCAGTATCAGTAGGGGTTCGGACGCCATGTTTTGACGCATAAAGTTACATCCTTGCCATTCTGAGTTCAAATCCCGCCAAGGTTAACTTTGCCTTTCATCCTTACAGGGTCGATAAAATAAAGTACCAGTAATGCACTGGGTAATTGCTGGCCTTGTGCCAAAAGTAGAAACAATTATTATGGTGAACTTTTACTCACTCATTCACCCAGAGAGTCGCCTAACCCATTTGATACCAACTTGCCCCTTTTAAAATGCTTATATTTATCTAAAACCTTCCACCATAATTTTATCCAAGAACATGAGTCACGCTATATTCCAAACACCAGCATTAATAATGGTTTCTGATTTAGGCACAAAGCCAACAATTTTGTAAGAGGGGAAAGTCGATTAAATTGACCCCAGTGCATTACTGGTGCTTTATTTTATTAACCCTGTAGGGATGAAAGGCAAAGCTAACCTCAGCGGGATTTTAACTCAGAAATTAAGGGATGTAACTATGCTGCAAAGCATGTCTGATGCTCTACTGAAACTGGAATCCACCAGCAATGTTACTTATATTACAAAATCCATCAAATTACTTGAAAATAAAAGGCAGTGTTTTTCATGAGAAATATGGCAGTGAATCCATCATCACACTATGATTATTGGGGATATAGATAGGAACTCTGATTTACGGGAAGGGGAAAGTTGATTAAATTTACCCCACTGTGTTGCTGGTACTTTATTTCAGCAACACTGTAAGGACGAAAGGAAAAGGTAACCCCAGCAGGATTTGATTAGGTGATACAAATATAAACAAAGATTATCAATAACTATGTTAACCCTTTAGCTTTTACATAACTCTATATTTACTATTATATTTTCATGGTAAATTCTTTACCTCACATATCAAATGTATGAGATTTTTATGTTACTTATTTTGAGAACAATACTTCAACATCAGTATGAGTGGCCAGTTACAGCCAGTTTGAACAGAAAGAGCTGAGAGAATTCTGGCTGGATACAGCCAGTTTAAATGCTAAAAGGTTAAGCTACAAATATACTACTTTAATACATACCTTTCCTGAGAGTTATACTGGTATATTAAAACACAATTACATTGTCTACTAATCAAGAGATATTGAGAGACATGGTAAATAAATCACCAACCTTTTGTTATTTTGGGCTGCTGTTCCATCCTACACCGCATTAATAACTTTGATATACGATAGCGTATAGCATCAAGACGGTCTAAATATGTCAGTTTGGAGAAACCTTCTGGATTATGAGGAATTGTAAAATTTGCTGGAATGTTTTCATATTCAATCACAGACATTGCTGTTTTAATTATTTCACTGTGTTCTCATTTGTTAAATGTGTTGAGCTTGTAGCACCAACTTGAAATGACTTTAAAAACAAACCATTTCCGCCACAACAAATAAAACATGTAGTTAGGTGGAAAATATATATTGTTATCATGAAAGATACTACATACTAAAATATTAAAAATTATCTACAAAACAACCTTCCCTTTTAAGTAAATTGGAACAGCTATTTAAAGTCAATGTTATCTTTTAATTTATGTAAACTCATTCAGATAATACTGACATAGTCGACATTGCACTCAAGAACAACAAAGCTTATTGATAAAGACAACCAATTAAAAAGTTGCTCTAAGGTAAAATATTTCATGAGGTCAACAGTTCAAAGTCAAACAAAGATTTTGGGAGATGTATTCCATCTTCCATAAAAATACTACCAGGATGATACAAAAGAGTTTGGTCAATCTTCAGTATAATCATCATCCTGATCATGTTCCTGCAACTGGAGCAGCCAGTTGTTGGGGTGCCAGTATAGATGCTTTTGTAGTCAGCCAACACCACTGGTTTCTAGTCTCTGTCATGCACAGAAGGGTTTTAATGTTGTGATCATGATCAGCCCAGTCATTGATGTTGCCAGACCAGCATTTTCTTTGCTTCTTCTTCACTCTCCCTCGACTGTGCCCTTGGGGTGGTTTTAGACAAGGAGTTGTGGCAGGATAAATGGCCAAATCAGGCAAGCCTCTGTCTTTTCACCATTGAGGTGTTCAAGTAGAGAGAATACCTTGATGTCCAGCAGCAGCATCCTTAGGGATGGAAGGGTACATTGGTTCTCATCTGACTCACTTTTGGCTCTGAAATTTTTGTCAGCTACAACCTGGAAACTACTATTGCTGGCAGGCTAAACTTAGTGAGGGACTTGAAGAGATGGGCACTGCCTAGCATTCTAAGGCCCACTGAAATGCCATAATAGATAGTCATATCTTCAATATCGATATTATTAACTGCCCAAAACTACCCTTGGTTCTATGATACCAAGCTGTTTATTTTAAGGTGTTTATATTTGTACTAAAATCTTCCATCATAATTTTATGTAAAAACTTTCGTTAAGTTATGTTCCAAGCACCAGCTTAATAATAAAATGAAAAAATCAGTTATCTTACTAAATCCTTTCAAATTCTTAATTATTTGAGCATCATAGGCAATGTCTTTCATGAGGAATATGGTAATAAAAAAACAGTTAATGAATCTATTGGTCAAAGGTTGGAACAAAATAGCAATTCAAGTCAGTAACCACAATTTCTTAAAAATGAGCTGAATACACTGTTTTTTTCACAAGGATGGTTCATTATGATGCATGACTACAACCAAATGCCATATTAACACTAACACCATACCTAACACTAATACCATAATGGTCAAATGGATCAGTTAGCTGGGAAGAAGAAGGAATTTCTTATTTCTTTCTGATTACCGATGCTAGGCAAGACACTGAGCAGTTGTTAACTGACTTTTCTTAGAGTACACCAAGGGAGGGAACTACTTGGTATGATAGAACGTAGAACTAAATGGCATAAAAATACCAAAATCAATTCCTCTTTCATGAGAAGAAATAACTGAATGAATGAATGCTAAACACCTAGTTACAACAAAATCAGAATGGTATTTATTTCTAGCCACACTGATTAAGATAAGTGGAATAATCTGGTCTACTGATATAGTACAAGTTGAACAATTTCAGCTTCTAACATTTAGATTGGTAATTCAGTGCCTTAACCTTTTATGAAAGTAATTTTTATGAGAGAATATTTCACCACTAAGTCACTACTTATGGAAGTATGTGGCTTAGTGGTGAGGGTATTCTTCTCATAATTGTAAAGTCAGCAGTTCAATTCTTGCCCATGCATTGCGTTCTTCTTGAGCAAGATACTTTATTTTATGTTGCTCCTGTCCACTCAGCTGGCAAAAATGAGTTATACCTGTAATTCAAAGGGCCAGCCTTTGTTGGAACTGACAGAGGTCCAACATCTATCCCAGGCATTCCTATTGATACAATTGAGAGGGGGGAGTGAGAAAGTTGGGGGGGGGGGAGAAGAGAAGAGAGAGATAAGATAAAGAGCATGAGAAAGAGATAAATGAAAGATATATATATATATATGTATATATATATATATATATATATATATATATCATCATCACCGTTTTACGTCTGTTCTTCCACGCTAGCATGGGTTAGACGGGTTGTGTTGTTGTGCCCGGTCAGCTGACCTTGTCTTGCTCATACGGGAATTGATTCTGGCTTGATTTCTACAGCTGGATGCCCTTCCTAACATCAACCTCATTTATAGTGAGTGGTGGGTGCTTTTTTACCGTGGCGCCTACACGTCCACTTTACAGTGTGGGCTGGGTGCTTTTTTGCTGTGGCACCTTCACGACCACTTTGCAGTGGAATGATAGGGATCCCTAGTCCTATCACCTCATTTCTACAGCTGAGTAAACTGGAGCAATGTGAAATAAAGTGTCTTGCTCAAGGAAACAACACATCACCCGGTCTGAGAATTGAACTCAACCTTTCGATTGCAAGCCCAATGCTCTAACCACTAAGCCATGCACCTTCACACATATATATATATACACATATATATCTATATATATATATATATAACGAAGGAAATGTGGTACGGAACCAGATGGACCATAATGCACCAAAGTACTCAATACTCCAGAATTAGCCGTCGAAACAGCTTGAGCTCAGCCGTCGGGGTCCTACTCATTCCTATATATATATATATATATATATATATATATATATATATATATATATATATATATATATATATAAAGGAGAGAAAGAGAGTTATATCTATTTTTTGTTTGTTTGTTTTTTTAATATCAGTACTATTAGAGAAAAGAAACGCTGAGGAATTTTCTGAAGACTGAATTTATTAATCTGAGAAGTTGCAGCAACATAACCTCAGGGAGAAATCCTGTAGATTGTTTATAAAATAAACGGAAATACTTCAATAGATAACTTATCAATCTAGAACAGAATGAATTGTATATTATAGTTTGACTTGAGATAATGGGAGAGGTCAGCAATATACACCATCATCATCGTTTTTATGTTGGCATGGGTTAGACGGGACTTTTTCGGGTAATGTTTTACAGCTGGATGCACTTCTTGACACCAACACTTTTTCTTTGTTTGCAACCTCGAAAGGATGCTAGGCAAAGTTGACCTCAGTAGGGTCTGAACACAGAACACAGGAAGCCAGAAAAAATACCAAGGCATTATTAATTTGACTTAGGGCGGTGGATTGGCAGTATCGGTAGAGAGTCGGACACCATGCTTTCCAGCATAGTTACGTCCCTTTACGATCTGAGTTCAAATCCCGCCGAGGTTGACTTTGTCTTTCATCCTTACGGGGTCGATAAAATAAAGTACCAGTAATGCACTGGGTAATTGCTGGCCTTGTGCCTAAAGTAGAAGCAATTATTAATTTGACTTAATAACATCTCTGTCAAATCTGTACCTTGAAAGGATAAGAAGAAATCTTATATTTAATGTATCTTTGTCTTATATTATGTAAAGATTTAGAACAAATTCTGCAAAGCCTGTTGTCCGATGCTCTACCGATTGTGCCAACCTGTACTTATGTTCTGAGTTCAAATCTTACTGAAGTTCAGCTTTACCTTTCATCTTTCTACAGTTGGTAAAATAAAGTACCAGGAATGCACTGTGGTCTTTAATCGACTTTCGCCTCCCCTTCAAATTGCTGCAGAAACAATTATTATTATTATTGTTAATGAAGATGATCTAATTAGTGATGGTCCATTAAATACCTCCTAATTTATCCAACTGAAAGTCACAAGTGGTTTAATAGCATTACAGCTCCTACAAAAACAAACCAAATTTAATCACAACCACAACAAATTATAGGTGTGGTTACATTTACTTAGCATTCTAGAAATTTATCACTAAGATAACTTATTCTTCATTGCCTTTACTTTAGTGTAAAGAAAAAAACAGCCTTTAAATGATGATGATGATGATGATATATATATATATATATACGATTGACAAGATTCCAGACTTCATTCGCTTAATGAGTGTGGTAGAGCTCGTTAAATCGGAGCGAAGAAACAATGTTTCCATTGGTCTTTCCAATTGCTAATACTATCTCTGCAAATCCAGACAGAAGGAGCAACATGAAATAATGTGTCTTGCTCAAAGACAAAACGCATTATCCGGTCCAGGAATCGAAATCATAACCTCACAATTACGAATTCACTAACCACTCAGCCTGCGCCTTCACAAATATATATAATTATATATATTATGGATTGGAATGAAACAGTGGCAGGTTTTCTGCAGCCAGATGCCCTTCCTGATGCTAATCTATACCATATACGTTTTTACTTTTTTTTTTTTTTTTTAAAGTATGGCAAATGGTGTTAAACACT
Organism: Eledone cirrhosa; assembly: GCA_964016885.1. Lineage (NCBI taxonomy): Eukaryota > Metazoa > Mollusca > Cephalopoda > Octopoda > Eledonidae > Eledone > Eledone cirrhosa. The sequence goes on along the minus strand of OZ024753.1, from coordinate 30,362,166 downwards.
CATTGAACTGCAATGCTGCAGGACATATTGGTTATGGTGGACAATGTCACCACTTGCTTTTTATAAAGTGTTGATATGACATTTCTAGCAACTGGCACAAACACAGACACACACATACACCACTACATTCAGATATTATTGACAACAAAAGGTTTCTCTCTACGAATGAAAGGTCATTTGTATGGTACCTGTGTGTCATGTGCAATGTTGCATGATAGTGAGACATGGACTGTGAATGCTGAGGATATGCAAAGGCTAGGTAGAAATGAAGTATGTACCAATGGATGTATAGTGTTAATGTGTGTGAATGGCAAAGCATGGATGAGCTGACAAAGCTATAAGAGGATTCAGATGTAGTATGCAGAGAGAGAAGACTGTACTGGTATGGACATGTGATGCATATGGATTAAGATTATTGGGTGACGAATGTGCTGCTTGTAAAATGAACATGTAAATAGCTGAGTATTTCAGAGACATGCATAACCTTAACCCTTTAGCATTTAAACCTGCCGTATCTGGCCAAAATTTTCTCACCTCTTTCTTTTCAAACTGGCCATAACCAGCTGCTCACACTTATGTTAAGGTATAGTTCTCGAAATAAATATCAAAATCTCGTAGATTTGATATTATGTGAGATAAAGCCTTTACCATGAAAATACAATAGTAAATATAGAGTAATGTAAATGCTAAAGGGTTAACACAATTCTCAGAAACTCATGATGGTAAAACAAACTTAGCCAATTCATTATACCTGTGGTGGTATTACACTAAAAAAATCCTGGTTTTACAATGTTGAGCTGTGTTGATTGATTCTAGAAGCAATGTCACACAACCTTATTTTGGCACAGCTGACACTATATAGTGATATCTCATTAACACTTATTATTTAACTCCAGCTCAACCTTGATCGAGAGTAAACATATATATGAGGAAAGGTAGTCTAGTTATAACCATTCTGTGTGTTTTACAGGCAATTTGTTCAAGGACCATGAGCCCTTCCTCTTTTTAAGCTGGTAATGTGTGATCTGAAGGAGATTTAGCTCCCATTTCTACTAAGTTGAGTGACAGCTTAGAAGCTCCCACATTTGTTAGTCGTCAATATTGTAAACTTATTAAAATCATTTTATACAATGTAATATAATAGAAGGCATGTGGCCTGGTGGTAAGTGCGTTGGACTTACGATCATAATATTGGAGGTTCAATTCCTGGGCTGAGTTGCAAGTTGTGTTCTTGAGCAAAACACTTCATTTCACATTGCTCCAGTATACTTAGGTGAAAATGAGTACCAGCAATAGCTGGAGGTTCAACTCTGATGGACTGGTGACCTGTCCAGGAAGGAGTCTTGTATTCTCAGTTGCTTCATGCCATGAAATCCGGATAAGCACTGGCTTAACACGCTGCTTACGGAGCATGAGGCATGCATGCAATATAATATGAAAAACTCACTGCTTTTCCTACTGCATATTTCTTACAACACAGAATTCTTTCATTATCAACAAAATATGATATACTTATTAGCATTTTTCAAGAGACGCGTTTGGGATTTAATTTCTATTTTAAATTTATTCATAACATATTTTAGTCTTCATTTAATTTGTAAGTAAATGTATATACTTTCAGACTAGACTCTAATGCAGGTCACATTTACATTTTATAAAGAGTTAACAATTGATGTAGGTTAAGATAACTTTTAGGAGAATGTTTAGATTTAGGTGAGTGTGGTTATCTTGAAAGATTACCAGAGACTGTAAGGCCCAAACACTTGAAGTGAGTTATGTATTGTTCACTATAAACAATGTACCTTGTGTATTCCAGTATTTAGACTAGATATACCATATCCCTCTATGATATATCACAGTATTAAGACTAGATATACTATATCTTTCCATGGCATAAGAGAGTTATATCACAGTATTTAGACTAGGTATACTACATATCTCTCTAATATATCACAATATTTAGACTAGATATACGATATCCCTCTATGACATAAGAGAGTTATATTACAGTATTTAAACTAGATATACCATATCCCTCTATGGTATAAGAGTTATATCACAATATTTTGACTAGATACAACCAGCTGGTCTGAGTGTGATCTACCCACAATAACTGGCAATGTAAAAACTGCTACAACTCTGGGAAACTAAACCAGAACAACCTGCCACCCTCTACACACCATCATAAACTGCGAGCAGGGTACAAATTGTTGTCCTTAAATGCTCGCAGTTTATGCAACAAGATACATCTGTTCGAATCCTACGTCAGAAGCATCGACCCTGACTTCATCACAGTCACGGAAACATGGGCACATTCCTTACTCTGTGATGGGGTTTTCACCATTACTGGGTACAACCTTTTCCGCAAGGACCGCATTAACCGCCGTGGTGGTGGTGTGATGGTCTACGTTCGTTCAAACTTTTCGGTAATTCCTTGCGTTGATTTGAACGAATCACAGGAAGAAGTTTTTTTCTGTGACATACGTATGACCATGTCAACACTTCTGCTTGGTGTTGTTTATCGCCCCCCCAAACTACCATCAGGACACACAGCTTTGCGATATCCTCAGAGTTGCTGCCAAGAAAACAGCCACTTATGTGTTTATTGCAGGTGACTTCAATCATCCTGAGATCGATTGGGAAACCTTTCTTTGGCCACAGGGTGCAAACGATTTCCTTGAACTAGTGCTGGACTCAAACTGGTCACAAGTAGTCACCTCTCCAACAAGAGGTGACAACACTTTGGACCTGATCTTCACCACTACTCCTGAAGTGGTTATCAGTTGTACTACTGAGGAACCTCTAGGCGACTCTGATCATGCTATGATCATTGCCAATCTGGCACTTGAGGGCAGCAACAAAAACCAGAGCCATCTTCAATCTGCTTGCTTTGATTGGAAGAGGGCGGATTGGAACTTGTACTGCACTGAGCTACAGCGCCCAAACTGGCATGAGATGTATAACTCTGGAGATGTGAACTCTATACTCCAGAGCATCCTGGACTCAATATGGATAGCGTGTGCAGCATCAGTGCCACGGAAGCGGAAAAATAACCACCCCAAAAGTGCAATCTGGGAAACTTCAGCAGTCCGACTTGCCAGGAAAGAACGTCGGAACGCTGAACGGGAATATAAACTGCATAGATCAGATGCCAACAGAAAAAAGCGGAATAAATCTTCTAACCATCTCAAGCAAGTGACAAAGAAGGCAGTGCTTGAATTTGAACAGTGCATCGCAACCAATCCTGACAGTAAGGTGTTCTGGAAATATGTTCATTCAAAGCAGAGACCTCACTCTCCAGTTGGTCCTCTTCGCAATCCCCACACAAGCCAGATCACTGACGATCCCAAGGAATGCGCAGAACTCATTGCTGAGTGCTATGCAAGTATTTTTACTGTTGAAAACCAGAATGTACCATCTCCACCATCTCTAACATCAAATTCCATAACAACTATGAAATTTACACCTGCAATGTTGCGACGTCACCTTAAGAATAAGCGCAACTATGCCTCCCCTGGTCTTGATGGTGACATACCTGCTTCTCAAACGTGGCGGGGATTTCCTTTTGCGCCAGCTTTCTTTTTTCTTTCAATACTGTCTCAGCAATGGTGCTACTCCGGAGCAGTGGAAAACTGCCAGTGTCATTCCCCTGTTCAAAAAGGGCAACCGCATGTCACCTGTCAACTATCGTCCAGTCAGTCTTACTAGCTGTATGGCCAAACTGATGGAATCCTGTGTCAGAGAAACACTTTGGAACTTCTGGAGCTCTCACAGCCTCATCCGGCCCTCACAGTTTGGATTTATCCCTAACTCCAGCTGCTGTGATCAGCTTATCGAGTTCCTTGAGGACATCACCCGGATCACTGACAGCGGCTCATGGGTGGATGTTGTTTACCTTGACTTTGCTAAGGCTTTTAATTCTGTGCCACACAAAAGACTTATGGCAAAACTCTCTGCAATGGGTGTGAGGGATGATCTTTTCGACTGGCTGAAATCCTTCATTCTCAGCCGAAAGGAAGTAGTCACGGTTCTAGGACAGCATTCTTCACCATATGAGATGTCATCTGGTGTACCACAGGGATCTGTTCTTGGTCCCCTTTTGTTTGTGGCATATATTAATGACATAGATGCCAACTTACAGAATGCCACGGTACTAAAATATGCAGATGACATCAAGCTGTACCTTGAAATCAAAAGGACTGATCCTGAAATTTACAACTCTTTCCTACAATCAGACCTGGACACAATGCAGCAATGGATCACAGACTGGCAACTGAAGCTGGCTGTGGACAAGTGTACCACCATGCATTTTGGAAGGAAAAATCCAGCGTCCACATACTCCCTCCACAACACTGACATCAAAAAGTCCTCTTGTGAACGTGACCTGGGCATTACTGTCAGCAACGATTTGCGTTGGACAAAGCATGTCTCTAAGATTGTCAAGAAGGCCGAGGGTGTCTTGGCATCACTCAGCAAGACCTTTGTTAGCCGCTCTCCAGCCATCTATTTAAAACTGTATACAGCTATGGTGCGACCACACTTGGAATTCGCATCATCAGTCTGGAACCCCTATCTTGCTCGGAACATTGACCTCCTGGAAACTGTTCAGAGACGTGCAACCAAGCGCATACCCTCCATCAGACACCTACCATACTCTGAACGCCTTGCTTCCCTGGGCATGGATTCATTGAAGCTCCGACGTCTGGCAATGGACTTGGTGAATACCCACAAAGTTTTTAACCATCTCGCCAACTGCAACCCTGAGCGCCTCTTTGATCTCCATGTGTCTAACACACGTGGACATGCCTACAAGATAAGAAAACAGCACAGCTCCCATGACTTTCGCAGACATTTTTTCACGCTCAGAGTTGCTGAAGCATGGAACAAACTGCCTGCGTCAATTGTTAGCTGCCGAGACACTGCATCCTTTAAGACACTCATGCTTCCCGAAATACGCCAAAACTACACCTGATGTGCCCCTTCCATACACATGCACACATGTGTGCACTGTTCATTTTACTGATGTTTGTGCATTGCCCTATGTACTGTACATGCACTTTTTTGATGGGTTGTGGTGCACCTGGGCACTGTGCACAATATTTCATTATTGTTATTGTTATTATATCATGACTCATACACTGTTTATTTTCCTGACATTTGTACATTATTCTATGTACTATACATGCACCTTTGATGAGTTGTAGTGCACCTGAGCACTGTACACAATAATTTCATTATTATTATTATATCTCCATGGCATAAGAAACAACTAAAAGGCATTGGTATCCAGCCATAAAACACTGCTTTAACTCCCATCCAACCCTTGCCAACATGGAAAAGTGGACATAAAAACGATTAAGTGTCGATGATGTTGAATGAAATTAAAAATCATATTTAGATCTGTCCAAAGGAATATATACCATTATATATACACATACATAAAATATCTTCTCCATCTCAACCTTTTTGTTTTATCAATTTCATCATCAATGTTTTATCAATTGCTTTCCAAACTTGAGTTTGAAAAGTCTACCATATATAGCAACTCATCTCAATGTTTTGTTATGTCATCTTTGATGCCCAACATCTACAATTGATCTTTTGACCACCCTCTACCTTGTTAATCCTTTCATTACGATATTTCTAATGAAAGACACTGCTTATGATTTTCAAATAAAGTCTCCAACTTTAATTTACTACATATTTACACAATGATCTGTCTATTAGTAGCAATACTATAGACATTTGAATTAACAAACCTGATTTTAGATATTTTCTGCTAAATTACTTTCTATCTGACCGTCTTCATCACTATAGAGGCCAGAGAATATTAGATTATATATGAGATGTTTAACCCTTTAATGTTCAAACCGGCCAAAACTGGCCAGAATTCTCTACCTCTTTCTGTTGAAACTAACTGTAACTGGTCACTCAAACTGATGATAAGGTATTGTTCTCAAAATAAATACTTTCAAAATCTCTTAGATTCGATGTTATGTGAGATAATTATGTGAGGTAAAGCCTTTACCATGAAAATATAATAGTATATATAGAGTAATGTGAATGCTAAAGGGTTAAAGTTCAAGAGAAGAATCCACATGTAGATTTATGCTTGCCCTAATATATCAACATAGGATGAGAAATGTTCTGCTTAATCAGTCTGATGTTAAGAGTTAATTTATCTTCTAAATAAATAATAGATGACATTGATAAAATGGATCAAGCTTCATTATTTGAATATCATTTGGTTTTTAATGAGCAGAATTGATTAGAACTGAATTGATTAAAGCTACTGAGCAACGACAAATAACACTTCGTTGTCATGGTGGTTGGCAGAGCCACAGCAAATATATTCATACAAATGGAGGACATATGCAGAATGAAATAATGGTTATTGTACAGCCCTACGTACACTCCAATCAAGCAGATCAAGAACATTTTAACTAAGACTATCTTGTTTCTTTTTTTTGGAGGACTCAGTCTCTGCCAACAACCTTGTGAAATTTAGTAAATGCAACAGTTAATATTGTAGTTGTTGTTTAGCCACAGGTCAGACATTTCAAGCAGTTCTATGATCAAAAAATATTCTGGCTGTGACAACATTGTCTCTACAGGGTATTTAACCCTTTACCATTTACATTACTCTATATTTATTATTGTATTTTCATAGTAAAGGCTTTGCTTCACATAATATTGAATCTACAAGATTTAGATATTATTTATTTTGAAAACAATACCTTAATATCAGTATGAGTAGCCAGTTACAGCTGGTTTGAACAGAAATGGGGGACAGAGTTCTGGCCAGATACAGCCAATTAAATGTTTAAGAGTTAATACTGCAGAAATTTTTTTTTTTCAATGGGATAACTTGAGGATTTGGTTAATTCTAGCAGGTTGAATGACCACAAAGAAACTCTTTTGTTAGCTCATAAAAGTCATGGTTCTTAAATTCTTAACATACAGAAATGATTAGCAGAAAAGTTCTAAAAATGGGGTACATTAATTCAAATGTTTATAGTATCTAACATTTTTAATGTGATGCTGCTTTGTTCTTTTTCAAGAATGTCTCACTAATGTGGTTTCATGCAGAACAGAACATTAAGAAGTTAAGGGAGGTGACTGGTGTAAGTCTAACAGATAATCTGAAGAATTCAGACAATATTAAATGATTAAGAATTACAAGCATTATGTTATTGGAAATGCAACAAAGATTTGTAAAATGTTAGGTATGGTAGAAATAGTTGGCAAGATTTGGATGAAGGAGAATAAAAAGCAGCGAGAAAGTAGAACCAACTACAAAAAAAAAAAAAAAAAAAAAAAAGCTAAACTTCTTGATAATAGTGATGGTAGTGGTGGTGATGTTGACAATGATGGTGGTATAAATATCAAGAAAATAACATTTAAAAAAGTATATAAGACGAAGACAAACAATATTTCTGTAATGTTTAAAAACCAAGACAAGATACAAGAATAGGTACAGCATGTAAAGTGGTTGGTATTAAGTAAGGCATCCAGCCATAGAAACCATGCCAAATATGGAACATGTGAACAAAATGAGGTCTCTCGGATGAGCCTAGTCTGAGACCAAAACAACAAGTCCATCCCATGCCCGCATGTAGAATGATGGTGACCATTTTTCCATGCTAGCATGGGTTAGATGAGTTATCCTGTTATGAGCAATGCTAGATCAGGTGGCCATGTCATACTCATATAGAACTGATTTGGGCTTGGTTTCTACAGCTGGATGCCCTTCCTAGCGCCAACCGCATTTACAGTGTGTGCTTGGTGCTTTTTGTTGTGACACTTTACAGTATTTATATTTGTAAATCCTGATGTACTCGATATAATAAATATACAGTACCTAGTAGTGTTATTTTCTGTATGCTGTATATATATGTAAGTCCTGGGGTGCTCTATGTAATATGTATACAGTACCTAATAGTGTATGTTGTATATATATATTATAATATTAACCAGAGAAAGTTTCTGTCATGTAATTCCCATAATTATATATATATATATATATATATATATATATATATATATATTATTTCGTTTCTGAATTTGGCAACATGACCTTCCCAAAGTATAACAATATATATATATATAGTAATAATAATAAATTTGAAGACTAAAAATCCAAAGAGGGCTCGATAAGGATAATATATATCAAATATATAAGAACCGTAGACCAAATATTGTTTCAGATGATCCTGTTAAGGGTGAAAGCAGCGATTCTTTGCTTAAACTTTAATCTGTTATTTTAATTAATATATATATATATATATATATATATAAAATCAAAAGATGGTTAAAAGAGTTCCATGTATTTTATTATTTACTCTTTTACCTGTTTCAGCCATCCGGCTGAGGCCATGCTGGGGCACCGCCCTTGCACATTTCAAAAACAAATATCATCATGGAATGATATTTGCATACTCATCAGATAAAATAGGGAGACATGATATGAAGCTTAAAAAACACTTGCGAGCAGTGAAGTGTTAAATCAACATACTCCAGTCCTATAAACTGTTGAGTGCTACTTATCCGATATTTGCATTGCTTTATTGTGCTACAATAAAACTCACCTCCTATATATATATATATATTGTTTAGAAGCAGCAGAAGGGTAAATAAAGAAGCAAGATAAGAACCTAAATATTACCTGCAAGATCATCCAATGAATTTATATTGTACAAACCATCCATCACCTTGTTTAAAACTTAGTGTTAGCATCCAAAGAAACGAAATTTTTTGTTTATAATGTATATATATATATATATATATGTATATATATATGTGTGTGTGTGTGTATATATATATATATATGTTAAGGCATGTAAGTGCTTTTGTCACGAAATCAAATGCGTCTTTAAAGGTAAATAATGAATATGTATATAATCACAACTAGCTTCCATTGTAATATGCAACCCTTTTGACATTTTCACATAAATATTTATTTGCATATACACAGCCATCTTTTAAATCAAAGACAATTAATATTAATCTGAAAGTGAAGGACAGTCATCTCCCACATGTTTATATATATATTTGGTTTAGCTGGATAACTTTCCATTACGAAATACATTAGAATGTGTTAATATTCAACTAAAGGTATAACCACAGTAGATCCAAGAGATAGTCCAAAGGTGATTAAAAACAGCAAAAAAAATACCATGTGTAGTTGAAACGAAACAGCCCAGAGTAAATTATCCTTCCTGGTTGTCTGTGCAGCAGTGAAAACAAACTGCACACCGAAATAATTGTTATCCATTGTGGGTAAATTTATGAATAAAGAGGTACTACAGAGCCACTAAAAGCTATCTATGAATGGTTTACATAACTTGTTTGTGTTGCTTTTTTCCAAATAAAACCAGTGAATTTTAAAGAAACTCTCATACGGCTGAGGTGTTGAGGATTGAGTGTCAGCCAGCTTGCAGAAGATTTTTTTTTAAGTTGAATTCATGCTTTCACTAGCACTTACTGACAAATTTACTTGGCTAGGTTAGTTTGTTCATAGAAATATGGTACCGCGTTAGGTCAGTGCTTCTTCAACAGGTAAAGGGAGAAAAATGACAGGTGTGTAATGACAAGAGGCAATCGAAAAAACAAAGAGAGATGTTAATAAAAGACAAGTTAAGTGGTGATTGAGTGTGTAGTAGTTCTTTAGTAGCAGTAATAATTGTGGGGAAGGTAATGACTATAAGAGTGGTAGTGAAGGCAGTGGATTGTCTGAAAATGGGAGGAGGAGGAGGAGGAGAAGAAGGAGGAGAAACATAAAGTGAGGTGATATTGCTAAGAGTAAAAGGGAGAAAGAAAAGAAGAAGAAAAAGAAGAATTAGTGTGTCCATGGCTGGTTGCTAATTTCTTGTTAGCAAGGTAAAAAAAAAAAAAACAACAACAAAAAAAAGCAATAAAAATGTAGGACTGTTGAATCACTCCAGGGTTAACCATAGGCTTTCATGTCACTCAGACCAATTCAAAGTAAGCAGAACTAGTAAGAAAGAATATTTTAGATATTTCTTCCAGCTGGATCAACTAACTGACACAAAGTTTTAACACTTCAACCATCATTATGTTTAAGCCGACTGTGTCCGGCCAGAATTCTCTCACCTCTTTCTGTTCAAACCACCTGTAACTGGTCACTCATATTTATGTTAAGTTGTCGTTCTCAAAATAAATAATATCCAAATCTCATAGGTGAGATATTATGTGAGGTAAAGACTTTAACATGAAAATATAATAGTAAATATAGAGTAATGTAAATGCTAAATGGTTAACCATCTTTATGTTTGAAATGAAATAACAGCAAAAAGATAAAAAGGTGTCTTTCATTTTAAATGTATATAATCCCCCTCCTCCTCAAATTCTAAAATATAATATTTGACCATTGAGTGGGTGTAAAACAGATGATGATGCTTTCCATAAAACATACAGTTCTAACTTCATAGATGTGTACTATATGAGTAATGAAATAAAATGAACTGAAAGGAAGCTATAGCTACTGAAGGTACAAGTTCCAATTTCAAATGGAAAAAATCTTATCAAGGAAAACTAGTTTTACTCTATAAACTACCACAATAAAAATTGAAATGAGGAATGTAAAAATAGCAATCTTTCAGACAATGGTGTTAATTCAACAGTTTATACTATAGTTCCTGTGATGCCTGACAAAAGCTGAATGAAAAATATGTCTGCATACATCTAGTTCCCATAATATGTCATACAACAAAAAGAATGAAATGACTTAATCAAAAAGAATATCACAATAATCTATTAAATAAACCACCATCAAAAATTAAAGTTTGAATAATTTGGTTATTTTAAGCTTCTCATGATCCTCCCACACAAACATATATATAGATTTCAGTTGAAATGTTTGCTTAGAGAAAACATTTCATTTGTTCATTAAAGAAAACGTAACCATGTTTGATGAGCTACAAAAAGTCTCATAAAAAGGTTAAGCTTGTGTTTGGCACATGACTTAATAAAAGGATCTTGTGTAAAATTCTGATACGTTTCATGTAGTTATTAGTACTTTATACTAAGAGGTCTTGTATCTATCAAAGAAACAGCAGTAGTTGAAGATGGGCTGGAATTGGGGGTCAAAGAGGTTATGTAGACAATAACAAAGAATTAAACATGCCCCATGTGGTAGTGCATGGCTTAGTGGTCAGAGAATTGGATTCACAATTGGGAAGTTGCGAGTTTGATTCCTAGGCCAGGTGATGTCTTATGTCCTTGAGCAAGACACTTTATTTCACAATGCTCTTTCTGTCAGGAATTGCAACCGGGAGATAGTATCAGCAATTGGAAAGACCAATGGAAACATTGTTTCCTTTGTCCAATCTGACGAGTTCTACCCCATATGGTAAGCAAATGACGTTTTGGATCTTGATTGTTAAAAATATATATATATATATATAGATTCAAAAACCAATCAATAAACATGTTCAATGAATGGTATTGAGAGAATAAAGTGATATTTGCCATTCCCTTGCTTCAAAAGCTAAAATAGTAAAATGAACTGCTTTAGTTAAACCTTTCCTTACCACATTTCTCACAAAATACTCTGTATTGAAATTATTTAATGAAGAATTTAGAAGAATTTACAAAAATAATTAACTATTTCATTATTATCTGGCTTGGGATTGGCAGTATCGGTAGAGCATCGAACGACATGATTTGCAGTATAGAGTTATGGCTCTTTAAATTCTGAGTTCAAATCCCGCTGAGGTTAGCTTTGCCTTTCATCTTTACAGAGTCAATAAAATAAAGTACCAGTGATGCACTGGGGTTGAATTAATTGACTCTCTCCTCCCCTGAAATTGTTGGCCTTGTGCCTAAATCAGAAACCAGTATTATCTGGCTCTTTAAGTTTTGAGTTGAAATTTGGCCAAAGTCAACTTTGCTTTTCATCCTTCCAAGGTTGATAAAATAAAGAACTAGTTAACTACTGGAGTCAATATAATTAAGTTTCCCCACCCCACAAATTCTTGGCCTTGTTCCCCGCCCCACAAATTCCTGGCATTATGTCTAAAGTAGAAATCATTATCAACAGGGTATTTGTAACCTAACTTAAATAGTTCTTATATAAAATTATGTTGAACGATTTCCATTTAAATAAAAGTCCATTAAAAATAGGTCAGTTTTGTTTCATAGAACCAGACGCAGTTTTGACCAAGTTGGTAGTCAAAGGGTTAACTGAAATAGTCTAAATAGGAAATGTACATGGTCAGACAAACATGTGAATTAAACAGCAGAGAAAGGTTAGAGAGAAGGTGACTGAACTAACCAATCATAGTACAACTCAGTACAATTCTTTCATGTCTATTATTTTCAGCACTGAACTGTAACTGAATAGCTAGTTGGATCATTTCAGCAGAAAGCAACCTTTATATTACCGGCAACAACTTAAGTTATGGTAAAATAAACAAATATAAATAAAATAAAACTAAAATAAAACTAAAATAAATAGAATAAATTACTTAAATAGCTTTTAAGAAGTCATGAAATTAGTAGAAGGAATGTTTATAGAGGAGGATGAGTTGACACAGTAAATGTGTCTGTGTGTGTGTGTGTGTGTGTGTATGTATATATACGTTTTTAATGCTATTAGTGTGTGTGTGTGTACACACACACTCACAAATAGCATTAAAAACTCCACTCTTGAGAAGCAAATTCAGATGCTTTCCTTTGAGTTAGACATGGGCTCTGCAAGCCATGCTGAAGGCAACCTGTCTTGGAGAGTAGTCACTCTGAAATAAAAACTTCTACAAAGTGGAAAGGATTCTTAAATCCTGAGAGACAGCCCCTCTAGTGCTAGTGGCATGATAGAACAGAGCCAGCCCATGCTGTAATGAGGTTGATGATAGGAATGGCATTCAGTCAAACAAAACACTGCTAAAATTATGAGTCCAACCCATGTATGTACAATGATGATTTAAACAAAGAAGAAAATTGAAACAATATATGACCACATCATTATCCTTCTCGTTTTTACACCCACTTTTCCACGCTAGCATGGGTTAGACAGGACCTTCTGAGGCATTGTTTTATGGCAGACTGCCATAAAACACTGAAACCAACTCTCTTAGTCCCCTCTAACAACATGCAGAGATATGATGTACCTAATCTAATGCTTTTTATATATTGAAATAATATATTGAGATAAAGTTAATATATGTGATAGGATAGTTCTAGTAGAAGCATTTAATAAAATATATTTTTATCTAAGAAAAAAAAAAAAAACATTTTCGGGATTAATGGAATCATTTAACAGAGCTGTTTATTAAAAGAGGAACATTTCTTATAGAAGAAATATGAAATAATGAGTTTAACCCTTTAGCATTTAAACTGGCCGTATCTGGCCAGAATTCTCTAATTTCTTTCTGTTCAAACTGGCTGTAACCAACCCGCTCATCCTGATGTTAAGGTGTTGTTCTCAAAATAAATGATATCAAAATCTCATAGATTCAATATTATGTGAAATAATTATGCGAGAAAGTGTTCTTGAAAATATAATAGTACATAAGAGTAATATAAATGGTAAAGGGTTAAACAAGACATGTAAAATTTTAATTGAAAAAAAAATAAAGGAGAGAATGAGAAACAACCTGCATATTTTCGTATATATACTGGTAAATCCATATTGTTCAATTGATTCTATTTCTCTTTTCATTAAATGATTGAAGAAAATAGTCAAGATGTAGCAGAAGATCAACCAGCAAAGCATACATACTGTAGTTCAATCCTAGCAGATGGCTGAAACTTCACAACACTGATCATATAATAATGATAATGTTAATGAAAATTATTGTGTACAGTGCTCAGGTGCACTACAACTCATCAAAGGTGCATGTATAGTACACAGAACAATATCAGGAAAGTGAACAATGTATGAAAGAGGTAAATTTGTAGAGATATTTTGTATATAAGAGAATGAAAGAAGTCAAGAGGTGGATGGAAGCAAATACAATAAATCCAACTTCTGAACTCCAAGAGAAAAATATTCTCTTTTAGCAGATTAACAAGAAGGAATACTTCAATATAGACAGACCAGTGTAAAATAAGACGGGAAGCCAAAATTGTTCAAAATTCACTTCTTTATGAAATTCAAATATGGATCCATTCTTCCAAATGTAATGAAATATAATGTGGATGTGATGAAAATATGAAAAGCATAAACAGACATTGAAGTGATGCTTGACAAGAGGAGAACGGATTATAAATTATGATATCCTGTAGTTGGTTTCAACTGGTTTGAATTCTGGCCATGCTGGAGCACCCCCTTATGTAGTTATGCTTTCAAAAAGATTCAGGGATTGTTGTCGCTATCGCTGTTATTAAGGGACTATATGTTTTAGAAGTGGTACCATAAAACTGTATATCCATAATGACAATCAGAGAGAGAGGGAGAGAAAGAAAGTGAGGGAGGGAAAGAGAGAGAGTGAGCTACAACTAGATCACTAGATGGATGGTTGAGTGCTGTTAATAAAGATAACAATAGTGTGATAGCTTTGAATACAGCCATTGGACGAGACTATCAGAGATCAATATCAAATCAATACATAGATTGAAAATTAGAATTGTGTCATCTAAAGTTGTCAATAAAAACAAGCTCAATATTATACTATTATATAAAACATACATGAAATATAGATTAAAAACTTATTATACATCGATTGATTAGAATATATATATATAAGGTAAGTTATTCCGGGTTGAATCGGAGGTAACCACAGTAAGTAAGGTACTCAATACATAGCAGAGTATAAAAGTTTTAATATAGATGAGATTCT